>JAWZYT010002655.1:140000-385615 GCA_034508575.1 Petrolisthes manimaculis
CGTCTGGTCCTGTGATGGTTTTGACACTGGAAAGATCATCTTCACTAGTACAGGAACACTTGATGTTGACTTGGTTATGAGGTCCGGTAATGTGATCAATGTCAAGTCTTGCCAGAGTTTGTTTATCCACTTGATTCATGATGTGGAGACTTGTCCCCCACGTGGTATTATTATCAGGTGGAGACAACAACTGAAAGCGAGTCTCCAGGACACCTTCACCGATTTTGTTCATCTCTACTGGTCGTTGAGGCACCGTGGATGACTGGTTGTAGGCGGGACATTCTGGTGAGAGAGGAAAGTTGTTAGTAATGTTTTTAATATTGGGTATTTTTAATATTGGGTAATATTTTTGGGGGGTAATTTTAATATTGAGTTTTTTTAATTTTGGGTATTGTTAATATTGGGAAATTTTAATATAGGATTTTTTAATATTGGGTATTTTTAATATTGGTTAATATTAATATTGGGTAAGATTAATATTTTGGGTAATTTTAATCAACAATGTCTCGATGATTTTTGTCTAATGTACAGTACATTGCTTGATTATAATAAACTATATGGTTATTACAACACACACACACACACACACACACACACACACACATTTATTCCTCCTTTTCTTTCCTACACACACACCTTCCTTACGCTCTCTTTCTTACACGCACACACCTATTCCTCCTTCTGTCTTTCTTACACACACATCTTTCTTATTCTCTCTTTTTTTGCACACACACACACACACACACATTTATTCCTCCTTTTCTTTCCTCCAAACACTTCTTCCTTACTCTCTCTTTCTTACACACACATGCACACACATCTTTTTTCCTCTCTCTGTTTAGCACACACACACACATCCTTCTTCCTTCCTATCTCTTTTTAGCACACACACACACACACACACACACACACACACACACATCCTACTTCCTTCCTCTCTCTTTTTAGCACACACACACACATACACACACACACACACACAGACACAAATAGTAACAAACAAACAATAATGAGCCAACTTACCAGTACGTATACGAGCATCAATAGATGGTGTGAGAGCCAACACCATCACCACCATCACCAATATTACACTCTGTCCACACATCATGTCTGTAATATAAACAATAATAATAATAATAATAGCCTCTGTACACACACACACACACACACTATCCTATCATTGTACATACACACACACACACACACACTATCCTATCATTGTACACACACACTACTCTATCGTTGTATACACACACACACACACTATCAATCTACACACACACACACACATAATACTTCACTCCATCTGCACATGATGTCTGTAATATAAACAATATTAATAACAGCCCCTGTACACACACACACACACACTCACACACACACACACTACCCTATCGTTGTAAACACTCACAGTATTACACTCCGTTCACACATGATGTCTGTACTATAACAATAACAATAACACTGGGTCCATTATACAGTGATATTCGTTTGTTACCTTCCTAACCAACCACACTTGTACATGCCTTACACCCGTAGTTAAAAAAGAAATTGAGGGCCCTTACTGGAGCTCTATGAATTCTCCAAACTACTCCAGGCAACTGATTCCCAATTAGAAATACTGAAGGGTTCTGTGGCCTGGATTATTTCGAGGGTTCACAGAGCTCCAGTAAGGGCCCTCATTTTTTTAAACTATGGGCCTTACACCTGAAATGCTCTACACTTTACACTACCGTCTACAAGTGTCAAAGGACGACTCCACACCTATCACAGTCGTTCTCGCAACCCTTGACAGGTTCTTCAAGGCTCAAACGAATGAAGCCTTGAGAAGATGTGAGTTGTTTAGTTATAAACAGGAGGCAGGTGAGCAGTTCAATGAGTTCTTTGTTCGAGTAAAGAATTTATCTGAAGCAATGGATGTCTGTAAGGGAGGTGATGTTAGTTGTGAGGAAACTCAGATGAAACAGGTGATTTTAATGGGTATTAGGGATCAAGATTTAGTGAAGGAATTAATCCGTATCATACCTACTAAGTTCCTTGACCAAGTGGTACAGCACTGTTATGCCCATGAAGCAGCTAGGCATACTTCTAAAAATGTTTGTGCTGTGTCAAAGTATAAAAAGGAGAAGAAACATAAACAGTACCCTGTAAGGACAAGTACACTCCTCCAGGCATGTGTCAGAATTGTGGTAAGACACATGATAAGGGCCAATGTTCAGCCACTATATCTCACATCTCGTAATTGTGGTAAAAAGGACATTTTGCAAAAACGCCATATTGACCTGCTAAAAATGCTACTTGTCGTATTTGTACTAAAATAGGTCATTTTGACAGTTGTTGCCGATCGACCACGAAGGCTGGAGAGGAGTAATTTAAGGGAGGGCGACGACAGTCTGCTTGGCATATCACCCAGGACTCCAAGGGTAGTGGTGCTCGTCGTGTCCAAGTCGCCACTCGCACCCCCTCCGAGACCTCCCCACTCATTGTTGTCAGTGTTACCTACGGAAAAGGAACATACACCCTTGGCATGTTACCTGATATGGGAGCTGACACAACAATCATTGGTCCAGACCACTTGCAACACATCGGATTGTCTCTTAGTGATCATCAACCACCTCCACAGACTCCAACTTATGCAGCTGACGGGTCCCTTATGAAGTCTGCAGTCGGATCGGTACAGCTACAGGTGGAGGAACGTAGTACACAGGAGTGGATGGATGTTCACCATGGATTCTCCATACCACTCCTTTCCCACAGGGCTTGCAGAGAATTAACGCTAATCCTCTAGCGTTTTCCCCACCCGATTGCCCAGGTCACTCATACACGTGTACAGAAAGGGAAAGGTAGTAGTGCATCAGAACTACCGTCACCAGCCAAGCCATCTCCAGCCTGGTCGAATACTGCAACGCCTTCACAGGCTAGGGAGTACTTCCTGAAGGAGTATGCAGACGTGTTAGTGACAAAACAGGATCTGAGCAACACAACACTACGGCCTATGAAGGGGCCACCCATGAAGATTCACTTACGAGAGGATGCACAACCCTTTGCTATATACACCTCGTGACAGATCTCGTTGGCATACCCGGAAGAAGTGAGGAAGGAGATACTCAACATGGAGGCCCAGGGTATCATCACACCTGCAGGAGACGACCCGTCACCCTGGTGCCACCCACTTGTCGTGGTACCCAAGCCACACGGTGGAGTGCGTATAACAACGGATCTTTCAAAGTTAAACAGTCAAGTCTCCCGTCCAGCCCACCCATCTCCCACACCATTTGCAGCTGTTAGGAGTATCCCACCTGGATCCAAGTTCTTCACAGTCGTTGACACTTTGTGTGGTTACTGGCAGTTAGAGCTGGCTGAGGAAGACCAACCATTAACTACATTTATCACACCTTACGGGAGATTCAGGTATCTTCATGGCCCCATGGGATTTATAGGTACAAGTGATGCTTTTTGTCAAAGAGATGACGTGGTTCAACAAGGTATCACCAACTGTGTGAAGGTGGTGGATGATGTTCTACTGTATGACGAGGAACTTGTGCCACACTTACAACGGCTAGACAGACTACTGGCCAAATGTAGAGAGAATGGAATGACTCTCAATGTAGACAAGTTTATGCTCGCTACATCGGGAGTAAGGTTCTGTGCTGTCAGCTGATGGAATTGCACTGGACTCAGAGAAAGTGAAAGCCATTGGAGACTTCACAACACCAGCCAACGTAACTGACCTGAGATCTTTCATGGGACTGGTCAACCAACTGACAGAGTTTTTTCATGACATCTCAGCAGCTGCTCAGCCACTCCGCCCTCTTATGAGCCCCAAACCAGCGATCAAGTGGACTGCTGCTTATGACACCGCTTTCAGGAATGTCAAGAGAGTGCTGGCCAGCCCAGCAGTGTTGGCAGTGTTCGACCCTAATCTACCTGCAGTTCTACAGACTAATGCATCTAGACTATATGGTATAGAGTACACATTATTGCAGGACCACGGAGGAGGACACCTGCGTCTGGTACAATGTGGCTCACGTTTTCTCACTGATACGGAAATATGGTGTGCCATGATAGAGTTGGAGATGATGGCCACAGTCTGAGCGATGCACAAATGTGGGTATTACTTGAAGGGGCTGCAACATTTCGAACATGTAACTGACCACCGTCCACTCATCCCCATTCTTAACCACTACACCTTGGACACAGTGACAATCTAAGACTACATAGTCTCAAGGAAAAGCTGTCGCCCTTCCCATTTACAGGCAGGTGGTGTGCAGGCAAGCAATTGTGCATACCTGATGCACTTTCCCGCCACCCTGTCAGCAGAACTATGGATGAAGATGACATGCTCAAGGACATCCCTTTATAGGCTGCTGCTGCAGTACCAGCCATACAGTGTCTCAACTCAGAAGTTCAGCACCTGAATGATGACATCCAGTTGGAGGAGCTACAGCAAGCATCACGCACAGATGAGACATATGTAAGGCTGCTGGAACATGTGCCCCATACATTTCAAAGCCATCGGTATGATTTCCACAAAAGCCTCCTCGATTACTGGAAGATACGGAACAAGCTGTACTGTGATGGTGACCTTAGTAATCTACACGGTCCACGCATTGTAGTACCTGCAGTGGTATGCAAATCTGTTTTGTGGTGCTTGCACGATAGCCACCGTGGAGCTGAGGCTACCAAGCACAGTGCTCGACAAACAGAGTATTGGCCAGGCATCAATGCCGACATCATCAACACAGTACAAGTCTGTGAGGCCAAACACTAATCCCCAGCCAGCAGAAAGAAGAATACCAGAATGACGACCACCCAACATGACCCTTAGAATCAGTGTCTAAAGACCACTTCCAGGTAGCGGGGAAGTTTTTCCTCGTGATTGTGGACAGGAGGTCAGGATGGCTGGCCGTCTTCCATGTGGTACTGATACGACTGCTTCAGCCACCATACTTCAGTTCAGGCAGTACTTCATAGACACCCTTCCTTTTTTTACCCTAGCTATCCTTCCCTTCCCTTCTCTATCCCTCTTCTCCCTTTCTCTTCGGTTCCATCCCTCTCCCTCCCCTTCCTTTACCCTATCTACCCTTCCCTTCCTTTTCCTACCCCTCATCTGCCTACCCATCCCTCTCCCTCCCCTTGCTTTACCCTATCTACACTTCCCTTCCCTTTCCTACCCCTCATCTGCCTACCCATCCTCTCCCTCCACTTACGTTACCCTATCTACCCTTTCCTTCCCTTTCCTACCCCTCATCTGCCTACCCTTCCCTCTCCCTCCACTTACGTTACCCTATCTACCCTTTCCTTCCCTTCCTTAACCCTCTTCTCCCTTCCCTTCCCCTCCCTTCCCTTTCATTACAGCTTCATATCACTCTACATTCCTCTACTTTACCATATCCAATCCTCCCTTCCTTCCCCTAACCTTTTCTCCTATCCTTTCCTTTAATTTCCTCTCTTACTTTCATCCTTTCTCTTCCCTTTCCTCCTAACGCTTACCTCATCGTTCCCTCCCAACCCTCCATCTTACCTACATCCTTCCCCTCACACACCCTACCCTCCATCTTTCATCTCTCCTTCCCCTAACACACCCTACCCTCCATTCTTCCCCTCCTACACCCTACCCTCCATCCTTCCTCTCACATACCCTACCCTCCATCCTTCCCCCCACACACCCTACCCTCCATCCTTCCCTTCACACACCCTACCCTCCCTCCTTCCCTTCACACACCCTACCCTCCATCCTTCCCCCCACACACCCTACCCTCCATCCTTCCCTTCACACATCCTACCCTCCATCCTTCCCTTCACACACCCTACCCTCCATCCTTCCCTTCACACATCCTACCCTCCCTCCTTCCCTTCACACATCCTACCCTCCATTCCACAGTATATACGACTGCCTACAGGACTTATCACAGGATGTACCCAAAAAAATTATATATTTATCGTTTGCACATTATCAGGAAATTTCCACTGTCAAAAGAGAGAGAGAGAGAGAGAGAGAGAGAGAGAGAGAGAGAGAGAGAGAGAGAGAGAGAGAGAGAGTTAAACCCTCTATCACATTGTTATATAACAGTAAAGAATATATACTGTTTTTATCTACAATAAACAATATTACTGATAGAAAATATGAAATTGAGATAATAATATTTTTCTCTCGTGACAAAGTCAGGTGATATAATAATCTGATTATAATATGTGTTCTTTGTGGAACTTTTGTCAATTAGTTTACCTTTTCACCATAGAATGTTAAAACAATAAATAAAAAGGTTACAGGGTTTGAGTTGTTGTATGTATCTGTGATGAGATACTCTGGTGAACGTGAGCCAGGCCAGCCCAACTCCCCACCATGGTACCCAGCCATGGTAGTAAACCCTCAGTAAACAGTTTTAAACTCACGGACCTGTGCGAGGCTACATCTGCCAACGCCAACACGTTACCACTGTACCAGCCAGGGACTTACTATACATTCCTAATATTGTCATTATTATATTTATTAAAACTAAATTGGTCTCCAACAACTTATTATGATCAATATTAAATATTAAACTATTACCTGATAATGTGATGGTTAATGTTGGTAATGTTGGTTCACAATGTCCAAGTGTACCTATTATTACTCAAAGAAGAATTGAGGGAGCATTGCAAGGTGCAACTGTTCAGTACAGAAAACAATGTTGCCACAGAAGAAACCTGACCAATGAATATAGGAGAGGAAAGCTAGCAAGTGATAAAAAGAGGCAGAGATTATAAAGAAGTACAGAGCATTTCAAAGGAATATAATCACACATAGTTGAGTGCAGAATTAAGTTAATAGTAGCAACAAAATACTTTACCCAATATGTGGAAGGTTCTTCTTGATATTAAACTCCAGCGATTGAAACACTGTAAGGTTAAATTGGAGAAGGATTTACACAAACACAACACTACAACACTACAAGATGGTTGCCAATCCGGTAGTGAGCACACACACAGGAAGTGACATGGCGTCACTGGTAAGGACAGTGGAGGAAAAAATAAAACATATTAGATAATAAACTCCAGTGTACTGCGAACAACTTAATGCCTTGTAAATTATTGTGTTATTACATTTTGTCAAATTAATATAGTAACTTTCATATTACCCTTGACAAGGGTTGTATATTTATTACCATACACACTTTTAGGATGTAGGGAAGAACACTAGAATCTATGAGTTGAGAGCTTGTAGGAACACACACACACACACACACACATACACACACACACTCACACACACACATTGTACGTCCTATATTTACAATTAATAACTTGCTTTCTTTTATGTAATAACTAGTCCCAGACCCGTGTGTATGGAGGGTAAACTTACACCCAAAAGTTCTCGTTGGTGACGTCAACCTTGGTGAGAGGAAATAAACACTCCATTTTTGCCTCAACGATGGGGACTTTTTGAGTGTTAACAGTGAGAGAGAGAGAGAGAGAGAGAGAGAGAGAGAGAGAGAGAGAGAGAGAGAGAGAGAGAGAGAGAGAGAGAGAGAGAGAGAGAGAGAGAGAGAGAGAGAGACGAAATTTAATCAGGCATGAAAAGAATGAGAGAGCAAGAGAGAGAGAGAGAGAGGGAGTGAGAACGAAAACGAGGTAGGGAGAAAGAAAAGAATGTCACCACCATTCCACTTTTATCATTTTGTACAAGCAACAACTAATGCATTTCATCAATGGTAAATAGATAGGCAGAAAGTGTAGCTTCACTGTGTGTGTTGGTGAGACAGTTGGATTCAACTACCTACTGTCCAGTAAGGATAGACAAGGTCAAGTTGCCTCTATATAATATTATTGTTAGCTTCACTGTGTGTGTTGGTGAGACAGTTGGATTCAACTACCTACTGTCCAGTAAAGATAGACAAGGTCAAGTTGCCTCCACAAGATGTGTCTCAGGGAATCATAAACACAGCTGTACAGTCAATACCTGAAGTTTGTCTTTCTTAGTCCATGATACGTTCCTGTTAATCAGGGAACACTCTATGTGATAGAATTGACAGGTATATATGGTTTAAATGTCTAATATTACCGATGATCATATGTGAACTAAAATAATATAACCACAAATTCCTCAAAGTTATAATTATACTGAATATGTTCAAAAGGTGAAATCAAAATATTATCGAGAAATATAAGATATTGGTGGAGGAAGATTTTTGTTTACGGACACCAGCACACAGAAATATATAATGTTGCCAGAATTTTGTTTATTATAATTATATACCGAAGCATTTACAGTCATAGAGGCAACGTTACAAGAATACAATAACGTTGTCAGATACACACGTCATCAGCATAGATAATGGCAGTGTGTGTTTTGCGATTACATGTTTTTGTTGTTCTATAAAGACAGTACTTCCCCTCCTGGACTCTCCTCTCCCCATTCAATGTTAAATAACCTTCCATTTATACCTCCGTTGCTACGAAATATTAATTTACACTTCAATATGTATTTTAGTAAAATCAATATTTCGTCCCTGTTGTGATATAACATTATTCGTTACCATTTGTTTAACACGGGTAATACAGTGTGACAAATACTCTTCTTTCTAGTGTCTCTATCAATTTTTCCCTCTATTGTTCCTTCCTATTACCACACTGGACTCTGGACGTTCCTCCGGCTCTTTTCCTTCGTATAACTACATAGTAAATATCTCTGATTAATGGATGATAATTGAGTGATGCTCATGTCTACGTATGATATGCATGTGCTCACTATAATCCAATTTTAATTTTTTTTTTTTTTTTTTTCTATATTAACAAAGATGAGGACAAAGGCCACAGGCCCGCTTACCGTCCTCATCTACATAGTACAGTGAGAGAGTGGTCCAAAATCATGTCCAATTTCGTTCGAGATGCCCCGACACATTGCGTTTGAAGGTACATAAGTCGTAGTAAGGTGGAAAGATGGATGAAGGTAGAGTGTTCCAGAGTTGACCAGTTGTGTATATGAAAGACTGAGAGTACCGGTTAACTCTTGCATGAGGGAGTTGGACAGAAAAGGGGTGAGAACGAGAAGCTTGACGAGTGTTGCATGTTCTCCTGAGGGGAGGAAGCATACATTGAGAGAGTTCAGAAGAGCAATGTCCAGTGTAATAGCGATAGAAGAGAGAAAGTGATGCAACACTGCGGCGAAGAGAGAGAGGTTGTAGTGAATCAGTAAGAGGAGGAGAGTTGATGAGACGAAAGGCCTTTGATTCCACCTTGTCCAGTAGTGTTGTGAAGGTTGATCCCCCCCACACATGAGAGCCATACTCCATACAGGGGCGGATGAGACCCCTGTACAAAGACAGTAACTGTGTGGGGGTGAAGTATTCACGGAATCTGCGCAGCACACCTAACTTCTTTGAGGCAATTTTAGTCAGAGAGGTAATGTGATCTCTCCAGGAGAGATTATGAGAGAAAGAGACTCCAAGAATATTAAGAGAAGAGGAAAGGTCAAGTTGTGTATCGTTAAAGGAGAGGGGATAGACATCAGGAAGATTAGTACGAGTTGAAAGATGAAGGAACTGTGTTTTTGAGGCATTGAAAACAACAAGGTTCTCTCTGCCCCAGTTAGAGATGAGGGAAAGATCAGAAGTCAGGCGTGCTACTGCATCATCACGTGATGTGGAGAGGAGCTGCTGGGATGGACGGTTGTCAAAATGAGTGGAGTAGTGTAGGGTGGAATCATCAGCATAGGAGTGGATAGGGGAAGAGGTACAGTTAAGAAGGTCATTAATGAACAAAAGAAAGAGGGTGGGTGATAGAACAGAACCCTGAGGAACACCACTATTGATAGTCTTGGAAGAAGAACAGTGACCGTCTACAACAGCAGCTATAGAACGGTCAGAAAGGAAATCAGAGATAAAGGTGCAGAGAGAGGGATAGAAACCGAATGAGGGCAGTTTGGAGATTAAAGCTTTGTGCCAGACTCTATCAAAAGCTTTGGATATGTCGAGGGCAACAGTAAAAGTTTCACCAAAGTTCCGAAAGGAGGATGACCATGAATCAGAGAGGAGGGATAGAAGATCGCCAGTAGATCGTCCCTGACGGAAACCATACTGGCGATCTGAAAGAAGGTCATGACAAATAAGGTGCTTATGAATTTTGAGGTTAAGAATAGATTCGAAGACTTTAGATAGACATGAGGTCAGAGCAATAGGGCGATAGTTGGAGGGTTGGGAACGGTCTCCTTTTTTCGGAACAGGTTGGATCAGAGCAAACTTCCAGCAAGAAGGAAAAGTGTTAAATGATAGACATAGACGGAACAGTTTGCCTAGGCAGGGTGTCAGCACGGAAGCACAGTTCTTGAGAACAACAGGAGGAATCCCATCAGGTCCGTACGCCTTCCGAGTGTTAAGGCCAGAGAGGGCAGAAAATACTTCCTTTGAAGATATTCTAATGGCAGGCATAAGTAAGTCAGAGGGGGGTGGAGTTGGAGGAACAGAGCCGGAATCGTCCAGTGTAGAGTTAGAGGCAAAGGTTTGAGAGAAGAGTTCAGCTTTATCAGGTGAAGAGATGGCAACATTTCCATCAGGAAGGATGAGGGGAGGGAAAGAGGAAGAAGTAAAGTTACTGGAGAGATTTTTGGCTAGATGCCAGAAAGAACGAGAGGTGGAGGAGTTGGACAGGTCATTGCACTTGGCACGGATGAAGGATTTTTTGGTTAGTCGGAGAACAGATTTGGCGCGATTCCGGGCAGAGATATACAGAGCACGAGATTCGTCAGTTTGAAGGCGTCGGTGCCGTCTGAAAGCTACCTCCTTGTTGTGGACAGCAGTAGAACAAGCGTGATTAAACCAAGATTTTCGTGAATTAGTAAGAGGGAAAGAATATGGAATGTATGCCTCCATGCCCGAGATGATCACCTCCGAGATGCGTGCAGCACTCTCTGAGGGACCCCGGCCACGAAAGCAAAAATCACTCCATGGGAAATCTTCAAAGTACTGCCTCAGATCATCCCAGCCAGCAGCGCTGTAGTGCCACAGACGACGGATGAGTTTGAGTAGTTTGAAGTGAATGAGGAGAAAGAAAGAAGGTCATACTGTTTCTGGAGGACACTAACACGAAAATAATGAAATAAAGAAGATAAACAGTAATCAGAAGGAAACAGAAGGAAAAGGGAAACAGAAGAATTACAAGGGAAAAGCTGGAGTCTACATGGGGCCAATACATAAAATGTATCTTAAAATTGTTAATATATTACCATGTTATGCAATGAAACCTTCCACCCTCTATTCATTGTTGCAATATATTATAAGTAAGCCAACTTTGTATCTTGACCTCAGTCAAGACATTTTCTGATTCATTACTTTGTGTTACTGGTTACCAACGGATACTATTTTGTAATGGAGGGTGACTTAACTACCCAATGATCACTGTGTCACTTCTACACACCCTGTCCCACACCTCACCCACATCCTCTTTCCATTACCTTTCTCCTTTACCCATTTCCAGTACTCACTTTACTCCTCCATTTCCACACCACATTCACCTTCTCACTACTTCCAACATCATTTTGTGTGGCCAATAATGATTAGTGCGATTATGCAAACAGGACCTGAAAATAAATTGTGTGATATTTTGTATGCAATTACAATCCATGCAATATGGTAGAACAGTTGTATATTAATCATGTGGAATCATTAGATAGTAATGTCTAGGCCAAACAATCAGGCGTTGGAGAACCATCACAAGTGTTGGAGAAAACGGTGTTAGAAAAACTGTGTTAAATTCATACACCCACCTTATGAAACACTTTCCTTTACTGAACCTCTCTTTCCATCTCACACTGTAGTGATTTGTAGCTTGGCTGGCTTACTTCCTCACAGGGAGGTAGTAGGCGGTCTGTTATCAGGGCTCCATACCTCCCTTACAACAGCTGACTTGCAGGGTTCCACAAGAAACTAAATCTGGACCACTATGCTTCCTCATGCTCATTACCGACACCCAGCATCGATAAAAATACATGGATGACTGCACTGTTGGCATCCCAGTCAACACTATGACGCCAGATTACAACCCACTGTAAGCCACCCTTGACAGACTGCAGACGTGGACAGAGCACAACAACGTCACCATCAACCACACCAAGACCTTAGTGATGCATGTCTGCACTCATCTGCTGTTGTGCCGACCCCCCAGTTCACAATTGGCCCTCATCCACTCCAAGTCATCCACTCCTTCAAGCTCCTCGGCATCACAGTGGATGATAAATTATCATGGAAGCAACATGTAGCTAGGATGGTCAAGGAAGCCTCATACAAGCTGTACATGCTGCAGAGACTCAGGTCTCTGGGGACTCCAGCAGGGGATTTGAAGGCAGTTTACACCTCCTTCATATTACCCTCACTGCTGTACGCCTCCCCAGCATGGTCTTCATCTCTGAACAAAACACAACAACAACAGCTTGAGAAGATTCAGAAGAGGGCATGCAAAGTCATACTTGGCCCTGCCTATACCAGTTACAATGATGCCCTCACCACCCTGGGTCTGCCCAGGATGCTCACCTACTGGCTAAAGAAAAACATAAAGAGTGTGTAGCAGCAGCATCTCCATCAGCTACATGGTATGCAAATACCACACAATATCAGCCTCTCACTGTATCAAGAACCATCCCATCACATGTTTGCACATCCCTCTATAGAATACGTCCGGGGTATAAATGTAAAGTACAAATACTCAATCCTGCCACTGAAGAGAGGTGCAGCCATTGTGATGTTGAGACCAACACTACCATTGCTACACTATCGCCTTAACTATCCTGCCACTGCTAGTATTAGACAGGGTCATCCTGTCTTACCTCACCATACTGTTCCTGAGGCACCAGTCACAGCATCTCACCTTATTTCTAAAACACCAACAGCTACACTGGTGGTGGTGGTGGTGGTCACTACCTATCCACCACCAAGGTAATAGGCACCTCAGAGTAGCCTCACTGGAGAGCCGCCAAAGGCAAAGGCTCACTCCAACCCCCCTCCCATATTTCTGGAGGTGTTGGTAAACCAAACAACAAAAACAATCCCTACCCTTCTTCTCACTAACCCTCCCTCTCCCTTCCCTTCCTTTACTCTATCTACCCTTTCCTCCCTTCCCTACTCCTCTTCAAACCTCTCTTCCATACCACTCTTCTACCTACCCCTCCCTTTCCCTCCTTTCTTTTACCCTACCTACCCTTCCCTTCTTCCCACAATTCTCTATCTCTCCTGTACCCTCCCTCACCCTCCCCATCCGTTACCCTATCTACCCTTTCCTTCCTTTCCCAACATCCCTCCTCCCTTCGCCTCTCCTCCCCTCCCTTCCTTCACAGCTTCAAATTCCTTTCCTCTTCTTTACCATCCTCCTCTTCCCTCTCCTCCTAACGCTTACCTCATCCTTCCCTCCCAACCCTCTATCTGTCCCCTCTCCTTCCCCTCACACACCCTACCCTCCATCCTTCCCCTCAAACACCCTACCCTCCATCCTTCCCCTCACACACCCTACCCTCCATCCTTCCCCTCACACACCCTACCCTCCATCCTTCCCCTCAAACACCCTACCCTCCATCCTTCCCCTCACACACCCTACCTTCCATCCTTCCCCTCACACACCCTACCCTCCATCCTTCCCCTCACACACCCTACCCTCCATCCTTCCCTTCACACACCCTACCCTCCATCCTTCCCTTCACACACCCTACCCTCCATCCTTCCCTTCACACACCCTACCCTCCATCCTTCCCCTCACACACCCTATCCTCCATCCTTCCCCTCACACACCCTACCCTCCATCCTTCCCTTCACACACCCTACCCTCCATCCTTCCCTTCACACACCCTACCCTCCATCCTTCCTCCATCCTTCCCTTCACATATCCTACCCTCCATCCTTCCTCCCTCCTTCCCTTCACATATCCTACCTTCCATTACACAGTATATACGACTGCCTGCAGGACTTACCACAGGATGTACCCCCAAAAATTAATACATTTATCATTTGCACATTATCAGGAAATTTCCACTGTCACAAGAGAGAGAGAGAGAGAGAGAGAGAGAGAGAGAGAGAGAGAGAGAGAGAGAGTTGAACCCTCCATCACTTTGCTATAACAGTAAGAAATATAAACTATTTTTATCTAAAATAAACGATGTTACTGACAGAAAATATAAAAATACATGCAAGGAGTATTATGTTCATACTAAATTGTTAATTAATAATACTTAAATAGAATATAATGATATAAGTAATCATCTTTTTCTCTCATGACAAACTCAGGTGATATAATAATCAGGTTATAATATGTGTTCTTTGTGGAACTTTTGTCAATTAGATTACCATTTCACCATAGAATGTTAAAACAATAAATAAAAAGGGTTTGAGTTGTGGTATGTATCTGTGATGGTATACTCTGGTGAACGTGAGCCAGGCCAGCCCAACTCCCCACCATGGTACCCAGCCATGGTAGTAAACCCTCAGTAAACAGTTTTAAACTCACGGACCTGTGCGAGGCTACATCTGCCAACGCCAACACGTTACCACTGTACCAGCCAGGGACTTACTATACATTCCTAATATTGTCATTATTATATTTATTAAAACTAAATTGGTCTCCAACAACTTATTATGATCAATATTAAATATTAAACTATTACCTGATAATGTGATGGTTAATGTTGGTAATGTTGGTTCACAATGTCCAAGTGTATCTATTATTACTCAAAGAAGAATTGAGGGAGCATTGCAAGGTGCAACTGTTCACTACAGAAAACAATGTTGCCACAGAAGAAACCTGACCAAAGAATATAGGAGAGGAAAGATAGGAAGTGATAAAGAGAGGGAGAGATTATGAAGAAATACAGAGCATTTCAAAGGAAGACAATCCAAAATAGTTGAGTGCAGGATTTAATTAATAGTAACAACAAAATACTTTACCCAATATGTGGAAGCTTTTTCTTGATAATAAACTCCAGAGGTTGAAGCACTGTTAAGGCTAAATTTGAAAAGGATTTACACAAACTGTGACAAACACAACACTACAAGATGGATACAGATCCTGTAGTGATCACACACACATAAACACACACGCACACAGGAAGTGTCATGGCGGCACCCGTTGGGACAGTGGAGGAAGAGATAAAACATATTAGATAATAAACACCAGTGTACTGCGAACAACTTAATCCTTTGTAAAATATTGTGTTCTTACCTTCTGCAAATCATTGAGGTATATTTTATTTTACGCCTGACAAGTGTTCCAGATTTGTGTAACAATTACAAAACAACTTTTCTGTATCTAGGGAGAAATACCAGCATTTCAGATTGGCACACACACACACACACACACACACACAAACACACATGCACGTTAACCACAGAAGAATTTATACCTGCTAGCAATAGTTCAAGTTATTATTTAATAATATTATTTAATAGAATTTAATGATCAATGATTTTACTGGTTAATTCTCTGATATTCAGAGTTTATTATGCTTATTATCAAATTACAGGAATCACCAATTACTAAATCTGTATATCCAAGTTTATTTCAGACGAGACAGGACATAATATTATACAGTAAGTGTTGGTATTGGGTGTACCGGGTGTGCTAAGGGCATTTGTACTACAACTTTCACCACAAACATATGTTGAAGTCGGAATTAAAAAAGCATTAGCAATGATAACACATCAGTCAACGATAGGGATAGTACGAACCCAACACACACACACACACACACACACACACGTTTCCTGTCACTTACACATATATATAATTTCTCTCTCTTTCTCTCTCTCTATCTCTTTCTCTCTCTCTCTCCTGAACTAAGAACAGAGTGTTATTGTCAACACCTTAGTATAAAACTTTCTTGCATAAAGCATCTATGAATGGGCGATACAACGAAGTTAAAGTTGTGTCTGGGAGACAAATAACTTGTAAACAACATGACTGGCAAAGAAAAGATCAGAGTATAACTGGTCCAGCAAAGAAAGGTAAATAGTAAGTAACATATGAATCATAAATAACATGTCTATCAGGTTATATTTAGAGTAGGAGCAGGTAACATCCGGCCCACAGAGGCCTATTGTGTGTACCGTGAACATACCCGGAATTAATAATGGAATCCTGCCTGCAAGAGATGGTCAACCTCTACCTACAGACCTGACACAGCCCATGATGGCCTATCGTTCAGCTCGAGACAATCCTCGGCATTAACATTATATAAGAAATATAAGAAAGAAATAAGCCAAAAAATATATTATATGATAATACGTATGGATCAGTATTGTAATTTAAGTTAAGAATCAACACCCATACAGTGTTATTCTTAAAAACAGTTCTTTCCCTACATCTTTCATTCTCTTCCATGGATTTTTCATTCCCCTCGTTATGCTAAAATATTTCCTTGGAAGGGAAAGAAAAATGTAGATGTTGGTAGCCCTGTACCCTTGAAATGAGAAACGTTTGTGCGGTTGGTATGTCGGGGTAGCCTCAGGGCATCAATAGTAAACAAAACCACGCTGGCAATAACACGCGTGTTCACTTTTCTTCCTTCTCGCCACTTCACTTGTACTATTCTCCCCACCATGGACTCCCAATGCAAGAGTAGGCTTCCTCCATTATCAGCTGAAGGAATGTCCTTGCTTATAGATATCGTGGGACACCATTCAGTTGTAAATGATCGTCGTTCAGATGCTAGAATAGTGGGTAAAAAACTTGAAGCATGGGAGGAGATCGCCACGAGATTCAATGCAACAGGCATTGGAAAGCTGCCACGCACTGGAAAGCAGCTAAAGAAGATTTGGGATCGCATAAAATCCAAGTAAGTATATCTATAAATTCATATTACTAGGGTATTGCTAAAGATAACCTGCTCAGGGGCTGACAAAATGGCCAGTGCTACAGACAACAAACTGTTTGGCCCTGCAGTTTTTGGTAGGCTATCGAGTTAGATAAAGCAGTTTTTGGTAGGCTATCGAGTTAGGTAAAAAAGATATTAATTTAGTATACATTGCAGTGGAATACAGTAATATGGGTAATAACATCAATTTATAGAAATCCAATATTTTATCATCTATAGGATTAACTGCATAACCATTTCTTCATCCTATTTCCCCCCTTCATTTTGGAATGCACGGATCTAATGTTTTTTATTTGCTTGTTGGAAATTGTGTATTTTGTTACTAGACAAGCCAACCTCACCAGACTAGGACCTTTGGCCCTAATTTTGATTTCCTTCAGTCCTATCCTTTGACCTTACCCCAGGCATTCTTTGGTTCTATTTTTTGTTTCCATTGGTTCTAACCTGGCATCCTTTGTTCCTAACAAAGCATCCCTTTTCAGCGGCAGTAGTGTGCATTTCCAACAAATAAATAACATAAAAGCATCAAATCTTTACATTCCTTGATAATCCCATCCTAAATTTAACATATGAATGGATTGAGGAAGGATTCCATAGCTTATACTTTTTTGTTGGTCTGCTCTAGAGCTTGCTTGCATTACTGTAACTCTTTCATTATTTAAAAAAAAAAGTAAAAGTGAGATTTCCATAAACTTAGACCTTCAAAATATTATACTGCGTCTTGATATTTCAGTTAGTTATATTTTTACTTGTATGGAGTACTGTTTATGCATAGAGATATTATGCACCAGAAAAAAAAAATTCATGTGAGTCACAGAAAAACAATAGTTCATGCATACCTTCAATCATGGAGTCCAATAAGTACAAAATGATATCCTATACCTAGGTTAATTTAATTGATAAAATATTATGACAAACTTTTTCTTGCAGAGCCAAAGAAGAACATGACTCCTTCAAGCCAAAAGTAAAGGAGACTGGTGGTGGCCCTGCACCGACTCCATACACCGAAGAAACGGCAAGAGTGCTGGATTTGATTCGTGGAGAAGTCAGTGATACGGGGAATATTTATGACTCTGATGCAGTTGATCTAGATGACCCTATGGCCATTATTGAACTTCCAGTACCAGATCTAGAGGTAATTCCACAAGATATATTAGGCCTACCTGCTGGTTCACCTTGTGTGCAACCTTCACCTTTAAATATTCCCTGTACCAGTACTCCAGCAAATTCAGCTTCTGCTGGAAAGTGCCACCAAAAACGTGGAAGTGTTCAGGCACCAGCAAGAAAAAAGTTTTGCCGAGAATTAAAGTTCTCGAACAAAGATGAAATTGAAATTACGAAGATAAAGAACAAGTTTTATGAAGAAGCCCTTGACATGGAAAAAGACATCTTAAGAGAAAAACTAAGAATTACCCAAGTGCAGAGAGAGGTAGCAGAGGAAGAAGGCAAAATCAAACTCAAAATGGCCCAAGAGCAGAGAGAGGTAGCAGAGGAAGAAGGCAAAATAAAAATAAAAAGTGCCCAAATGCGGAGTCATATTGATGAAGAAGAAGGCAACCTCGAAATGGAAATTTTAAATATAATAAAAAAGTATGAATTACTAAAATGCCAACAAGGTGAAACTAATTATAGAAATTTTCCTCTGAGGTGAACTTTACATGAAAAAAGGAATGAGGGAGTAAGGAAGCAATAATTATGAAGTGCAATAATATAGTACAAAATTGCAGTACAATACTGTACTGGAAAGTGCAAAAGTTTATTTTATATGTCCTTCACTTATAGATAACTTTGTTTTAAATAAATTATGTTGGTGTAACCTGAGTGTTTGGTGTTATTCCTTATACTAATTTTACTGAAACTGATCTGGGCACTGGTTTGGGTTGGAGAACTGTTATTGGGTATACTGTATTGTACCCATGGTTAGTAAGTTATTAGGTTGGATGGTGTGTAATGCCAAAAACAAACGTAGGTTTGGTTATCTGCAGTTATGTGGAGATGGGTACCCAATAAACTACATCAATAATAAACTATTCACCAGATACTGCATGTGAAGTACAATACAATAAAATTTACTTGTGAATTATGTACAGTACAAGTGGTAAGCAGTTAAGGCCTTATTTATAAGGTTGTATGGTATATGATACTGTATTAACACTATTATGTAACAAGAACAGGTTACCTATATAATTGTTATCCCATTTAGTAATTTTGCATTACTTATTTTCCCGATACCAAGTTCATTGCATTGCTAAAATACTCTTCACATCAGATGTTGGTTAAATGATGGATGAAAAGTAAAATTTTAGTTTATTGAGAATAAATATTTTCATATATTGTACAAATATGTAAATTATATATATATTTATTATATATACCACACTCGCCAACAACATAATATACACTCTCTGAGGGCACTGTGGGAATGCCCGGTTCAGGCCATGGCCTTCCTCAGGAGCTCGGGGCTGCTCGGCCAGACACCTTGACCAACTTCAACAACAACCAGAAGTGGCTGTAAAAATTCTGAAACAATCCTAAAAATAATTATCAATAATATTCCTTCTCTTAGCCTGGCCCTGGACATTATTTCCATTATGAATTCCAGCATCAATATGCTGTTGCACATCATTCCCATCAAGCATTTGTTGTGGATCAATCACTCTTGTGGTCACAGCCATGTTATGCAGTACAAAAGCTGCAACAATTATTGCTTTTGTTGTATCTTGGTCAGTTCTCATGACTTTACCCAAATATCCAAATCTTTTCTTCAACACACCAAAAGCTCTTTCTACTGTATTTCTCGTTTTAATGTGACTTGCATTATACCTCTCTTCCTGTTGGCCCTGTGGGTTTTGGACGGGAGTTAACAAGTATTTGCGGCATGGATAGCCACTATCACCAAGAAGATGACCTTGGTATTCCCCTGCCTCTAATGAATCATATATCTGGGTGGTTCGGAAAACTCTGCTGTCATGCACACTGCCTGGCCAACGTGCAACAACGTTATAAAACTCTAAATTAGGTCCACAAATTGCTTGAATATTATAGGAAAAATATCCTTTTCTACATCTATAATATTCAGCATTGTTGCATGTCGGCTTGAGAATGGCAATGTGTGTACAGTCAATGCAACCTATGACACCAGGCATCCTTGCTATATTATAAAATGCTAATACCACACTCTGGAGTTCCTGGCCATCAGGAAACTTTACATATCGAGGCCTCAGTCTTGCTATGCCTTTGGCTACTTGTGACAGGCATCTGCTTACAGTTGGTTGGGAAACACTGTAGCAATCCCCCATGATATTTTGGTTGCTACCAGTTGCCATACAGCCAAGGGCAATTAGCACTTGGAGTTGAGGTGGAACAGGTGACCCTGAAAAAAGGAGACACTCGTTATTAGAAGGCTTTATAGAGAAATTGTGCAAGTTGTGGATTGAGGTTTAAGTTGGCTATTCTAATATTTGCACATTTGGTCTTTCATCGACATTAATTTTACATCTTGACAAGCAGTAACTCGCATTAAATGTGAAAGGAAGTGTTTATACTGAAATGGAAAAATAATTAAACTTACAGCACTGCAGAGCATATGCAGGTATAATGTCCCACAATGCAGTAAGCTACGTACTACAAGTCATTATTAAATGCAGGACTTTACAGTACATTTATATTCATAATAGATTAATTCATCTGCAGTACTATAGCACAGTACAATCTGTGACCAAAAAACCTTTACATGCTTACAGTATGTAGTACTTCATACAGTACATGCATTTAAAAAATACATTTAATTTGCTAAATTTGTATGCTTGGCACAGATTTGTTTCTGTTTCACAACCATATAGTAAAGACCAGTCTAATTTGATTTACCTCTCTGATCAACTGTTGTTAATAGCTGATTTTCAAGATCATTGATCAGATTTTGAACAGAGTTCTTACGAAGTCGGAAGCGTTCTATAAACTCCTCTTCAGTCATTGCCTGGAATGGATCCATCCTGTCGACAATAATCCTACGAGGGCGACGTACTCGTTACTCATTCAGGTGATTGACCATTTCTTCCCATCGGTTGATATCAATATTCCATCTCTGTGGCACATCAGGCACCTCCAAGAAAGGATTGTGAAGACGATCCATGCTGTGTTTATCTAAAAATAATATGAATTTATTACAGACCTATAAGTATTACTAATAATGACTTCCGAACTATGGGCATAGTATACTGACAGTGAAATGGTGAAGTGTAGTGAAAAGTATATGTAAAAATATTGAATTCCCATTTGACATATCATTTAATAGTTTAAGCGAACTACTGGTTAGGTTAGGTTGGGTTTGGTTATTTTAGCAATACCCAGTGCAATCATCTTATGAAAATATACTTTAGATAAAGTAAATTATTTTAATTTTAAGCTAAAAAAAAAATAACCAAGGGACTCCAACAAACATCTTGTTTGATGTAAGTTTTAGGCTATATCCTTTTCATTATTCAACCAAGATGTTAGTGTTTGTTCATTGTTTTGTTTTTGTCTTGCTATAAGTTGAATTTTATGTCAATTCCTTACTGTAAAACTTAATCCAGCTACACCTGTATAGGCAATAGCAAGTGCATCTTTTTGGCATTAAACTATTATTATATATCTTGACCATGTAAAGTATTCCTGAACAACAGGTCCTTCGGGATTTCTCAGTCATTTTTATGATGTTCAGATATTAAAAGAAATGCTTTGATAAGCAATACTTACTAGAGACAATATATGTAGTAGTGTAATCAGTGGAAGTCTGCAGCGTGATCAGCGTCCAGCGTGGTTTGTTTTGTTTACATTCGCACCCATTACTCAGTCGTTACTAGCAAGGTCTTTAAAAATATTGAAAAAACCCTCATATATTCACTAAATTCTTTTTCCTTCGGTTGTATAATGGTAGTGCATGTCTTTCCGATATATTATGATAATATAAAGAGCATATAAACAATACAGGATAAAATACAACAAAGGAATTATGGAAGGAATGGGGTAAATTTTTCCTTCATGTTCCAATAATATACTCGATTCAAGGGAATGAATTTAAGGCCTGGAGAGGAATGAAATCTTCGAGAATAGAAAATGAGTGATATATTTCTTTCCCATGCTTTTGAAGGGAAATATTTTTTAATGAATACCACCGTAAATTTAATTAAGTGATAGAAAGTGACTTATAGGAGAATCAGAGAAATGTGAAGGATGTGTGTGTGTGTGTGGGTGTGTGCAGAAAAGGAACACTTAGAATATTGTTTACTCTATTTACCAAATTTACAGAATTCATCAGAATACATCAAAATTATGTGAACAATTATTATTTGAAAATATAGAAAAAGTAAAAGATATATTAGTAGTAGAAGTGTGGTATAAAAAACAGACAAAAACTCAGCAGGTATCGTAGAAAAACACACAAAATAAATAGCAAAAATAACAAATAAATAAATAACAATAAATAAATAACAATAAATAATCAAAGGGGAGCCGTTGAAAAGTTACAGAACTGAATTTACTAAACCTGAGCTGGTAACACTGATGAGAGATCAACAAACATCTGAGCTGGTAACACTGACGAGAGATCAACACAGGCATCAGACAGAGGTGATCATGGCTTCCAGACTAGAAGGTAAAACTTTTTGGTAAGACGTGGCAGCGATAGGACGTCAGTGCTTGAGCTCCACTTATTTTCAAAATTTTGAGCAATCTGACATATCAACCAACATACCTACACACACATACTAACACATACAGACATCATCCAGACAGTGCAGAAGAAGAAGAAAGTGACTTTAAGTGAGTAATGTTCAAGGTAAACATTGGGCCTGGAAGAACCCGGAAGTGACGAACATGGGGGACGAACAACCGGCCAACCAGCAGCAAACAACAACAACAGCAGAAAACATGGAATGTACCACCACCAACAACAAGAGGACTCTATCTCCAGACACACCGGGTGACGTATTCATCACCACAAAAAGTAAAAAATCATATGCTGATGTAGCAGCTTCACCACCAAGATTTATTAATGTTATAAATAACCCACCCCATGCTAATGCTAATGCTGTACACAAACACCATGACAATAATAACACCAATATAACCATTTTAATGAAATCTGTCGACGGTTCACACTGTTTTGTACACCCCAAGAGGGTGTCAGAGGCAATATTTAAGTCCGTATTTGCAAAAAAGTATATTGAGAATACCCTGGTCACCACTGGCAAAGGGCGAGGGCTGAAGTTTAGTGTGGCCAATATCGACGGCCTGGTAAGTGTGCCTGAGTCGGTGGTCATGCTGGGCGAGTGGCCAGTTAAGTGCTGGATCGCTGGTGATGACGATCCGACATATCAATACGGGAGGATTTTCCCAGTTTCCCATGAACTTAATGACAAAGACGTACAGGAAGGACTGACCATACTAGACGATCAGCCGACAAAACTGTTGACAGCTTTCAGACTGCCAGATACGACAAGGGATGGGGAGAGGGTGCCGAACATGGCTATTCGGCTGAAGTTCAGGGGACCACTCCCTGAGAGGGTTGCCCTGGATTCAGTGGTGTACCGTGTGAAGCCGCACACTCTCCCCGTCCTGAGGTGCACCCGATGTCTTCTGTTTGGCCACGGAAACATCTCCTGCGGAGGTAAGATCCGATGTGGGAGGTGCAGTGGTTTCCACAGCACCGATAAGTGTGAGAGAACACAACACTGCTACTTCTGTTTGGGAGCACACAGACCAACATCTAAGCAGTGCCCGGCATACATCAGGGCTGCGAAGGTCCAAGAGACACAGCATGACCCTGATACCTCCATGCAGGAAGTCAAACGCCAACTGAGGGAAATCCGTCCGGATACTATTACAACCAAACTCCATTCACAACCTCAAACAAAACCAACAAACCTAAACATTTACCCCCTCAGCCCTCAGATAGTTGTTCTCCCCGTAGCGGCTCGTGGCAATTCCACACCGCCACGACAGCCTTCTCCAGCACCAAAAGACACTACACACGCACCCAACAGCACACCAAAACCACAACGTAGAAATAGGACACCTCGCAAATCTCGAATAATTTCCTCACCACCCAAACAACCTAAACACACAAACAGTCCTAAAACCCGCAAAGCCAAAACTCCTCAAAAAGCACCCCCAAAATCCAATGCACCACCTATAACACTGCCTATACCTTATCCTCGTCCTTCCCTACCCAATCCACCATCCCTCCCTCAGCCTCAACCACAGCCTTCACAACACATGCCCTCGCTTGGTAGTGTAGGCCTTACTCACACAGCTTCCTCACTTCCAGCCCAGCATGCTTCGGGCTTTGCATGGCCGGCTTTCATTTGTGGTATAGTACCTATTGCACTAGAATTTATCACGCACATTTCATCTGGTCTTGGCCTAAGGATGGCCTTCTGTAAGTGCTTGCCAGGGCTCCTGACCTTCCTTATGTCACTTTCTCAGTGAATACTTTACTCCCACACCATTTCATCCTCTGGAATGCCCGGTCTATGTACCGGAAACTTCCAGTCTTTAAAACCACGCTCTCATCATATTCTCCTCTAATAGTTGGCATATGTGAGACGTGGCTCACAGATGCATTCTCTCCCTCCTTTCCAAACTATGTTTCTTACAGGGTAGATAGAACACCTGGACAGGCAGGAGGCGGCCTCCTTCTCCTGGTGCATCAGTCTCTCCCTTCTAAGTCCTCTAACTATTACTTCCTTTCCAGGAGGTGTGCTGGAGCACTTGGGAGTTACAGTAACCTTTGATACAGGGCCAATTCAAATACTATTGCTTTATAATCCATGTTTGGATATTTCATTACAAGAATTTAAGCATTTGTTTTCACAACTTTCCTCCCAGTCATTAATTATGGGTGATTTTAATGCCCATCATGAATTCTGGGAACCGGCCCTGCCCAGAAGCAGGAGAAACCGGTCGGGGTTGGCCCTCTCGGGTCTTTTGATGGACAGTGACACTATCTCTCTACTTACCCCACCTGGCCTCCCTACCAGGATTGATCCAGTTTCAGGGAAATCCTCTACCTTGGACTTATGCCTGGGAAATGGCTCACTCCTCCTAACCACAATAACAACTGGCCCTAACATGGGTAGTGACCATCTTCCTGTAGTAATATCCTTTCAATTTACAACATCTCCTCCCACATCACGTAGACCCTGTTGGTCCCTCAAAACGGGTGACTGGGAAGCTTTTCACAAGAATTTAAATTCAGTTATCCCTCCAAATACCCTCCCATCAAAAGTCAAAATTCAATACCTCACTGACACATTGGTGGAAGTGGGGTCCAGTCATTTTCACCTTAATACATCCCGCCCCTACCGCACTTTCAGGGTTCCCTGGTGGAACAGAAAGTGTTCGGCAGCCCTTCAGGCAAAGCGTCACGCCTTCAATGCGTGGCGCAAACGTCCCATCAATACCCTCCGTCAACGATATAGATATTTAGAGGCCAAATGCAGACGTGTTATTCTCGATGAGAAACGTTCTGCATGGGCCTCATTTTGTGCTTCCCTATCCTTTGCAACCTCAGTCACCCGAGCTTGGTCATTCTTCAGGAAGATGGTCAGACCCCAACCCCCATTAACTTTCCCGTTAATTAGTAACGGTGCCCACCTAATCACTGATGCCCAAAGAGTCAAGTGTCTTGCAACCCACATTCACACCACACTCGGCTCACCAGATCCAGTACCCACACTTGCATTACCCACTTCCTCACACACCAGCCATATAATTAGCACTGCTATTACTTCCCAGGAGCTTTCCTTAGCTTTACACTCACTGTCCAACAGAAAGGCCGCGGGACCGGACAACATCCCCGACGAGTTTCTCCGTCACCTCCCAGATGCTCTGACTCATGTTCTATTAAGCATCCTCAATGACAGCTGGTTGTTGGGGGTGTTTCCTTCTGTGTGGTGTCATGCTATCACAATACCTATTCCTAAACCTGGCAAGGACCCAACAGAAGCAGCTTCCTACAGGCCCATTAGTCTTCTATCTAACATTAGTAAAATCTTTGAGAAAATAGTTCAAAATAGACTAACCTGGTGGTTGGAACGCAAACACCTTCTTCCACCCAACATGTTCGGCTTTCGCCCTCATCGGGGCACTCTGGATGTGTTGCTCCAGCTGGAGCACATAATACAGGAGGGATTCAACCACAAAAAATTCACAATAGTAGCTTTTCTTGACCTTAAAGGTGCTTTTGACACCGCCTCACATAATGCCATTATTGAAAAACTTGCCCGCCTAGGACTATTTGGTCACCCTCTAAATTGGGTTAAATCCTTCCTGTCATCCAGATCCTTCTCTCTGGTAATTGGAGACACCCACTCCAGGGTGTACCCAATTACCAGAGGTGTTCCACAAGGTTCTCCTCTAAGTCCTCTACTTTTCAATATCTTACTTTCAGACTTTCCCTCATCACCAAGCACCCAAGCACTCCTCTATGCAGATGATATTTCAATACTTTGCTCTGCTCCCACTATCCAGGAGGCTCAAATTTCCCTTCAACGTGAGCTTGATAAGGTATTTGATTGGACATCCCGTTGGGGTCTGACGGTGAGTGCACATAAGAGTAGCCTTATGTGCTTCACTCGAAGACGTATACCCAACATTCCCTCGGTCACCATAGGTAATTCCACAATACCCTTCAAAACCCACCACAAATTTCTTGGTTTAATGTTGGACGGCCCCCGACTAAATTGGGGCTGCCACATACAATACATGGTGACCTCCTGTCATAAACGTTTAAATTTAATGAAATCCCTTGTAGGTGTTAAATGGGGTGCAGACAAAAATACCCTTCTGAAATTTTATTGCATTTACATCCGGAGTCGCCTGGACTACGGATTGGAGGTAATTCAAAATTCAGCTTTAAGGATTGCCCTGGGAGCATTTAAGTCCTCCCCAGTAACAGCCCTTCAGGTAGAATCCTCCCTATCCTCACTGTCACACAGACGCTCCACCTTAATTGTCCGCACCTACACTAAACTTGCAACATCCCCTAAAGGTCATACACTTCACTCACTCCTCCAAAAATATGACAGGAAACTGCTCCTTTGCCCCCTGCCATATCAAGCTCACATGCCTTTTGTAGAAAGAGCCCTCTCCTGCTTTGCTACTATCCGGGTTACTCCACCTCTTTTTCTCTCACTTGAAAAAACTTCTCCTCTGGGCCCTTGGTTCCCTATATCTGCTCTAATATCTCGAACTCTCCATACAGATATACCTTGGTTTAAGGCCGACTGCCCTGCGAGGGGCAAGACACTTTTCCTATCCCTACTCCTCACCAGATACAAACACCACATACAAATATACACCGACGGCTCCCGTATTCCGGACCCTCCTTCAGTTGGTGCCGGTATTTACATACCAAAACAAAGCAAAGCTGTTGCATGGAGGTTGCCGGACACTGCTACAATACTAACAGCTGAACTATATGCCCTCGAACAAGCTCTTCAAGCCACATACACATTCACTTCACCTTGTTCCATTGCCATCTTCACAGACTCACTCACAGCCCTCCATTTAATACACCATCACCGTCCACACTCACACCATTATCTCATCATCTCCATTCATCAACATTTAATACACCATACACAAATAGGTAATACCATACACCTACAATGGGTACCTTCACACATCGGTGTTGTGGGGAACACCCTGGCCGATCGGGCGGCAGCGGAGGCACACTCACAACCCAGACCCATTTACATTCCTACTGACCAGACAGACTACTGTACTTACATCAGGACTGCTTGTAGACGACACTGGGATAACACACTGACAGACGCTTTACAACTAACTTCATTAAGACACATAAGACAAGACATAAGTCCTCACTGGTGGACCTACTCCCCCAGCAGGGCCCTCGATGTGGCCATAACCAGGCTTAGAATTGGCCACTCAAGACTGAACGCCCATCTTCATCGCCTGGGGATGACACCAGACCCCCACTGCCCTTGGTGCCCTACACAACCTGACACACCAGAACACCTTCTACTACATTGTCCTCGTCACCACTCTCACCGTGTTACTCTCCTTGACTCACTCCGGATCATTGGCCTCCACAGACCTTCACTAAAGGACCTCCTGGGTGGATCACCGGACACTGAACAAGCCTACAAAGCCATTAAACACACAAGAAAATTTCTACACAACACACAACAACTACACAGAATATAACACACTAATTAACCGCACATAGCGCCTTCGGGGCACTAGAGGCTGTGACATCACAGCCTAAAAGGCCCCAACAAACAAGAAGAAGAAGAAGAAGAAGAGGTAATCATGGTTCCCAGACTAGAAGGTAAATATTGTCTTTATTTAATTAATTATTTATTCCCTGACCATTCCAAGGTGTTGATAAGTAAATACATGACCCCTATGATGTAGATAAGTGACGATAAATGCATAAATAAGACGATAAATGACAGAATAATACGATAAATTGTGAACCTGCGAATGGAAAAATTTATCACTTGTAAATATTAACTTTATCTAATTAATTATTTATTCCTTGACAATTCTGAAGTGTTGATAAGTAAATAAATGACCCCTATGATATAGATAAAGGGTAATAAATGGATAAATAAGTCGATAAATGACGATATAAGACGAACCGGTGAATGGAAAAAATAGATAATGATTTTGTTACGGATAAATGTTGTCTTTATTTAATTAATTATTTATTACTTGGTTATTCCAAGGTGTTGATAAGTAAATAAAGGATCCCTGTGATGTAGATTAATGACGATATATGGATAAATAAGACGATAAGATAATTATTTAATTATTACTACCTTTATTTTAATTATTATTTATTTCAAGATGTTGGTAAGTAAATAAATGATGATAAATGGATAAATAAGACGATAAATGATGATATAAGGCAATAACAGATAATTATTTGATTATTACTACCATTATTTTAGTACCATTATTTATTTCAAGGTGTTAAGTAAATAAATTATCCCTGTGATATAAATAAATGGTGATAAAAGGATAAATAAGATGGGAAAAGTCCTCATATGTCCCACAGAATTTATTGAAAGAATTACCATGTTATAGCAGTGTTGCCAGATCTGGCTAGGTCCCAGCATTTTGCCCTGGTCATTTCCCGTACTTTACCACGGTTATTTCCCGGTCGTTTGTCCAGGTTAGGTCCTGGTAGTCTGCCTTGGTTTAGGTTAGGTTAGGTTAGGTAACGTAAGGTCAGGCTAATTTCAAAATGCCCCATTTAAATTTAACAAAAAACAACAACCATACACAATAACTGTAATTCCTTCAATATTTACTGAAAAAAATGTACGCAATCATGGTAATTCTTTCCATATTTACCCAAAAAATATACACAATAACAATAATAACAGTAATTGTTTCCATATTTAACATAGAGTACTGGTAGTTAAATATAGATATTGTTGTGTTACATATTTTATTATTATGATGATTATTACATTATTTACATTTCCAGGTAGGATTGATTAATGAGGTGTTGCAACAGGTGTGAACCAAGAGGTTTTGCAACATCAATTGTACATCAATGCACACTCCTTCATCCACAGGTAATTTTATTTATTTATTTTGGGTCTGTCATTGCTTGCCTTCATCAATATGAAATAATTAGTTGTTTATGTGTATATATGTAACAGTATGTATGTATTATGTATGTATGTATGTATGTATAATCTCTCTCACTCACTCATACTATCATTGCTTGCCTTCATCACTATGAAATAATTAGTTGTTTATGTGTATATATGTAACAGTATGTATGTATGTATGTATGTATAATCTCTCTCACTCATACTATCATTGCTTGCCTTCATCACTATGAAATAATTAGTTGTTTTAGGCTACTGCTTGGTTTTATAAATAACTTTGGATTTGAAGATGGAACAACTATACTTTGTATATCTTACAGTATACTTGGCAACACATATGTGTAGTGTTGTGTTGCTGTCTCAGTGTCCTTGACTGTACATGACACACTCAGGTCACACCTACCTACTGTTGGTCAGGTCAAGTAATTCATTCCTTGCTATACCATCACCATGAAATATTCATCACACTCCCTCTGTCCTGCTTTGTACAGCCAAGCAAAGGATATTATATAGAGAGTAAAGGGATATTTTATAGGAAACAAAGTCATAGCATGAGAAAAAACTAAAGTATATTGAGTGACAGACAGATAGAGAGACAGACAGGAGGGTAAGGTAAAGAGGTGGATTATAAGTTTATAGGCCTGGTGACTGATGCCCGGGGTAGTAGTACAGACACCTCTGGCCATCACCCAGAGTATCAAATAGTGCTGGTTTGACTATTACCTAGACTAGACTAGACCACAGCAGACTACCAGGACTTAACCTGGACAAACTACCGGGTCTTAACCCGGGCAGACTACCAGGACTTAACCTGGACAAACTACCAGGTCTTAACCCGGGCAGACTACCAGGAGTTAACCTGGACAAACTACCAGGTCTTAACCTGGGCAGACTACCAGGACTTAACCTGGACAAACTACCGGGTCTTAACCCGGGCAGACTACCAGGACTTAACCTGGGCAGACTACCAGATCTTAACCAGGGCAGACTACCAGGTCTTAACCTGGGCAGACTACCGGGACTTAACCTGGACAAACTACCGGGAAATAATCGTGATAATGTACAATGAATGACTGGGGCAAAATACTCGGATCTGTCAACACTGCTGCAAAATGGTAATTCTCTCAATAAATACCATAAACTGTAATGCAGCACCTCTCATTATTATTATTACCATCATTATCATCATTATTATTATTAGCATAATTATCATCATCATCATCATTATTATTATCATCATTATTATTATTATTACTGTGTCTACTTCTTTGATTGATGAACTAACATTGTTTAATTAATATTTCAGGTTCACAGACAGTTGATAGGTAGATAGTTTGTGATAGATACATACATACATACATACATAAAGAGAGAGAGTGAGTGAGTGTGTGTGTGAGAGAGAGTATATATAGATTGATGGATGGATAGATAGATAGTTTGTGATAGATAGATACATAACATACATAAGAGAGAGAGAGAGAGAGAGAGAGAGAGAGAGAGAGAGAGAGAGAGAGAGAGAGAGAGAGAGAGAGAGAGAGAGAGAGAGAGAGAGAGAGAGAGAGAGAGAGAGAGAGAGAGAAATGCCTATATTTTAATGATTTTGTATCCAATGATTTTCAGAAATGATGCATTTTGTTAGTTTTCATTTCTCTCTCGTACACACACAACACACACACACACACACACACAGCTGTGATTTCCTGTGATGTTGTTTAGGGGTGACGGCCTAGGTCACGCTGGTGTGCCACCTTTAGTTGGTCGGTGTAACTTGATGTAGCAGGCTGTTCCCTTCAGTGGCCTGGTAATAATGGGGCAGTGGCTGGTGTGCCACCTTTAGTTGGTCGGTGTAACTTGATGTAGCAGGCTGTTCCCTTCAGTGGTCTGGTAATAATGGGGCAGTGGCTGGTGTGCCACCTTTAGTTGGTCGGTGTAACTTGATGTAGCAGGCTGTTCCCTTCAGTGGCCTGGTAATAATGGGGCAGTGGCTGGTGTGCCACCTTTAGTTGGTCGGTGTAACTTGATGTAGCAGGCTGTTCCCTTCAGTGGTCTGGTAATAATGGGGCAGTGAGGGTTTGTCCACCACCTCGTCTAGTCGGGTTTTGAATCTTTCTAAAGATCCAGAGTATGATGGTAGCTGTCGTGGGATAGAGTTGAACAGCCGGGGACCCTGCACTGCTATGGAGTTTTCTCTTAGTGTTTGTAGTGTTGTCCATGTCGTCAATATCAGTGGTATGGTGTACATTAGGTCTCTTCTTCCATGTAGTGTTGTCCATGTCGTCAATATCAGTGGTATGGTGTACATTAGGCCTCTTCTTCCATGTAGTGTTGTCCATGTCGTCAATATCAGTGGTATGGTGTACATTAGGTCTCTTCTTCCATGTAGTGTTGTCCATGTCGTCAATATCAGTGGTATGGTGTACATTAGGCCTCTTCTTCCATGTAGTGTTGTCCATCTCGTCGTGGGCTCTCTTGTTGTAAAGGTTCTTAGTATCCATCCCATTGTCTGTCTCGCCTTTGTAACTTCTGTTGTCTATTTGTTGTTGAAAGTTGCCATCATCACTTAATGTTACTCCTAGATCCTTGACGTGTCTGTATTGTTCAATTATTTGTCCTTCTGGTGTTCTATAATAATTGTTGGGGATATCAATATTGGGATGACGGTATCTAATCAACTCCAATTTGGAGCTGTTGAAACTCGTGTTGTTATTGGCTGCCCACTGGTATATTTTATTTAAATCCATTTGTGTCATTCTAAGGTCTTCGTTGTTCCTCACTGTACTCAAAAGTCTAGTGTCATCTGCAAAATAAGATGCAGTGCAATGGGAAATATTTGTGTCTATATCTCTCATGAATATTAAGAATAGCAACGGGCCAATGACTGACCCTTGTGCCACTCCACTCAACACTCCTTCTACAACAACTGCTTGGTTTATGTTCTCTAAAAAGCACTTTATCCACTTGAGCAGTTTTCCTCTGATTCCAATATGTGACAGTTTCTGTATCAGTATTTGGTGGTCGTCTTTGTCGAAAGCTTTTGAAAAGTCTAGATAAATAACATCGACTGTGGCATCGTTCTCAAGTGAATGTAACATGTCCATACGATGTTGCAGTAGTTGTGATAGACACGATCTACCATGTCTGAATCCATGTTGCTTGGCATTGTGAAGTGTGTGCATATCGAGGTATTCATTTAGCTTGCTCACAACCATTTTTTCAAACACTTTTATTACGTGTGATGTTAATGTGACTGGTCGGTAATTTTTGGGCTCTGTTCTGTCGCCACCTTTATAAATTGGCGTAATAAATCCCTCTTTTAGTATTGGTGGAATTACTCGTGTGTGAAGGGATACTCTCCAGAGGATGTAGATAGGTGTGGATAGTGTTTTCATACATTGTTTCAGTAATATAGCAGGGACACCATCTGGTCCTAATGAGGCCTGAGGTCTAATGCTGGATATTGATTGTTCTATATCTATTTCACTCAAGTCAATATCTCTAGACTCTACGTCTGAAGTTCTTGTTATCACCGGGTCAAGTTCTTCGTTTATTTGGTTATTTTCTCGTACACTAAATGCAGATACATATTGCATATTGAAGGCTTCTGTCATTTGTTGTGGGTCACTGACTAGTGTACCATTGTGTTTTAAAAGTCCTATTTTGCTCCTTACATTTGACTTCATTTTTGTATAGTGATAAAAGTATTTAGGGTTGTGGGATATTGCTTCTACTGCTTTTTCTTCTTCTTTAATCCGTTCCACTTCATGTGATTTGGCCAGCTTTTCTTCTATGTTCCTCAATTGTTCTTTGATTCTGTTGTCCTCTCTATGTAGAATTTTCTCAGCCAATTTAGTTCTTTTCCTCATCAGAATTTTCCTATCCCTGGGTATATTACTTTTTCTTCTATGTACTTTTCTTTCTGGTACAAACTTTGAGCAAATGAAGAGGAGTTTTTCTATAATAAAGTCATACATTTCTATTGTAGTCATGTCTTTTAGCTCTTGGTTCCAGTTGACAATATTGATTGCATTGTTCATGCTTGTCCAGTCCATATTATCACTGAAAAAATTCATAGTAGAGAAAGACGAACTCCCGCTACCATTAATTTCCATCATGGGCCTGTGTTCTAAGGTGATTTCTATAATTAGGAGCTTGTGATCTGACATGGTTGTGTCCTCCGTCCTCACACCACTGATGATAATATCTTCATTATTGGTGAAGAACAGATCCAAGGTATTAAGACCTCGGGTTGGCAAGTCAACAATTTGTCTCATCATAAGGTCTTCAACCATATTAAACAAGGCATTAGCTTGTAGTCTGTCCGCTAGTGAGCCCCAGTATATACTTAGCTCGTGCCAGTTAGCATTGGGCAGTCCACCATATTAAACAAGGCATTAGCTTGTAGTCTGTCCACTAGTGAGCCCCAGTATATACTTAGCTCGTGCCAGTTAGCATTGGGCAGTCCACCATATTAAACAAGGCATTAGCTTGTAGTCTGTCCACTAGTGAGCCCCAGTATATACTTAGCTCGTGCCAGTTAGCATTGGGCAGGTTGAAATCTCCGTTGATGATAACAGAGGGCTCTGGATTTCCCATCATTTTCACTTGTACACTTATTTTTTCTAACACACTCACAAAGTTCTCAGTCAGACAACCTGGTGGATGATAAATGGTTACTACCACTGTTCTCCATTTGTGTATGTATAATATTATATATTCAACCTCGCTATTAGACTCCGATGCTATGAATTCGGTGTATGGTATAATATTTTCTCGAACATAAATAGTTACTCCTCCTTTTATTCTCCCTTCTTGTCTGTCTGCTCTATGTATTTGGTATCCCTTTTTCATCACTTCCGCATCTCGTATGTCTTTCCTCAGATGGGATTCAGTTATGCAGATTAATATAGTATTATAAGTCTGTGATATTTCTCCTAGCATGTTTGTTTTATATTTCTTTTTATAAGGAAGTAATCCTTCTATGTTGCAGCATATCATTGTAAGCAGCTCTAGTTTGGGGTCGTTATCTTTATTCACTTGTTTATTGCATTTTGTAATCTTCTTATTGTGGTCTTTGTTAAGAGATAGTTTTTTTACGATGCATATTGCATTGACCGCCGAATCACATTGTTTTTGGCTATGATGAAAGATGGGCAGTTGGTATTGAAGGCAGCGTGGTTGGTGTTTTCTCTTCCATTCATAGTACAGTGGTGACATTTTTGTTGGTGTTCATTCATACAATCTTTAGACAAGTGATTACCGGCACAGTGTCCACAAACGGGTTTGTCTGCGTAACAATTTTTGTGACCGTATCCCATACATTTGCTACACCTGAGTACCCTGTAATGATCATATACCTTACACCTAACAAAGTGCAGGTATACCCGATCATCGTTTTTTTTAATGGCAGTCCTTATTTGGGGAGAAATAGCTAGTACAGCGGTTTTAGTGTCATTATTTTGTAAACCTGGTTTCGTGAACAAAAGCTTCACTTCGTTTTCTTGGTCTATTTGTTCTGTAATGTAAGGATTCTTCTCCAATATTGACTGTACAATTTCCGAATCTTCAATTATATTTGGTATGTACGGAATTGTTATTTTTGGCTTCAACCTCTTTTCATTTTGTATGTCATGTGTGTTCGTTAAGGTGTTTGATCCTTCTAGAGCTTCTAAAGCTTTGTTCCTTGCTGTTTCGGTGGGAAGAATCAATTTAGTCAGATTTTCTTTGTTTGTTTTCATCGATATAACTGGGATATTTTTGAGATCTGGTGTAATTTCTTCAGTGTCTAGTGCACAAGAATCGTGTTTAGGTTTTATGATTACGGCCAAGATAGTGTTTGGTTTGTTACTTACTATTTCTGAGTACTGCTTCTTCAGTTTTATATCCTTGGTATCAGCAATTTTGGCGGGTAACGAACGAAGTTCTGCCTTCACCTCCGTAACCATCTTGTCACGTTCACTTGTCACTGCTGACGTTACTCTCTCCCTCACGGCCTCCTCCATCACAACACCCACTTCATCACTCGATTTTTTCACAACACTTTTCACCTCGCCTCGCATTTCAGCAAAGCCTTTCATCACCATTTCCTTTAATTCTTTCATTTCAGCTTTTAGTTCGTCAATCTTATCACTGTTCTTAGTGGGCGTCTCACAAAATATTTCAGCACAGTCGTTACACACCCAGTTTACCCTAGACAAATTTGTGCCTTTTATTCCACCCATATATACACACGAAGAGTGAAAACCTCCTTTGCACTTTATACACTTAACCACATTTGACTTGCTACTGTCATTCACTTCTAAACATTGTCCACAATGACCAGTATTAGTGGCTCCGGCTAGATTGGCGCCGGCCATGACAGGCCGTACTAATATCCGAGGAGCTCCACGAACACATCCTCTCTGTATGAGGTCTCGACACACACACACACACACACACACACTCACACGTACACACATACACACACTCACACACACGTACACACACACACGTACACACACACACACACACACACACACACACACACACGTACACACACACACACGTACACACATACACACACTCACACGTACACACACAAATACACGCATACACACACATGTACACATATACAGCTACACATACACACACATGTACACACACATATATAAACACACACAGACACACGTACACACATACACACACTCACACACATACATACACACACACACGTACACACACATACATACACACACACGTACACACACATACACACACACGTACACACACACATACACGAGTACACACACATGTACACACACACACGTACACACACATATACACACACACGTACACACACATACACACACACACACACATACACACACACATACACACACACACACACACACATACACACACACATACACACACACGTACACACACACATACACACACACGTACACACACACTCACACGTACACACACACACACACACATGTACACACACATACACACACATGTACACACGCATACACACACACATACACACACACACATACACACACACATACATACATACATACATACACACACACTCACACACACGTACACAGGTACACACACACCTGAATGTCCTGAATGTCCTGAAGGTTGATCGGGAGCTACTGGCTCCCCGGACAAGGCGATGCCTCCTCCTCCGTTAGGGTGATGTTGTTGATGTTTATGTAACGCAGCTGATCGTCTATTGAGTTGCTCTCATCAGCCGTACGGTAGTGATTCAGGTTGGGTTCATCAGGCACAGATTTCAGGAACTTATCGAGATGGTTTTTAAAGAGTTCACAGGTGGCACTGTTCATATTTCGCAGCTGTCTTGGCAGAGAGTTGAACAGCCTTGGACCCACCACCGACAGACTGTGATGCCTAATGTTGGTTACTCTGCCAGCACGGATGTTCACTTTGGGTGGCACGCACATAACACCTAGACGTGGGTGGTTCTTGGTAGTGATTCCAATGTGACTCACGTTTGATACGTGCTTATTTACTATTTTCCATGTGTAAATAATCATATACCGCTCGCGTCTTCTCTCAAGTGAATATAATTTGAGTCTTCGGAGACGATCCCAATAGTTACAGTCCCTCACTGACGATATTTTATTTGTAAAAGTTCTTTGCACTCCCTCCAATTATTTAACTTCACTCCGCTTCCACGGATGCCACAACTGGCAACAATATTCCAGCAGAGGTAGAAGTAGCGAGCGGTACAGAGTAATCATTGGTAACTCTTCTCGAACAGTGAATGTACGTAAGATCCACCCCATCTGCATTCTACACTTCCTCACCACTTGTCCAATGTGGGTCCCAAACACAGCATCACTAGTCATACAAACTCCAAGATCTTTGACCATATTCCTCTGTTCGATATCCACTCTCTTGAGTGTTTTATATGTGGTTTGGTTCTTGATATCATTGTTCTTTCCGTACCGTATCAACTCAAATTTTGTGTCTTTAAAGCTCATATTATTCTCCTCTGCCCTGGTATAGATAACATTAAGATCGTCTTGTAAGTTCACTGTACTGTTTACATTTGTTATTTCACACTGTATCCTGGTATCGTCTGCAAATGATCTTACAGTGGAGTGGACGATTGAGCTGTTGATGTCTGCAATGTGTATCAAAAATAGCAGGGGGCCCAAGACAGACCCCTGTGGTACACCACTCATGACCTCAGTTGCCTGTGAAATAGCTCCCTTTACAGCCACAAATTGGGTTCGGTTAGTTAGAAAAGAGTATATCCATTTTCCAAGTGTACCCGTGATTCCAAGGTTCTGCAATTTATGCAAAAGAACCCCATGGTCGACCTTATCAAAGGCTTTTTCAAAATCCAAATAGACTACATCAACATTGTTACCTTTTTCTAGTGACTCCACTATATTTTCTTGATGTTCAATAAGCTGTGAGAGACAAGAGTGTCCTGCACGAAAACCATGTTGTCCTGGATTCATTAAATGATTTCTTTCCATATAGGATGTCATATTCTTAACTATAATCTTTTCCATGATTTTTATTATATGGGATGTAAGGGCAACAGGTCTGTAGTTTGATGGTTCAGCACATAGACCCTTCTTATATATTGGTGTTATTTTGCCTTGTTTCAGGAGATCTGGTATAATTCTGGTTTGGAAGGAGCTACTGTATAACATTTTCAGTGGTTTGGCTAACTCACTGTCACAGTTTTTCAAAACGATTGCAGGGAATTCGTCAGGTCCTGGGGCTGCAGTAGTACGAATGGTCCGAATTGCTGTCAAGACATCAGCTTCCATAAATGGTAGTTCCCTTAATTCCTGTTGTTCCGCCATTTCACTATTAAAAAGTGCATCTGGATCATGGATAATCTTTGTTCTTATTGGTACACTAAAAACTTTTGTAAATTGTTGACTAAATAGTTCGCACAGTTTAGGTGGATCACTCTCCAAGTTACCATCTGTACCTGTCAATGCCATGACGTCAGCTTTCAATTTTGATTTATTTCTCACAAAGGTGTAAAAATATTTAGGGTTAATTCTTATAGCATCCACTGCAGTCATTTCAGCTGAATGTTGCTGTCTAAGCACAGAATCCCTCAGCTCCTGCTCCATCCTATCCAGTTTTGCTTCCATAAGTCGCTTATTGTTGTCGGATTTTGTAGTTTTTAACTTCTTCTGTATTACTGTTCGTTTTCTCATTAATATTCGCCGGTCTCTAGGAATATTGTTCTTTTTGTTGTTCAGGCGTCTTGTTGGGGAGTGCCGGGTACAAATGTCCAAGCATACCTGCAGTATCTCTTCATATAGGACTGTAGGCTGGTGGCCACCTTCCAACGAGGACCAAGCTATTTGGCTTAACTCGTATTTTATTGCTGACTAGTTGGTTAGGGGGTTAAATAGATTTAGTTTACTAAAGCCAGTATTCTGTCTATCTGGTGATAACTCTGCAGGTTTATGTATCATTATCGATGTTTTAACAGTTACCAAACGGTGATCGCTTGCCCTCCAAGGATTTACATCATACTCCTGTACGATATCGTTGTGGTTTGTAAAAAATAGGTCCAGAATGTTGTCTTCTCGTGTAGGCAAATCAATGAATTGTTGCAAGCATAAGTCTCTGGCAAACTCCATGAGTGATTCAGCTTGTTGTCTATATGCTGCTCCTCCACCAATGACTCTCTCTGTTTTCCAGTCTATACTTGGGAAGTTAAAATCACCAGTAAGGATGATATTGGGCAAACCTGTACTCACTGCTCCCAGTTTAGTCCTGATCTCCTCTAATGGTGTGATGAACATGTTACTCGGACATTCTGGAGGTCTGTATAGTGTTATAACTACCAGATCTAGTTGTTTAATATATAACAAGCTGTACTCCATGTACAAGTTTGAATCTGCTGCCAATATATCTACACTGGTTGAACATGTATTATGTATATAGGTTACTACACCACCTTTTTTCCTGCCTGTTGTTCTGTCGGTGCGATAGCATGTATATCCATTCAGCTGAATTTCCGAATCAAAATGATTTTCTGTTAGGTGTGATTCTGTTAATGCAACGATTATGGCATTTTCTGTAGTTGCTTCTTCTTTTAGAATCTTGAGTTTTGTCTTATCATTCCGAGTTAATAATCCAGCTATATTGCCAAACATTACTGTTGTGTATGGAGTCGTTGAACTAGTGGTAGTGGAAGGTGTTATTATATCATCATTGTTGAATACCGAGACTGTACCTTCATCAACACCAACTCTATTTAGTGTTTTGGCATTTCATCAGACATTGTCATCGTGTTCCTTATGGTTGCTTCCTTAGCTGCAATAAAAGAGGGACATTTTGTGTTGAAAGCCTTATGATTCACTTCAGCTCGTGATGATACAATGCAGTTATGACACTTCTCCATTGTACTATTTGGGCAGACTGATGACAGATGAGTACCTGTACAGTGACCACATCTTGGTTCAGTCATATGACATCCTTCTGTGACATGCCCAAATCACAGGCAGTGACCACATCTCCTAACCCAATACCTGTCATATGTTCCACATCTCATATTTTGTATGTAGAGGGCAGATGTCTTCATAATTACATCACGAACAAGTGGGGAGACACGCACTATGGCCATTTTGGATCCGTTTTCAGGTGTTTTAGAAAACAGTACTTCAAACTTTTCACCATTGGCGACCAGGTCTGATATAATGGGATTTTTGTCCATCACACATTGTTTTAATTCATCATCATCAATATCAGGGGGAACTGAGCAAATTGTAATTTTTGGTAGGATTTTTCTCACAGCTGATACCTTGTGTTTCGAAACAACATCCTGAGAAATACTTAGAGCTTTCAGTGCGTCAGATTTAGCTTTTAAGTGAGGCAGAGTAATTTTCAAATGTCCTGAACTGTTGGTAGTCATCTTTGTGATTGGAACTGTTTTCAGTGCTGCAGAGATAGCATCTGTTCTGGGCTGTTGGTTGGGGTCTTTAGTCTTCACTAAGACATGTTGCACAGTATCAGGAGTAGTAGAGCGAACAATATCTGAGTATAAACTCTTCTCTGGCTTAATAGCTTCAAAGTTGTTCATTTTCTGCGCCATATTAGTCATTTCCGTTCGTAGTTCATCAATGTTTTTCGCCAGATTGGTAATCATTCCCAATGAGTGCTGGTGAACTGCTGGTTCAGTTGTTTCCGTGACGTCATTGCTAGAGCCGGTTCCTAGTTCACTGACCAAGTTCAATATATCATCATATCTGTCGGTTTTTTCCTTTACGCAATCTTCACAAGTGTTAGATACTCTACTTGTGAAATACCTGATCACCATGTACGTCGGCATTCTGGTGCATTTAATATGAAAAAGTCCACTGCACTGATCACATTTGACTGCCATGGTTTCCAGCTGTATCGAGCACTTATTGCATTCTTGGCCATTTAATTTTACTATTTTGTTAGGGTTTAGCTTTTCCATGCCGGCAACGTGACCCTAGTAATGGTCACGTTGCTTATATTTAACTGTAACAGGTTGGTAGGTTGACAGATCAGCTGACAACAACACAAACACGGAGCGAGGGTCCGGCACACCCTCTCGCCACCAAGGTCACACACACACATACACACACACATACACACACACATACACACACACACACACACACACATACACACACACATACACACACACACACACACACACACACACACACGTATACGTACACACACACACACATAGACACACTTACTTATTTACTTATGTTACTTATGTGATGGCTTCTAGGGACTTTCAGTCGTTGCCAGCTCTCCAAGTCCCTCCGTAGATCAACTAAAGCCGGAAACTTGGTCTCATTTCATCCTTTATGATGTCGTAAGACAGGGTGAAGAGGTGTGTCTTCAGTCTCTTTTTGAATAGAGCAGCTGTTTCTGCTGCCCTAACGAAGCTCGGAAGGTTGTTGTAGAGGCGAGGAGCACTATTTGCGAACGCTCTTTTTCCACATTCCCTTCTGAATCTTGGTTCCATAAGCTTATTCACCTCACTGCTATGTCGCAATTCTACATTGGTATCCACATGAAAGTCCAGGAGCATATCTCGCATGTAAACTGGTTTGCCAAAATTTAACGCTTGATGAACCATAACACACTGCTTGTAAACGATACGTGCCTTAATAGGAAGCCAATGTAGTTGTATGAGTGCTGGTGTTATTCGATCTCTTCTTGACAGACCTCGTATCAATCTCGCAGCTCTGTTCATGATCATCTGGAGTTTCTTTAATAGATAATCAGGCAAGCCGTAATATAGGGAATTACAGTAATCCAATTTACTTAGAACATGATTGTAAACCAGTTTCGTCATCACACTCTGATCAAGGTATTTCCTTACGAAAGCCAAATTCCTCAAGTGGTATCCAGCAATTTGAACCACATGACCAATCTGATCTCTCATCATTAGCTCACTGTCCAACATCACCCCGAGACTCTTCACACACGTAGACACACGTACACACACACACACACATACACACACACACACAAACATACATACACACACACACGTACACACACATGCACATACACACACATGCACGTACAAACACACACACATACACACACACAAACACACAGGTACACACACACACGTACACACACACACGCACGTACACACACACACGCACGTACACACACACACACGCGTACACACACATACACACGTACACACACATACACACGTACACACACACATGCACACACACACACACACACACACACACACACACATACATACACACACACATATACACGTACACACACACACATACACACACACACGTTCACACACGTACACACATACATACACACACACATACACACACACACACAGGCCTACACTGCACCTCAATATTAATCCCCCCTTTAATCCTAATCCTGACCTGACACCACTACCCTCCCAGGACATGTACACATGTACAGTACTATTGTATTTATATATTTCTGTGTTTTTCTATGTTCTGCAATCAATTTATTATTCATCTCTAATATTTATACTTGTATTCATTCATTCATCCTCATTTAATTTTCATTTTAAATGTATTATGTATATTTACAGCCCATCAGCTGCCATTTACTAATAAACCGTATATTATTATTATTATTATTATTATTACACACACACACACATGCGTACAGACACACACATGTACACACATACACACACACACACACACACACACACACACACATACACACATACTGTTGGATCTGTTGGATGTAGTTTAGGGCAGATTATTCTGGCCATGGCCACGCTGATGTGCCGCCACTAGAAGATGCCGTCTGCCCGTTGTAGTGCCAGCTGGTCAGTAATACTATTACTGGTGGCACGAATAGGGTAGTGGGGCAGCTTGAGTTGGTCAGGTATTGTCCAGAGAAACTTGTCCAGTTTATTCTTGAACTGTTCTGAACTGATGTTGGAGTCACGCAGGTGTCTTGGTAAGGCATTGAAGAGCAGAGGTCCTCTTGTTGCAAATGTATTCTCCTTTAGTGTTTTTATTCTGGAGGCCACCGCTCTGGGGTGTGTTCTTTCCACACGGCAAAGTCGTCCCAGTCGTTGATGGGTAGTCGTGCGTATATTGATGTTATTTGTATTACACCCAGTGATGATTTTATATATGTATATGATGGCATACCTTTCTCTGCGCCTTTCCAGAGAGAACAGTTCAAGTGTTTGCAGTCTTCTTTAGTAATCTAGGTGTTTGACAACAGTAATTTTACTAGTAAATGATCGTTGAACTGCCTCGAGTGATTGATTCTCTCCCACTTTCCATGGAGACCAAAGTTGGCAACAATACTCCAATAGTGGAAGTACGAGGGACTTGTAGAGCGTCAGCATGGGAATAGCGTCTCGTGTTCTAAAAGTGCGCAGGATCCAGCCAGCCTGGCTCCTTGCTTTTTTTGTCGCATTCGTTATGTGTGTTGTAAAGGTTCCATCACAGGTGAGGGTAACACCAAGGTCCCTTACACATTCTTTGGTGTCTATAGTTGTACCATCTTGTGCTATATACACATGTGTAGCATTGTTCGCTCCTTTGGTGTACATCATATGTTCAAATTTGTTGTTGTTAAATGACATGTTATTTTCATTTGCCCATTGATATAATGTTGAAAGATCTGCCTGTAGCTGTGTGGCATCAGTTTCAGACGATATCTCCTTCATTACTCGAGTGTCGTCTGCGAAGGACGCAACAGACGAATGTTTGACGTGTTCATTGATGTCTGATATATGTATAAGGAAAAGTAGGGGTCCAAGGACTGATCCTTGTGGTACTCCACTGGTGACCACGGATGTCTGGGTAACAATACCACCAACAGACACTGACTGTTCCAGGTCGGTAAGGAAGCTGTGTAGCCAAACCCCAATTTTCCCTGATATGCCCATGTCTTTCACCTTGTGGAGGAGGATTCCATGATCTACTTTGTCATATGCTTTAGCAAAGTCTAGATAAATGACATCTATGTTTCTATTATGTTCTAGTGCTGTTAGAACCTGTTCATGGTGGGCAAGTAGTTGTGCAAGGCATGAGCGGCCTGCTCGGAAGCCATATTGGTCTTGGTTTAATTTATCGTTTTCCTCGAGGTATGATGAAATATTTTTCACTATTATCTTCTCGAGAACCTTTATGATGTGTGAGGTCAGTGCAATAGGTCTATAATTTCTTGCCTCTGATCTCGAACCCCCTTTATATACAGGAGTTATAATTGCTCTTTTTAGTTGTGTTGGGATGAGACCTGAGTCCAGAGAATTTCTGTATAGTATGCTCAAGGGAATGCTCAGCTCCTTGCCACACTTTTTAAGGAGAAGTGCCGGGAACTGATCTGGGCCGGCTGATGCGTTGTTTCCAATTCGGTGTAGGTTCAGTCTCTTGGGTAAAAAAAAAAAGTCTTTGGGTGAGAGGATAATCTTTTCGTCACATGGGGTACTAAACACTTCCTCGTACTGCAGCCTTAGTATCTCTGCAATCTCCTCTGGTTCCTTGGTGAGGTGACCCTGCACATCTTTCAGTGGTCCAACACCAGCTTTCACCTTGGATTTTGTGCCCGCATATTTATAAAAATATTTGGGGTTTGTTTTTATGCATGACACAGCTTTTGATTCTCTTCTTTCAGCCTCTGTTTCAACTGAAATTTTAAGTTTTCCTTCAATAGAGGCAATGTTGTGTTCAATCTTACGTTTATTTGATATGTCGGTAGTGTGCTTCATTCTTTTACGTAGCTTGGTTCGCTTCCGCATCAATGTCTTGCGATCTCGTGGTATACATTGTTTGTTTACTGTGCGTCTTGTGGGCACATGTTTCCTTGAGATCTGCAGACATGTTGATAATATTTGCTTATACTGTGACTCGGGATCAAAATCCTGCATGAGTTGATACCAGTCCACTTCACTAAGGTCACTTTTAAGGTTTACCCAGGACACAGACTCACTGAAAAAGTTAAGTTGGTTGAAATTGAGCGCTATTTGCGGTGCTGAGCTGACCTTGTTTTGGTGTTCATCTCTGGTTATATTTGTTGCTATATTAACAATATATTTCTACAGTGTAGTCGTGGATGAGTTGGTCGTCGTTGGTCATAACAATGTCCAGTATATTTTTACCTCTTGTAGGAGTATTTATATGTTGATTCATGCAAAAATCTGAGGCAAGGTTTAACAACGCTTCTGCTTGAGCTCGCATGTCTGCTGCTCCTCCTTAGACCCTCTCTGATTCCCAGTTAATGAGAGGAAAATTTAGGTCTCCTGTAAGCATAATGGTAGGCATAGGTGGTGGAAAATTCTGTAGTATAGTTTGAATTTTGTTGAGTGGTTCAAGGAATTTTGTAGATGGACATGCTGGTGGTCGATAAATATTTATGAAGATCATATTTACACCTTTTATGTATAATACCTGAGCCTCATTATATGAGTTAGACTGGGAAAATAAAGTCTCAGTAGAAGTTGCTAACTTGTTGTGTATGTATGTGATAACACCACCTTTTTTTCTTTGATCAGATCTGTCAGTTCTAAACGGTGTATAATTATCTATTTTTATTTCAGCTTCCTTTATATTGTCTGAGAGATGTGACTCGGTTAATGCTATTATGAGGGCCCTTTCTTCTTGTGCTAGTTCAGAAAGCAACTGTATTTTTGCTTTAAATTTATATGGTAAAAGGCCCTCGATATTGAGCATGATTACTTTATGTAGGGGGTTTGTGTAGGGCCCAGTTGTTGTGGGTATTGTTGTTGGGGCCCTTGTGTTGGAGGGAAACTCCCCTGCCATGGTACTAGCTTTAGTGCATGTATTATTTGTTGCTGTACCTGCTGCATTTGTTGTATCTGTTGTACGAAAAAAAATACCGAATCAGTTTGTTGGCCTTGGGCCTGGTGTGGCTGGGGGGTTGCTTCCTCCCTAGTTGTGTAGATAGGTGGATGAGTAAACAGGCTGGCAGTCGTTGGACGGTGTGTTAGAGTCGCTTGTTTGGGTTGTTGTTGTTGTTGCTGTTGTTGTTGTTTTAGTTCCGTGGATGGGTAACGGCGAGTCCCCTTCAAATGAAGTCTTTTACACTCTAGTTTGAGACACTCATGTCTTCTGTCCGAACCGTAGCAAATAGGAGGGTGAAAGTAGGTACACTTATTGCCCTTTTTGCATCCTTTCACTGGGTCCAGACCGTTTGTTTTGTACCTGATGCACAATTTTGGATGTGCGTATGGACAGTCACGACCCGTTAGGCCAAACTTGCAGCAATGTCGCTTATAATGGCTGCACACAATAATCGACCGACGATCACTGTTATTTTTCATAACTGGCTTGCCTTCCTGTCCATCAAAACACTGTTCCGGATCAGGATCTGAGTCGAGATCCGGCTCCAGGGGTTCATTAGGCTCACTGTTTACATTTTCTGGGTCATCATCGCCTTCCATATTTTCATGTTCTATCTGCAACATATTTAGTTTTTTGTCCTTTACATTGTCTAGTAGGGTAAGTACCAATGCAAACACTCCATCTTGATTTCCAGGATGTTCCCTTACACAAACTTCACATGTGTATTGGCTTCTGGTATTGAAAAAGTTCACAATGGCGTACACTGGGAGCTTTGAACAGTCTGTATGTATGAAATGCTTGCACTTAGAACATTTAAGACACTCTAGTATGCATTGTTCCTTGCATACCGAACAGTAAGTGTCTGGAGGTGGTAAATTGTTATCCATAATGGCAGTCACAGACACTATCACCGGTCACACGGAGAACTCACTCCACACGTCCTCACTCGGTCACGGTCGGCGGGACACACACACACACACGTATACACACGTACACACACACACACATACACACACACACACACATACATACACACACAAACACACACAAACACACACACACACACATACATACACACACACACACACGTACACACACACACATACACGTACACACACACACACTCACACACACGTACACACACACACATACACACACACGTACACGTACACACACACACACACACACACGTTCACACACGTACACACACACGTACACACACATACACGCGTACACACACATGTACACACACACACGTACACACACACGTACACACACACACAAACACACATACACACTCACGTACACACACACGTACACACACAGACACACGTACATACACACACACACGTACACATATATATACACACACACACACATATACACACGTACACACACATGTACACATACACATTCATCATGTAAATATCTTTCTCATAATTAATCATATTGTAATTTGTATATTTTCATCTTTAGTGCTGCCAGCCCCTATATAAACCATTTATTATTATTATTATTATTATTATTATTATTATTATATACATACACAGATACACACACACATACACATGTACACACACATGTACACACACACATACACATATGTACACACACATATAAACACGTATATATGGTGTTATTGTCTGAGGTTGATATTTCTATGTGCGTATGAGGTTGTGTGTGTACGTATGGAGTGTATGTATGTTCATGCTTTTTCGCGTACATGGAATTGTTGATAGTTACTGAGTTACACAGGGGTTGATATTTCTATGTGCGTTTGAGGGTGTGTGTGTACGTATGGTGTGTATTTATTATTGGCAACACTGCTTTTATTATTGGCAACAATTTTATTATTATTAACATTTTTTTCATATTTTACTATTTTTAGTCAAAAATATCTTATATAAAGTAAAATTTCGAATCTTAAGAAATAGATAAATAGATACATGTATATACCAAAAGATAGATGATAAAATTATCTAATAGATGCCATCAACAAATTGTTGATAGATAGATAAATAGACGAGTAATTAACAAGAAAATGAAGACACTTTTGTCATATTTTACTATTTTTAGTTAAAAATATATTATATAAAGTGAAATTTCTCATCTTAGGAAATAGATAAATAGATACATGTATATACCAAAAGATAGACAATAAAATTATCTATTAGATGCCATCAATAAATTGTCGATAGATAGATAAATAGACGAGTAATTAACGAAAAAAGTGGGACACTTTGGTCATATTTTACTATTTTTAGTTAAAAATATATTATATAAAGTGGAATTTCTCATCTTAGGAATAAGATAAATAGATACATGTATATACGAAAAGATAGACAATAGAATTATCTATTAGAGGCCATCAACAAATTGTTGATAGATAGATAAATAGACGAGTAATTAATGAAGAAATGGGACACTTTGGTAATATTTTACAATTTTTTGAAAAAAATATAATATATAAAGTGAAATTTCGAATCTTAGGAAATAGATAAATATATATATATGTATATACCAAAAGATAAAAAATAGAATTATCTATTAGATGCCATCAACAAATTTTCAATAGATAGATAAATAGACGAGTAATAGATGAATAAATTAAGACATTTTTGTCATATTTTACAATTTTTAGTAAAAAATATATTATATAAAGTGAAATTTCTTATCTTATGAAATAGATAAATTGATACATGTATATACCAAAAGATAGACAATAAAATTATCTATTAGATGCCATCAACAAATTGTCGATAGATAAATAAATAGACGAGTAATTAATGAAGAAATGGGACACTTTGGTCATATTTTACATTTTTTTGTCAAAAATATAATATATAAAGTGAAATTTCTCATCTTAGGAAATAGATAAATAGATACATGTAGAAACCAAAAGATAGACAATACAATTATCTATTAGATGCCATCAACAAATTGTCGATAGATAGATAAATAGATGAGTAATAAGCAAGAAAATTAAGACACTTTGGTCATATTTTACTATTTTTAGTCAAAAATATATTATATAAAGTGAAATTTCTTATCTTAGGAAATAGATAAATAGATACATGTATATCCGAAAAGATAGACAATAAAATTATCTATTAGATGCCATAAACAAATTGTCGATAGATAGATAAATAGACGAGTAATTAACGAAAAAATAGGACACTTTGGTCATATTTTACAATTTTTAGTCAAAAATATATTATATAAAGTGAAATTTCTCATCTTAGAAAATAGATAAATTGATTCATGTATATACGAAAAGATAGACAATATAATTATCTATTAGATGCCATCAACAAATTGTCGATAGATAGATAAATAGACGAGTAATAAATGAAATAATTAAGACACTTTTATCATATTTTACAATTTTTTGTAAAAAATATAATATATAAAGTGAAATTTCTCATCTTAGGAATAAGATAAATAGATACATGTATATACCAAAAATTAGACGATAAAATTATCCAATAGATGCCATCAACAAATTGTTAATAGATAAATAAATAGATGAGTAATTAATGAAGAAATGGGACACTTTGATAATATTTTACAATTTTTAGTCAAAAATATATTATATAAAGTGAAATTTTTCATCTTAGGAAATAGATAAATATATATATGTATATACCAAAAGAAAGACATTTTTATCATATTTTACAATTTTTAGTCAAAAATATATTATATAAAGTAAAAAAATTCATCTTAGGAAATAGATAAATAGATACATGTATATACCAAAAGATAGACAATAAAATTATCTATTAGATGCCATCAACAAAATGTTGATAGATAGATAAATAGATGAGTAATAAACAAAAAAAGTAAGACACTTTTGTCATATTTTACTATTTTTAGTCAAAAATATATTATATAAAGTAAAATTTGCAATCTTAAGAAATCGATAAATAGATACATGTATATACCAAAAGATAGACAATAAAATTATCTATTAGATGCCATCAACAAATTGTCGATAGATAGATAAATAAACGAGTAATAAATGAATAAATAAAGACACTTTGGTCATATTTTACAATTTTGTCAAAAATATATTATATAAAGTGAAATTTCTCATCTTATGAAATAGATAAATTAATACATGTATATACAAAAAGATAAACAATAAAATTATCTATTAGATGCCATCAACAAATTGTCGATAGATAGATAAATAGATGAGTAATAAATGAAATAATTAAGACACTTCTATCATATTTTTTTTTTTTTTGTAAAAAAATATAATATATAAAGGGAAATTTCTCATCTTAGGAATAAGATAAATTGATACATGTATATACCAAAAGATAGACAATAAAATTATCTATTTGATGCCATCAACAAATATTCCATAGATAGATAAATAGACGAGTAATAAATGAATATATAAAGACACTTTGGTCATATTTTACAATTTTGTCAAAAATATATTATATAAAGTGACATTTCTCATCTTATGAAATAGATAAATTGATACATGTATATACGAAAAGATAGACAATAAAATTATCTATTAGATGCCATCAACAAATTGTCGATAGATAGATAAATAGATGAGTAATAAATGAAATTATTAAGACACTTTTGTCATATTTTACAATTTTTAGTCAAAAATATAATATATAAAGTGAAATTTCTCATCTTAGGAATAAGATAAATAGATACATGTATAAACCAAACGATAGACAATAAAATTATCTATTAGATGCCATCAACAAATTGTCGATAAATAGATAAATAGACGAGTAATTAACAAGAAAATTAAGACATTTTTGTCATATTTTACTATTTTTAGTTAAAAATATATTATATAAAGTGAAATTTCTCATCTTAGGAAATAGATAAATTAATACATGTATATACGAAAAGATAGACAATAAAATTATCTATTAGATGCCATCAACAAATTGACGATAGATAGATAAATAGACGAGTAATTAACGAAAAAAGTGGGACACTTTGGTCATATTTTACTATTTTTAGTCAAAAATATATTATATAAAGTGAAATTTCTCATCTTAGGAAATAGATAAATTGATACATGTATATACGTAAAGATAGACAATAAAATTATCTATTAGATGCCATCAACAAATTGTCGCTAGATAGATAAATAGACTAGTAATTAACGAAAAAAGTGGGACACTTTGGTCATATTTTACAATTTTTAGTCAAAAATATATTATATAAAGTGAAATTTCTCATCTTAGGAATAAGATAAATAGATACATGTATAAACCAAACGATAGACAATAAAATTATCTATTAGATGCCATCAACAAATTGTCGATAAATAGATAAATAGACGAGTAATTAACAAGAAAATTAAGATATTTTTGTCATATTTTACTATTTTTAGTTAAAAATATATTATATAAAGTGAAATTTCTCATCTTAGGAAATAGATAAATAAATACATGTATATACCAAAAGATAGACAATAGAATTATCTATTAGATGCCATCAACAAACTTTCAATAGATAGATAAATAGACGAGTACTAAATGAATAAATTCAGACATTTTTGTCATATTTAACCATTTTTAGTTAAAAATATAATATATAAAGTGAAATTTCTCATCTTAGGAAATAGATAAATAGATACATGTATATACGAAAAGATAGACAATAAAATTATCTATTAGATGCCATCAACAAATTGTCGATAGATAGATAAATAGACGAGTAATTACCGAAAAAATTGGGACACTTTGGTCATATTTTACTATTTTTAGTCAAAAATATATTATATAAAGTGAAATTTCTCATCTTAGGAAATAGATAAAAAGATACATGTATATACCAAACGATAGACAATAAAATTATCTATTAGATGCCATCAACAAACTTTCAATAGATAGATAAATAGACGAGTACTAAATGAATAAATTAAGACATTTTTGTCATATTTAACCATTTTTAGTTAAAAATATATTATATAAAGTGAAATTTCTCATCTTAGGAAATAGATAAATTGATACATGTTTATACCAAAAGATAGACAATAAAATTATCTATTAGATGCCATCAACAAATTTTCCATTAATAGATAAATAGACGAGTAATTAACGAAAAATTTGGGACACTTTGGTCATATTTTACTATTTTTAGTCAAAAATATATTATATAAAGTGGAATTTCTCATCTTAGAAAATAGATAAATTGATACATGTATATACGAAAAAATAGACAATAAAATTATCTATTAGATGCCATCAACAAATTGTCGATAGATAGATAAATAGATGAGTAATAAATGAATAAATAAAGACACTTTTGTCATATTTTACAATTTTTAGTCAAAAATATAATATATAAAGTGAAATTTCTCATCTTAGGAATAAGATAAATAGATACATGTATAAACCAAACGATAGACAATAAAATTATCTATTAGATGCCATCAACAAATTGTCGATAAATAGATAAATAGACGAGTAATTAACAAGAAAATTAAGACATTTTTGTCATATTTTACTATTTTTAGTTAAAAATATATTATATAAAGTGAAATTTCTCATCTTAGAAAATAGATAAATTAATACATGTATATACCAAAAGATAGACAATAAAATTATCTATTAGATGCCCTCAACAAATTGTCGATAGATAGATAAATAGACGAGTAATTAACGAAAAAAGTGGGACACTTTGGTCATATTTTACTATTTTTAGTCAAAAATATATTATATAAAGTGAAATTTCTCATCTTAGGAAATAGATAAATCGATACATGTATATACGAAAAGATAGACGATAAAATTATCTATTAGATGCCATCAACAAATTGTCGATAAATAGATAAATAGACGAGTAATTAACAAGAAAATTAAGACATTTTTGTCATATTTTACTATTTTTAGTTAAAAATATATTATATAAAGTGAAATTTCTCATCTTAGGAAATAGATAAATTAATACATGTATATACCAAAAGATAGACAATTAAATTATCTATTAGATGCCATCAACAAATTGTCGATAGATAGATAAATAGACGAGTAATTAACGAAAAAAGTGGGACACTTTGGTCATATTTTACTATTTTTAGTCAAAAATATATTATTTAAAGTGGAATTTGTCATCTTAGGAAATAGATAAATAGATACATGTCTATGCCAAAAGATAGACAATAGAATTATCTATTAGATGCCATCAACAAACTTTCAATAGATAGATAAATAGACGAGTACTAAATGAATAAATTAAGACATTTTTGTCATATTTAACCATTTTTAGTTAAAAATATATTATATAAAGTGAAATTTCTCATCTTAGGAAATAGATAAATTGATACATGTATATACCAAAAGATAGACAATAAAATTATCTATTAGATGCCATCAACAAATTTTCCATAGATAGATAAATAGACAAGTAATAAATGAATAAATAAAGACACTTTAGTCATATTTTACAATTTTGTCAAAAATATATTATATAAAGTGACATTTCTCATCTTATGAAATAGATAAATTGATACATGTATATACGAAAAGATAGACAATAAAATTATCTATTAGATGCCATCAACAAATTGTCGATAGATAGATAAATAGACGAGTAATTAACGAAAAATGTGGGACACTTTGGTCATATTTTACTATTTTTAGTCAAAAATATATTATATAAAGTGGAATTTCTCATCTTAGAAAATAGATAAATTGATACATGTATATACGAAAAAATAGACAATAAAATTATCTATTAGATGCCATCAACAAATTGTCGATAGATAGATAAATAGATGAGTAATAAATGAATAAATAAAGACACTTTTGTCATATTTTACAATTTTTAGTCAAAAATATAATATATAAAGTGAAATTTCTCATCTTAGGAATAGGATAAATAGATACATGTATAAACCAAACGATAGACAATAAAATTATCTTATAGATGCCATCAACAAATTGTCGATAAATAGATAAATAGACGAGTAATTAACAAGAAGATTAAGACATTTTTGTCATATTTTACTATTTTTAGTTAAAAATATATCATATAAAGTGAAATTTCTCATCTTAGGAAATAGATAAATAGATACATGTATATACCAAAAGATAGACAATAAAATTATCTATTAGATGATATCAACAAATTGTCGATAGATAGATAAATAGACGAGTAATTAACGAAAAAAATGGGACACTTTTGTCATATTTTACTATTTTTAGTCAAAAATATATTATATAAAGTGAAATTTCTCATCTTAGGAAATAGATAAATTTATACATGTATATACCAAAAGATAGACAATATAATTATCTATTAGATGCCATCAACATATTTTCCATAGATAGATAAATAGACGAGTAATAAATGAATATATAAAGACACATTGATCATATTTTATAATTTTGTCAAAAATATATTATATAAAGTGACATTTCTCATCTTAGGAAACAGATAAATTGATACATGTATATACGAAAAGATAGACAATAAAATTATCTATTAGATGCCATCAACAAATTGTCGATAGATAGATAAATAGATGAGTAATAAATGAAATAATTAAGACACTTTTGTCATATTTTACAATTTTTAGTCAAAAATATAATTTATAAAGTGAAATTTCTCATCTTAGGAATAAGATAAATAGATACATGTATAAACCAAACGATAGACATTAAAATTATCTATTAGATGCCATCAACAAATTGTCGATAAATAGATAAATAGACGAGTAATTAACAAGAAAATTAAGACATTTTTGTCATATTTTACTATTTTTAGTTAAAAATATATTATATAAAGTGAAATTTCTCATCTTAGAAAATAGATAAATTAATACATGTATATACCAAAAGATAGACAATAAAATTATCTATTAGATGCCATCAACAAATTGTCGATAGATAGATAAATAGACGAGTAATTAACGAAAAAAGTGGGACACTTTGGTCATATTTTACTATTTTTAGTCAAAAATATATTATATAAAGTGGAATTTCTCATCTTAGGAAATAGATAAATAGATACATGTATATACCAAAAGATAGACAATAGAATTATCTATTATATGCCATCAACAAACTTTCAATAGATAGATAAATAGACGAGTACTAAATGAATAAATTAAGACATTTTTGTCATATTTAACCATTTTTAGTTAAAAAATATATTATATAAAGTGAAATTTCTTATCTTAGGAAATAGATAAATTGATACATGTATATACCAAAAGATAGACAATAAAATTATCTATTAGATGCCATCAACAACTTGTCGATAGATAGATAAATAGACGAGTAATTAACGAAAAAAATGGGACACTTTGGTCATATTTTACTATTTTTAGTCAAAAATATATTATATAAAGTGAAATTTCTCATCTTAGGAAATAGATAAATTGATACATGTATATACCAAAAGATAGACAATAAAATTATCTATTTGATGCCATCAACAAATATTCCATAGATAGATAAATAGACGAGTAATAAATGAATATATAAAGACACTTTGGTCATATTTTACAATTTTGTCAAAAATATATTATATAAAGTGACATTTCTCATCTTATGAAATAGATAAATTGATACATGTATATACGAAAAGATAGACAATAAAATTATCTATTAGATGCCATCAACAAATTGTCGATAGATAGATAAATAGATGAGTAATAAATGAAATTATTAAGACACTTTTGTCATATTTTACAATTTTTAGTCAAAAATATAATATATAAAGTGAAATTTCTCATCTTAGGAATAAGATAAATAGATACATGTATAAACCAAACGATAGACAATAAAATTATCTATTAGATGCCATCAACAAATTGTCGATAAATAGATAAATAGACGAGTAATTAACAAGAAAATTAAGACATTTTTGTCATATTTTACTATTTTTAGTTAAAAATATATTATATAAAGTGAAATTTCTCATCTTATAAAATAGATAAATTGATACATGTATATACGAAAAGATAGACAATAAAATTATCTATTAGATGCCATCAACAAATTGACGATAGATAGATAAATAGACGAGTAATTAACGAAAAAAGTGGGACACTTTGGTCATATTTTACTATTTTTAGTCAAAAATATATTATATAAAGTGAAATTTCTCATCTTAGGAAATAGATAAATTGATACATGTATATACGTAAAGATAGACAATAAAATTATCTATTAGATGCCATCAACAAATTGTCGATAGATAGATAAATAGACGAGTAATTAACGAAAAAAGTGGGACACTTTGGTCATATTTTACAATTTTTGGTCAAAAATATATTATATAAAGTGAAATTTCTCATCTTAGGAATAAGATAAATAGATACATGTATAAACCAAACGATAGACAATAAAATTATCTATTAGATGCCATCAACAAATTGTCGATAAATAGTTAAATAGACGAGTAATTAACAAGAAAATTAAGATATTTTTGTCATATTTTACTATTTTTAGTTAAAAATATATTATATAAAGTGAAATTTCTCATTTTAGTAAATAGATAAATAAATACATGTATACCTATACCAAAAGATAGACAATAGAATTATCTATTAGATGCCATCAACAAACTTTCAATAGATAGATAAATAGACGAGTACTAAATGAATAAATTCAGACATTTTTGTCATATTTAACCATTTTTAGTTAAAAATATAATATATAAAGTGAAATTTCTCATCTTAGGAAATAGATAAATAGATACATGTATATACCAAAAGATAGACAATAAAATTATCTATTAGATGCCATCAACAAATTGTCGATAGATAGATAAATAGACGAGTAATTAACGAAAAAATTGGGACACTTTGGTCATATTTTACTATTTTTATTAAAAAATATAATATATAAAGTGATATTTCTCATCTTAGGAATAAGATAAATAGATACATGTATACACCAAACGATAGACAATAAAATTATCTAATAGATGCCATCAACAAATTGTCGATAAATAGATAAATAGACGAGTAATTAACAAGAAAATTAAGAAATTTTTGTCATATTTTACTATTTTTAGTTAAAAATATATTATATAAAGTGAAATTTCTCATCTTAGGAAATAGATAAATAGATACATGTATATACCAAATGATAGACAATAAGATTATCTATTAGATGCCATCAACAAATTTTCCATAGATAGATAAATAGACAAGTAATAAATGAATAAATAAAGACACTTTAGTCATATTTTACAATTTTGTCAAAAATTTATTATATAAAGTGACATTTCTCATCTTATGAAATAGATAAATTGATACATGTATATACGAAAAGATAGACAATAAAATTATCTTTTAGATGCCATCAACAAATTGTCGATAGATAGATAAATAGATGAGTAATAAATGAAATAATTAAGACACTTTTGTCATATCTTACAATTTTTAGTCAAAAATATAATATATAAAGTGAAATTTCTCATCTTAGGAATAAGAAAAATAGATACATGTATGAACCAAACGATAGACAATAAAATTATCTATTAGATGCCATCAACAAATTATCGGTAAATAGATAAATAGACGAGTAATTAACAAGAAAATTAAGACATTTTTGTCATATTTTACTATTTTTAGTTAAAAATATATTATATAAAGTGAAATTTCTCATCTTAAGAAATAGATAAATAGATACATGTATATACCAAAAGATAGACAATAAAATTATCTATTAGATGCTATCAACAAATTTTCCATAGATAGATAAATAGACGAGTAATTAACGAAAAAAGTGGGACACTTTGGTCATATTTTACTATTTTTAGTCAAAAATATATTATATAAAGTGAAATTTCTCATCTTAGGAAATAGATAAATTGATACATGTATATACGAAAAGATAGACAATAAAATTATCTATTAGATGACCTCAACAAATTGTCGATAGATTGTTAAATAGACGAGTAATTAACGAAAAAAGTGGGACACTTTTGTCATATTTTACAATTTTTAGTCAAAAATATATTATATAAAGTGAAATTTCTCATCTTAGGAAATAGATAAATTGATACATGTTTATACCAAAAGATAGACAATAAAATTATCTATTAGATGCCATCAACAAATTGTCGATAAATAGATAAATAGACGAGTAATTAACAAGAAAATTAAGAAATTTTTGTCATATTTTACTATTTTTAGTCAAAAATATATTATATAAAGTGAAATTTCTCATCTTAGGAAATAGATAAAAAGATACATGTATATACCAAACGATAGACAATAAAATTATCTATTAGATGCCATCAACAAACTTTCAATAGATAGATAAATAGACGAGTACTAAATGAATAAATTAAGACATTTTTGTCATATTTAACCATTTTTAGTTAAAAATATATTATATAAAGTGAAATTTCTCATCTTAGGAAATAGATAAATTGATACATGTTTATACCAAAAGATAGACAATAAAATTATCTATTAGATGCCATCAACAAATTTTCCATTAATAGATAAATAGACGAGTAATTAACGAAAAATTTGGGACACTTTGGTCATATTTTACTATTTTTAGTCAAAAATATATTATATAAAGTGGAATTTCTCATCTTAGAAAATAGATAAATTGATACATGTATATACGAAAAAATAGACAATAAAATTATCTATTAGATGCCATCAACAAATTGTCGATAGATAGATAAATAGATGAGTAATAAATGAATAAATAAAGACACTTTTGTCATATTTTACAATTTTTAGTCAAAAATATAATATATAAAGTGAAATTTCTCATCTTAGGAATAAGATAAATAGATACATGTATAAACCAAACGATAGACAATAAAATTATCTATTAGATGCCATCAACAAATTGTCGATAAATAGATAAATAGACGAGTAATTAACAAGAAAATTAAGACATTTTTGTCATATTTTACTATTTTTAGTTAAAAATATATTATATAAAGTGAAATTTCTCATCTTAGAAAATAGATAAATTAATACATGTATATACCAAAAGATAGACAATAAAATTATCTATTAGATGCCCTCAACAAATTGTCGATAGATAGATAAATAGACGAGTAATTAACGAAAAAAGTGGGACACTTTGGTCATATTTTACTATTTTTAGTCAAAAATATATTATATAAAGTGAAATTTCTCATCTTAGGAAATAGATAAATCGATACATGTATATACGAAAAGATAGACGATAAAATTATCTATTAGATGCCATCAACAAATTGTCGATAAATAGATAAATAGACGAGTAATTAACAAGAAAATTAAGACATTTTTGTCATATTTTACTATTTTTAGTTAAAAATATATTATATAAAGTGAAATTTCTCATCTTAGGAAATAGATAAATTAATACATGTATATACCAAAAGATAGACAATTAAATTATCTATTAGATGCCATCAACAAATTGTCGATAGATAGATAAATAGACGAGTAATTAACGAAAAAAGTGGGACACTTTGGTCATATTTTACTATTTTTAGTCAAAAATATATTATTTAAAGTGGAATTTGTCATCTTAGGAAATAGATAAATAGATACATGTCTATGCCAAAAGATAGACAATAGAATTATCTATTAGATGCCATCAACAAACTTTCAATAGATAGATAAATAGACGAGTACTAAATGAATAAATTAAGACATTTTTGTCATATTTAACCATTTTTAGTTAAAAATATATTATATAAAGTGAAATTTCTCATCTTAGGAAATAGATAAATTGATACATGTATATACCAAAAGATAGACAATAAAATTATCTATTAGATGCCATCAACAAATTTTCCATAGATAGATAAATAGACAAGTAATAAATGAATAAATAAAGACACTTTAGTCATATTTTACAATTTTGTCAAAAATATATTATATAAAGTGACATTTCTCATCTTATGAAATAGATAAATTGATACATGTATATACGAAAAGATAGACAATAAAATTATCTATTAGATGCCATCAACAAATTGTCGATAGATAGATAAATAGACGAGTAATTAACGAAAAATGTGGGACACTTTGGTCATATTTTACTATTTTTAGTCAAAAATATATTATATAAAGTGGAATTTCTCATCTTAGAAAATAGATAAATTGATACATGTATATACGAAAAAATAGACAATAAAATTATCTATTAGATGCCATCAACAAATTGTCGATAGATAGATAAATAGATGAGTAATAAATGAATAAATAAAGACACTTTTGTCATATTTTACAATTTTTAGTCAAAAATATAATATATAAAGTGAAATTTCTCATCTTAGGAATAGGATAAATAGATACATGTATAAACCAAACGATAGACAATAAAATTATCTTATAGATGCCATCAACAAATTGTCGATAAATAGATAAATAGACGAGTAATTAACAAGAAGATTAAGACATTTTTGTCATATTTTACTATTTTTAGTTAAAAATATATCATATAAAGTGAAATTTCTCATCTTAGGAAATAGATAAATAGATACATGTATATACCAAAAGATAGACAATAAAATTATCTATTAGATGATATCAACAAATTGTCGATAGATAGATAAATAGACGAGTAATTAACGAAAAAAATGGGACACTTTTGTCATATTTTACTATTTTTAGTCAAAAATATATTATATAAAGTGAAATTTCTCATCTTAGGAAATAGATAAATTTATACATGTATATACCAAAAGATAGACAATAAAATTATCTATTAGATGCCATCAACATATTTTCCATAGATAGATAAATAGACGAGTAATAAATGAATATATAAAGACACATTGATCATATTTTATAATTTTGTCAAAAATATATTATATAAAGTGACATTTCTCATCTTAGGAAACAGATAAATTGATACATGTATATACGAAAAGATAGACAATAAAATTATCTATTAGATGCCATCAACAAATTGTCGATAGATAGATAAATAGATGAGTAATAAATGAAATAATTAAGACACTTTTGTCATATTTTACAATTTTTAGTCAAAAATATAATTTATAAAGTGAAATTTCTCATCTTAGGAATAAGATAAATAGATACATGTATAAACCAAACGATAGACATTAAAATTATCTATTAGATGCCATCAACAAATTGTCGATAAATAGATAAATAGACGAGTAATTAACAAGAAAATTAAGACATTTTTGTCATATTTTACTATTTTTAGTTAAAAATATATTATATAAAGTGAAATTTCTCATCTTAGAAAATAGATAAATTAATACATGTATATACCAAAAGATAGACAATAAAATTATCTATTAGATGCCATCAACAAATTGTCGATAGATAGATAAATAGACGAGTAATTAACGAAAAAAGTGGGACACTTTGGTCATATTTTACTATTTTTAGTCAAAAATATATTATATAAAGTGGAATTTCTCATCTTAGGAAATAGATAAATAGATACATGTATATACCAAAAGATAGACAATAGAATTATCTATTATATGCCATCAACAAACTTTCAATAGATAGATAAATAGACGAGTACTAAATGAATAAATTAAGACATTTTTGTCATATTTAACCATTTTTAGTTAAAAAATATATTATATAAAGTGAAATTTCTTATCTTAGGAAATAGATAAATTGATACATGTATATACCAAAAGATAGACAATAAAATTATCTATTAGATGCCATCAACAACTTGTCGATAGATAGATAAATAGACGAGTAATTAACGAAAAAAATGGGACACTTTGGTCATATTTTACTATTTTTAGTCAAAAATATATTATATAAAGTGAAATTTCTCATCTTAGGAAATAGATAAATTGATACATGTATATACCAAAAGATAGACAATAAAATTATCTATTTGATGCCATCAACAAATATTCCATAGATAGATAAATAGACGAGTAATAAATGAATATATAAAGACACTTTGGTCATATTTTACAATTTTGTCAAAAATATATTATATAAAGTGACATTTCTCATCTTATGAAATAGATAAATTGATACATGTATATACGAAAAGATAGACAATAAAATTATCTATTAGATGCCATCAACAAATTGTCGATAGATAGATAAATAGATGAGTAATAAATGAAATTATTAAGACACTTTTGTCATATTTTACAATTTTTAGTCAAAAATATAATATATAAAGTGAAATTTCTCATCTTAGGAATAAGATAAATAGATACATGTATAAACCAAACGATAGACAATAAAATTATCTATTAGATGCCATCAACAAATTGTCGATAAATAGATAAATAGACGAGTAATTAACAAGAAAATTAAGACATTTTTGTCATATTTTACTATTTTTAGTTAAAAATATATTATATAAAGTGAAATTTCTCATCTTATAAAATAGATAAATTGATACATGTATATACGAAAAGATAGACAATAAAATTATCTATTAGATGCCATCAACAAATTGACGATAGATAGATAAATAGACGAGTAATTAACGAAAAAAGTGGGACACTTTGGTCATATTTTACTATTTTTAGTCAAAAATATATTATATAAAGTGAAATTTCTCATCTTAGGAAATAGATAAATTGATACATGTATATACGTAAAGATAGACAATAAAATTATCTATTAGATGCCATCAACAAATTGTCGATAGATAGATAAATAGACGAGTAATTAACGAAAAAAGTGGGACACTTTGGTCATATTTTACAATTTTTGGTCAAAAATATATTATATAAAGTGAAATTTCTCATCTTAGGAATAAGATAAATAGATACATGTATAAACCAAACGATAGACAATAAAATTATCTATTAGATGCCATCAACAAATTGTCGATAAATAGTTAAATAGACGAGTAATTAACAAGAAAATTAAGATATTTTTGTCATATTTTACTATTTTTAGTTAAAAATATATTATATAAAGTGAAATTTCTCATTTTAGTAAATAGATAAATAAATACATGTATACCTATACCAAAAGATAGACAATAGAATTATCTATTAGATGCCATCAACAAACTTTCAATAGATAGATAAATAGACGAGTACTAAATGAATAAATTCAGACATTTTTGTCATATTTAACCATTTTTAGTTAAAAATATAATATATAAAGTGAAATTTCTCATCTTAGGAAATAGATAAATAGATACATGTATATACCAAAAGATAGACAATAAAATTATCTATTAGATGCCATCAACAAATTGTCGATAGATAGATAAATAGACGAGTAATTAACGAAAAAATTGGGACACTTTGGTCATATTTTACTATTTTTATTAAAAAATATAATATATAAAGTGATATTTCTCATCTTAGGAATAAGATAAATAGATACATGTATACACCAAACGATAGACAATAAAATTATCTAATAGATGCCATCAACAAATTGTCGATAAATAGATAAATAGACGAGTAATTAACAAGAAAATTAAGAAATTTTTGTCATATTTTACTATTTTTAGTTAAAAATATATTATATAAAGTGAAATTTCTCATCTTAGGAAATAGATAAATAGATACATGTATATACCAAATGATAGACAATAAGATTATCTATTAGATGCCATCAACAAATTTTCCATAGATAGATAAATAGACAAGTAATAAATGAATAAATAAAGACACTTTAGTCATATTTTACAATTTTGTCAAAAATTTATTATATAAAGTGACATTTCTCATCTTATGAAATAGATAAATTGATACATGTATATACGAAAAGATAGACAATAAAATTATCTTTTAGATGCCATCAACAAATTGTCGATAGATAGATAAATAGATGAGTAATAAATGAAATAATTAAGACACTTTTGTCATATCTTACAATTTTTAGTCAAAAATATAATATATAAAGTGAAATTTCTCATCTTAGGAATAAGAAAAATAGATACATGTATGAACCAAACGATAGACAATAAAATTATCTATTAGATGCCATCAACAAATTATCGGTAAATAGATAAATAGACGAGTAATTAACAAGAAAATTAAGACATTTTTGTCATATTTTACTATTTTTAGTTAAAAATATATTATATAAAGTGAAATTTCTCATCTTAAGAAATAGATAAATAGATACATGTATATACCAAAAGATAGACAATAAAATTATCTATTAGATGCTATCAACAAATTTTCCATAGATAGATAAATAGACGAGTAATTAACGAAAAAAGTGGGACACTTTGGTCATATTTTACTATTTTTAGTCAAAAATATATTATATAAAGTGAAATTTCTCATCTTAGGAAATAGATAAATTGATACATGTATATACGAAAAGATAGACAATAAAATTATCTATTAGATGACCTCAACAAATTGTCGATAGATTGTTAAATAGACGAGTAATTAACGAAAAAAGTGGGACACTTTTGTCATATTTTACAATTTTTAGTCAAAAATATATTATATAAAGTGAAATTTCTCATCTTAGGAAATAGATAAATTGATACATGTATATACGAAAAGATAGACAATAAAATTATCTATTAGGTGCCATTAACAAATTTTCCATAGATAGATAAATAGACGAGTAATAAATGAATAAATAAAGACACTTTGGTCATATTTTACAATTTTGTCAAAAATATATTATATAAAGTGACATTTCTCATCTTATGATATAGATAAATTGATACATGTATATACGAAAAGATAGACAATAAAATTATCTATTAGATGCCATCAACAAATTGTCGATAGATAGATAAATAGATGAGTAATAAATGAAATAATTAAGACACTTTTGTCATATTTTACAATTTTTAGTCAAAAATATAATATATAAAGTGAAATTTCTCATCTTAGGAATAAGATAAATAGATACATGTATAAACCAAACGATAGACAATAAAATTATCTAATAGATGCCATCAACAAATTGTCGATAAATAGATAAGTAGACGAGTAATTAACAAGAAAATTAAGACATTTTTGTCATATTTTACTATTTTTAGTTAAAAATATATTATATAAAGTGAAATTTCTCATCTTAGGAAATAGATAAATAGATACATGTATATACCAAAAGATAGACAATAAAATTATCTATTAGATGATATCAACAAATTGTCGATAGATGGATAAATAGACGAGTAATTAACGAAAAAAGTGGGACACTTTGGTCATATTTTACTATTTTTAGTCAAAAATATATTATATAAAGTGGAATTTCTCATCTTAGGAAATAGATAAATAGATACATGTATATACCAAAAGATAGACAATAAAATTATCTATTAGATGCCCTCAACAAATTGTCGATAGATAGATAAATAGACGAGTAATTAACGAAAAAAGTGGAACACTTTGGTCATATTTTACAATTTTTAGTCAAAAATATATTATATAAAGAGAAATTTCTCATCTTAGGAAATAGATAAATCGATACATATATACACCAAACGATAGACAATAAAATTATCTAATAGATGCCATCAACAAATTGTCGATAAATAGATAAATAGACGAGTAATTAACAAGAAAATTAAGACATTTTTGTCATATTTTACTATTTTTAGTTAAAAATATATTATATAAAGTGAAATTTCTCATCTTAGGAAATAGATAAATAGATACATGTATATACCAAATGATAGACAATAAAATTATCTATTAGATGCCATCAACAAATTTTCCATAGATGGATAAATAGACAAGTAATAAATGAATAAATAAAGACACTTTAGTCATATTTTACAATTTTGTCAAAAATATATTATATAAAGTGACATTTCTCATCTTATGAAATAGATAAATTGATACATGTATATACGAAAAGATAGACAATAAAATTATCTATTAGATGCCATCAACAAATTGTCGATAGATAGATAAATAGATGAGTAATAAATGAAATAATTAAGACACTTTTGTCATATCTTACAATTTTTAGTCAAAAATATAATATATAAAGTGATATTTCTCATCTTAGGAATAAGAAAAATAGATACATGTATGAACCAAACGATAGACGATAAAATTATCTATTAGATGCCATCAACAAATTATCGGTAAATAGATAAATAGACGAGTAAATAACAAGAAAATTAAGACATTTTTGTCATATTTTACTATTTTTAGTTAAAAATATATTATATAAAGTGAAATTTCTCATCTTAAGAAATAGATAAATAGATACATGTATATACCAAAAGATAGACAATAAAATTATCTATTAGATGCCATCAACAAATTGTCGATAGATAGATAGATAGACGAGTAATTAACGAAAAAAGTGGGACACTTTGGCCATATTTTACTATTTTTAGTCAAAAATATATTGTATAAAGTGAAATTTCTCATCTTAGGAAATAGATAAATTGATACATGTATATACGAAAAGATAGACAATAAAATTATCTATTAGGTGCCATTAACAAATTTTCCATAGATAGATAAATAGACGAGTAATAAATGAATAAATAAAGACACTTTGGTCATATTTTACAATTTTGTCAAAAATATATTATATAAAGTGACATTTCTCATCTTATGATATAGATAAATTGATACATGTATATACGAAAAGATAGACAATAAAATTATCTATTAGATGCCATCAACAAATTGTCGATAGATAGATAAATAGATGAGTAATAAATGAAATAATTAAGACACTTTTGTCATATTTTACAATTTTTAGTCAAATATATAATATATAAAGTGAAATTTCTCATCTTAGGAAAAAGATAAATAGATACATGTATAAACCAAACGATAGACAATAAAATTATCTAATAGATGCCATCAACAAATTGTCGATAAATAGATAAGTAGACGAGTAATTAACAAGAAAATTAAGACATTTTTGTCATATTTTACTATTTTTAGTTAAAAATATATTATATAAAGTGAAATTTCTCATCTTAGGAAATAGATAAATAGATACATGTATATACCAAAAGAAGATAGACAATAAAATTATCTATTAGATGATATCAACAAATTGTCGATAGATAGATAAATAGACGAGTAATTAACAAAAAAGTGGGACACTTTGGTCATATTTTACTATTTTTAGTCAAAAATATATTATATAAAGTGGAATTTCTCATCTTAGGAAATAGATAAATAGATACATGTATATACCAAAAGATAGACAATACAATTATCTATTAGATGCCCTCAACAAATTGTCGATAGATAGATAAATAGACGAGTAATTAACGAAAAAAGTGGAACACTTTGGTCATATTTTACATTTTTTAGTCAAAAATATATTATATAAAGAGAAATTTCTCATCTTAGGAAATAGATAAATCGATACATGTATATACGAAAAGATAGACAATAAAATTATCTATTAGATGCCATCAACAAATTGTCGATAAATAGATAAATAGACGAGTAATTAACAAGAAAATTAAGACATTTTTGTCATATTTTACTATTTTTAGTTGAAAATATATTATATAAAGTGAAATTCCTCATCTTAGGAAATAGATAAATTAATACATGTATATACCAAAAGATAGACAATAAAATTATCTATTAGATGCCATCAACAAATTGTCGATAGATAGATAAATAGACGAGTAATTAACGAAAAAAGTGGGACACTTTGGTCATATTTTACTATTTTTAGTCAAAAATATATTATATAAAGTGGAATTTGTCATCTTAGGAAATAGATAAATAGATACATGTATATACCAAAAGATAGACAATAAAATTATCTATTAGATGCCATCAACAACTTGTCGATAGATAGATAAATATATGAGTAATAAATGAAATAATTAAGACACTTTTGTCATATTTTACTATTTTTAGTCAAAAATATAATATATAAAGTGAAATTTCTCATCTTAGGAATAAGATAAATAGATACATGTATAAACCAAACGATAGACAATAAAATTATCTATTAGATACCATCAACAAATTATCGGTAAATAGATAAATAGACGAGTAATTAACAAGAAAATTAAGACATTTTTGTCATATTTTACTATTTTTAGTTAAAAATATATTATATAAAGTGAAATTTCTCATCTTAAGAAATAGATAAATAGATACATGTATATACCAAAAGATAGACAATAAAATTATCTATTAGATGCCATCAACAAATTGTCGATAGATAGATAAATAGACGAGTAATTAACGAAAAAAGTGGGACACTTTGGTCATATTTTACTATTTTTAGTCAAAAATATATTATATAAAGTGAAATTTCTCATCTTAGGAAATAGATAAATTGATACATGTATATACGTAAAGATAGACAATAAAATTATCTATTAGATGCCATCAACAAATTGTCGATAGATAGATAAATAGACGAGTAATTAACGAAAAAAGTGGGACACTTTGGTCATATTTTACAATTTTTGGTCAAAAATATATTATATAAAGTGAAATTTCTCATCTTAGGAATAAGATAAATAGATACATGTATAAACCAAACGATAGACAATAAAATTATCTATTAGATGCCATCAACAAATTGTCGATAAATAGTTAAATAGACGAGTAATTAACAAGAAAATTAAGATATTTTTGTCATATTTTACTATTTTTAGTTAAAAATATATTATATAAAGTGAAATTTCTCATTTTAGTAAATAGATAAATAAATACATGTATACCTATACCAAAAGATAGACAATAGAATTATCTATTAGATGCCATCAACAAACTTTCAATAGATAGATAAATAGACGAGTACTAAATGAATAAATTCAGACATTTTTGTCATATTTAACCATTTTTAGTTAAAAATATAATATATAAAGTGAAATTTCTCATCTTAGGAAATAGATAAATAGATACATGTATATACCAAAAGATAGACAATAAAATTATCTATTAGATGCCATCAACAAATTGTCGATAGATAGATAAATAGACGAGTAATTAACGAAAAAATTGGGACACTTTGGTCATATTTTACTATTTTTATTAAAAAATATAATATATAAAGTGATATTTCTCATCTTAGGAATAAGATAAATAGATACATGTATACACCAAACGATAGACAATAAAATTATCTAATAGATGCCATCAACAAATTGTCGATAAATAGATAAATAGACGAGTAATTAACAAGAAAATTAAGAAATTTTTGTCATATTTTACTATTTTTAGTTAAAAATATATTATATAAAGTGAAATTTCTCATCTTAGGAAATAGATAAATAGATACATGTATATACCAAATGATAGACAATAAGATTATCTATTAGATGCCATCAACAAATTTTCCATAGATAGATAAATAGACAAGTAATAAATGAATAAATAAAGACACTTTAGTCATATTTTACAATTTTGTCAAAAATTTATTATATAAAGTGACATTTCTCATCTTATGAAATAGATAAATTGATACATGTATATACGAAAAGATAGACAATAAAATTATCTTTTAGATGCCATCAACAAATTGTCGATAGATAGATAAATAGATGAGTAATAAATGAAATAATTAAGACACTTTTGTCATATCTTACAATTTTTAGTCAAAAATATAATATATAAAGTGAAATTTCTCATCTTAGGAATAAGAAAAATAGATACATGTATGAACCAAACGATAGACAATAAAATTATCTATTAGATGCCATCAACAAATTATCGGTAAATAGATAAATAGACGAGTAATTAACAAGAAAATTAAGACATTTTTGTCATATTTTACTATTTTTAGTTAAAAATATATTATATAAAGTGAAATTTCTCATCTTAAGAAATAGATAAATAGATACATGTATATACCAAAAGATAGACAATAAAATTATCTATTAGATGCTATCAACAAATTTTCCATAGATAGATAAATAGACGAGTAATTAACGAAAAAAGTGGGACACTTTGGTCATATTTTACTATTTTTAGTCAAAAATATATTATATAAAGTGAAATTTCTCATCTTAGGAAATAGATAAATTGATACATGTATATACGAAAAGATAGACAATAAAATTATCTATTAGATGACCTCAACAAATTGTCGATAGATTGTTAAATAGACGAGTAATTAACGAAAAAAGTGGGACACTTTTGTCATATTTTACAATTTTTAGTCAAAAATATATTATATAAAGTGAAATTTCTCATCTTAGGAAATAGATAAATTGATACATGTATATACGAAAAGATAGACAATAAAATTATCTATTAGGTGCCATTAACAAATTTTCCATAGATAGATAAATAGACGAGTAATAAATGAATAAATAAAGACACTTTGGTCATATTTTACAATTTTGTCAAAAATATATTATATAAAGTGACATTTCTCATCTTATGATATAGATAAATTGATACATGTATATACGAAAAGATAGACAATAAAATTATCTATTAGATGCCATCAACAAATTGTCGATAGATAGATAAATAGATGAGTAATAAATGAAATAATTAAGACACTTTTGTCATATTTTACAATTTTTAGTCAAAAATATAATATATAAAGTGAAATTTCTCATCTTAGGAATAAGATAAATAGATACATGTATAAACCAAACGATAGACAATAAAATTATCTAATAGATGCCATCAACAAATTGTCGATAAATAGATAAGTAGACGAGTAATTAACAAGAAAATTAAGACATTTTTGTCATATTTTACTATTTTTAGTTAAAAATATATTATATAAAGTGAAATTTCTCATCTTAGGAAATAGATAAATAGATACATGTATATACCAAAAGATAGACAATAAAATTATCTATTAGATGATATCAACAAATTGTCGATAGATGGATAAATAGACGAGTAATTAACGAAAAAAGTGGGACACTTTGGTCATATTTTACTATTTTTAGTCAAAAATATATTATATAAAGTGGAATTTCTCATCTTAGGAAATAGATAAATAGATACATGTATATACCAAAAGATAGACAATAAAATTATCTATTAGATGCCCTCAACAAATTGTCGATAGATAGATAAATAGACGAGTAATTAACGAAAAAAGTGGAACACTTTGGTCATATTTTACAATTTTTAGTCAAAAATATATTATATAAAGAGAAATTTCTCATCTTAGGAAATAGATAAATCGATACATATATACACCAAACGATAGACAATAAAATTATCTAATAGATGCCATCAACAAATTGTCGATAAATAGATAAATAGACGAGTAATTAACAAGAAAATTAAGACATTTTTGTCATATTTTACTATTTTTAGTTAAAAATATATTATATAAAGTGAAATTTCTCATCTTAGGAAATAGATAAATAGATACATGTATATACCAAATGATAGACAATAAAATTATCTATTAGATGCCATCAACAAATTTTCCATAGATGGATAAATAGACAAGTAATAAATGAATAAATAAAGACACTTTAGTCATATTTTACAATTTTGTCAAAAATATATTATATAAAGTGACATTTCTCATCTTATGAAATAGATAAATTGATACATGTATATACGAAAAGATAGACAATAAAATTATCTATTAGATGCCATCAACAAATTGTCGATAGATAGATAAATAGATGAGTAATAAATGAAATAATTAAGACACTTTTGTCATATCTTACAATTTTTAGTCAAAAATATAATATATAAAGTGATATTTCTCATCTTAGGAATAAGAAAAATAGATACATGTATGAACCAAACGATAGACGATAAAATTATCTATTAGATGCCATCAACAAATTATCGGTAAATAGATAAATAGACGAGTAAATAACAAGAAAATTAAGACATTTTTGTCATATTTTACTATTTTTAGTTAAAAATATATTATATAAAGTGAAATTTCTCATCTTAAGAAATAGATAAATAGATACATGTATATACCAAAAGATAGACAATAAAATTATCTATTAGATGCCATCAACAAATTGTCGATAGATAGATAGATAGACGAGTAATTAACGAAAAAAGTGGGACACTTTGGCCATATTTTACTATTTTTAGTCAAAAATATATTGTATAAAGTGAAATTTCTCATCTTAGGAAATAGATAAATTGATACATGTATATACGAAAAGATAGACAATAAAATTATCTATTAGGTGCCATTAACAAATTTTCCATAGATAGATAAATAGACGAGTAATAAATGAATAAATAAAGACACTTTGGTCATATTTTACAATTTTGTCAAAAATATATTATATAAAGTGACATTTCTCATCTTATGATATAGATAAATTGATACATGTATATACGAAAAGATAGACAATAAAATTATCTATTAGATGCCATCAACAAATTGTCGATAGATAGATAAATAGATGAGTAATAAATGAAATAATTAAGACACTTTTGTCATATTTTACAATTTTTAGTCAAATATATAATATATAAAGTGAAATTTCTCATCTTAGGAAAAAGATAAATAGATACATGTATAAACCAAACGATAGACAATAAAATTATCTAATAGATGCCATCAACAAATTGTCGATAAATAGATAAGTAGACGAGTAATTAACAAGAAAATTAAGACATTTTTGTCATATTTTACTATTTTTAGTTAAAAATATATTATATAAAGTGAAATTTCTCATCTTAGGAAATAGATAAATAGATACATGTATATACCAAAAGAAGATAGACAATAAAATTATCTATTAGATGATATCAACAAATTGTCGATAGATAGATAAATAGACGAGTAATTAACAAAAAAGTGGGACACTTTGGTCATATTTTACTATTTTTAGTCAAAAATATATTATATAAAGTGGAATTTCTCATCTTAGGAAATAGATAAATAGATACATGTATATACCAAAAGATAGACAATAAAATTATCTATTAGATGCCCTCAACAAATTGTCGATAGATAGATAAATAGACGAGTAATTAACGAAAAAAGTGGAACACTTTGGTCATATTTTACATTTTTTAGTCAAAAATATATTATATAAAGAGAAATTTCTCATCTTAGGAAATAGATAAATCGATACATGTATATACGAAAAGATAGACAATAAAATTATCTATTAGATGCCATCAACAAATTGTCGATAAATAGATAAATAGACGAGTAATTAACAAGAAAATTAAGACATTTTTGTCATATTTTACTATTTTTAGTTGAAAATATATTATATAAAGTGAAATTCCTCATCTTAGGAAATAGATAAATTAATACATGTATATACCAAAAGATAGACAATAAAATTATCTATTAGATGCCATCAACAAATTGTCGATAGATAGATAAATAGACGAGTAATTAACGAAAAAAGTGGGACACTTTGGTCATATTTTACTATTTTTAGTCAAAAATATATTATATAAAGTGGAATTTGTCATCTTAGGAAATAGATAAATAGATACATGTATATACCAAAAGATAGACAATAAAATTATCTATTAGATGCCATCAACAACTTGTCGATAGATAGATAAATATATGAGTAATAAATGAAATAATTAAGACACTTTTGTCATATTTTACTATTTTTAGTCAAAAATATAATATATAAAGTGAAATTTCTCATCTTAGGAATAAGATAAATAGATACATGTATAAACCAAACGATAGACAATAAAATTATCTATTAGATACCATCAACAAATTATCGGTAAATAGATAAATAGACGAGTAATTAACAAGAAAATTAAGACATTTTTGTCATATTTTACTATTTTTAGTTAAAAATATATTATATAAAGTGAAATTTCTCATCTTAAGAAATAGATAAATAGATACATGTATATACCAAAAGATAGACAATAAAATTATCTATTAGATGCCATCAACAAATTGTCGATAGATAGATAAATAGACGAGTAATTAACGAAAAAAGTGGGACACTTTGGTCATATTTTACTATTTTTAGTCAAAAATATATTATATAAAGTGAAATTTCTCATCTTAGGAAATAGATAAATTGATACATGTATATACGAAAAGATAGACAATAAAATTATCTATTAGATGACCTCAACAAATTGTCGATAGATTGATAAATAGACGAGTAATTAACGAAAAAAGTGGGACACTTTTGTCATATTTTACAATTTTTAGTCAAAAATATATTATATAAAGTGAAATTTCTCATCTTAGGAAATAGATAAATTGATACATGTATATACGAAAAGATAGACAATAAAATTATCTATTAGGTGCCATTAACAAATTTTCCATAGATAGATAAATAGACGAGTAATAAATGAATAAATAAAGACACTTTGGTCATATTTTATAATTTTGTCAAAAATATATTATATAAAGTGACATTTCTCATCTTATGATATAGATAAATTGATACATGTATATACGAAAAGATAGACAATAAAATTATCTATTAGATGCCATCAACAAATTGTCGATAGATAGATAAATAGATGAGTAATAAATGAAATAATTAAGACACTTTTGTCATATTTTACAATTTTTAGTCAAAAATATAATATATAAAGTGAAATTTCTCATCTTAGGAATAAGATAAGTAGATACATGTATAAACCAAACGATAGACAATAAAATTATCTAATAGATGCCATCAACAAATTGTCGATAAATAGATAAGTAGACGAGTAATTAACAAGAAAATTAAGACATTTTTGTCATATTTTACTATTTTTAGTTAAAAATATATTATATAAAGTGAAATTTCTCATCTTAGGAAATAGATAAATAGATACATGTATATACCAAAAGATAGACAATAAAATTATCTATTAGATGATATCAACAAATTGTCGATAGATAGATAAATAGACGAGTAATTAACGAAAAAAGTGGGACACTTTGGTCATATTTTACTATTTTTAGTCAAAAATATATTATATAAAGTGGAATTTCTCATCTTAGGAAATAGATAAATAGATACATGTATATACCAAAAGATAGACAATAAAATTATCTATTAGATGCCCTCAACAAATTGTCGATAGATAGATAAATAGACGAGTAATTAACGAAAAAAGTGGAACACTTTGGTCATATTTTACAATTTTTAGTCAAAAATATATTATATAAAGAGAAATTTCTCATCTTAGGAAATAGATAAATCGATACATGTATATACGAAAAGATAGACAATAAAATTATCTATTAGATGCCATCAACAAATTGTCGATAAATAGATAAATAGACGAGTAATTAACAAGAAAATTAAGACATTTTTGTCATATTTTACTATTTTTAGTTGAAAATATATTATATAAAGTGAAATTTCTCATCTTAGGAAATAGATAAATTAATACATGTATATACCAAAAGATAGACAATAAAATTATCTATTAGATGCCATCAACAAATTGTCGATAGATAGATAAATAGACGAGTAATTAACGAAAAAAGTGGGACACTTTGGTCATATTTTACTATTTTTAGTCAAAAATATATTATATAAAGTGGAATTTGTCATCTTAGCAAATAGATAAGTAGATACATGTATATACCAAAAGATAGACAATAAAATTATCTATTAGATGCCATCAACAACTTGTCGATAGATAGATAAATAGATGAGTAATAAATGAAATAATTAAGACACTTTTGTCATATTTTACAATTTTTAGTCAAAAATATAATATATAAAGTGAAATTTCTCCTCTTAGGAATAAGATAAATAGATACATGTATAAACCAAACGATAGACAATAAAATTATCTAATAGATGCCATCAACAAATTGTCGATAAATAGATAAATAGACGAGTAATTAACAAGAAAATTAAGACATTTTTGTCATATTTTACTATTTTTAGTTAAAAATATATTATATAAAGTGAAATTTCTCATCTTAGGAAATAGATAAATAGATACATGTATATACCAAATGATAGACAATAAAATTATCTATTAGATGCCATCAACAAATTTTCCATAGATAGATAAATAGACAAGTAATAAATGAATAAATAAAGACACTTTAGTCATATTTTACAATTTTGTCAAAAATATATTATATAAAGTGACATTTCTCATCTTATGAAATAGATAAATTGATACATGTATATACGAAAAGATAGACAATAAAATTATCTATTAGATGCCATCAACAAATTGTCGATAGATAGATAAATAGATGAGTAATAAATGAAATAATTAAGACACTTTTGTCATATCATACAATTTTTAGTCAAAAATATAATATATAAAGTGAAATTTCTCATCTTAGGAATAAGATAAATAGATACATGTATAAACCAAACGATAGACAATAAAATTATCTATTAGATGCCATCAACAAATTATCGGTAAATAGATAAATAGACGTGTAATTAACAAGAAAATTAAGACATTTTTGTCATATTTTACTATTTTTAGTTAAAAATATATTATATAAAGTGAAATTTCTCATCTTAAGAAATAGATAAATAGATACATGTATATACCAAAAGATAGACAATAAAATTATCTATTAGATGCCATCAACAAATTGTCGATAGATAGATAAATAGACGAGTAATTAACGAAAAAAGTGGGACACTTTGGTCATATTTTACTATTTTTAGTCAAAAATATATTATATAAAGTGAAATTTCTCATCTTAGGAAATAGATAAATTGATACATGTATATACAAAAAGATAGACAATAAAATTATCTATTAGATGACCTCAACAAATTGTCGATAGATTGATAAATAGACGAGTAATTAACGAAAAAAGTGGGACACTTTTGTCATATTTTACAATTTTTAGTAAAAAATATATTATATAAAGTGAAATTTCTCATCTTAGGAAATAGATAAATTGATACATGTATATACGAAAAGATAGACAATAAAATTATCTATTAGGTGCCATTAACAAATTTTCCATAGATAGATAAATAGACGAGTAATAAATGAATAAATAAAGACACTTTTGTCATATTTTACAATTTTGTCAAAAATATATTATATAAAGTGACATTTCTCATCTTATGATATAGATAAATTGATACATGTATATACGAAAAGATAGACAATAAAATTATCTATTAGATGCCATCAACAAATTGTCGATAGATAGATAAATAGATGAGTAATAAATGAAATAATTAAGACACTTTTGTCATATTTTACAATTTTTAGTCAAAAATATAATATATAAAGTGAAATTTCTCATCTTAGGAATAAGATAAATAGATACATGTATAAACCAAACGATAGACAATAAAATTATTTATTAGATGCCATCAACAAATTGTCGATAAATAGATAAATAGACGAGTAATTAACAAGAAAATTAAGACATTTTTGTCATATTTTACTATTTTTAGTTAAAAATATATTATATAAAGTGAAATTTCTCATCTTAGAAAATAGATAAATTAATACATGTATATACCAAAAGATAGACAATAAAATTATCTATTAGATGCCATCAAAAAATTGTCGATAGATAGATAAATAGACGAGTAATTAATGAAAAAAGTGGGACACTTTGGTCATATTTTACTATTTTTAGTCAAAATATATTATATAAAGTGGAATTTCTCATCCTAGGAAATAGATAAATTGATACATGTATATTCGAAAAAATAGACAATAAAATTATCTATTAGATGCCATCAACAAATTGTCGATAGATAGATAAATAGATGAGTAATAAATGAAATAATTAAGACACTTTTGTCATACTTTACAATTTTTAGTCAAAAATATAATATATAAAGTGAAATTTCTCATCTTAGGAATAAGATAAATAGATACATGTATAAACCAAACGATAGACAATAAAATTATCTAATAGATGCCATCAACAAATTGTCGATAAATAGATAAATAGACGAGTAATTAACAAGAAAATTAAGACATTTTTGTCATATTTTACTATTTTAGTTAAAAATATATTATATAAAGTGAAATTTCTCATCTTAGGAAATAGATAAGTAGATACATGTATATACCAAAAGATAGACAATAAAATTATTTATTAGATGATATCAACAAATTGTCGATAGATAGATAAATAGACGAGTAATTAACGAAAAAAATGGGACACTTTGGTCATATTTTACTATTTTTAGTCAAAAATATATTATATAAAGTGAAATTTCTCATCTTAGGAAATAGATAAATTGATACATGTATATACAAAGAGATAGACAATAAAATTATCTATTAGATGACCTCAACAAATTGTCGATAGATTGATAAATAGACGAGTAATTAACGAAAAAAGTGGGACACTTTTGTCATATTTTACAATTTTTAGTAAAAAATATATTATATAAAGTGAAATTTCTCATCTTAGGAAATAGATAAATTGATACATGTATATACGAAAAGATAGACAATAAAATTACCTATTAGGTGCCATTAACAAATTTTCCATAGATAGATAAATAGACGAGTAATAAATGAATAAATAAAGACACTTTTGTCATATTTTACAATTTTGTCAAAAATATATTATATAAAGTGACATTTCTCATCTTATGATATAGATAAATTGATACATGTATATACGAAAAGATAGACAATAAAATTATCTATTAGATGCCATCAACAAATTGTCGATAAATAGATAAATAGACGAGTAATTAACAAGAAAATTAAGACATTTTTGTCATATTTTACTATTTTTAGTTAAAAATATATTATATAAAGTGAAATTTCTCATCTTAGGAAATAGATAAGTAGATACATGTATATACCAAAAGATAGACAATAAAATTATCTATTAGATGATATCAACAAATTGTCGATAGATAGATAAATAGACGAGTAATTAACGAAAAAAATGGGACACTTTGGTCATATTTTACTGTTTTTAGTCAAAAATATATTATATAAAGTGAAATTTCTCATCTTAGGAAATAGATAAATTGATACATGTATATACCAAAAGATAGACAATAAAATTATCTATTAGATGCCATCAACAACTTGTCGATAGATAGATAAATAGATGAGTAATAAATGAAAAAATTAAGACACTTTTGTCATATTTTACAATTTTTAGTCAAAAATATAATATATAAAGTGAAATTTCTCATCTTAGGAAATAGATAAATTGATACATGTATATACAAAAAGATAGACAATAAAATTATCTATTAGATGACCTCAACAAATTGTCGATAGATTGATAAATAGACGAGTAATTAACGAAAAAAATGGGACACTTTTGTCATATTTTACAATTTTTAGTAAAAAATATATTATATAAAGTGAAATTTCTCATCTTAGGAAATAGATAAATTGATACATGTATATACGAAAAAATAGACAATAAAATTATCTATTAGGTGCCATTAACAAATTTTCCATAGATAGATAAATAGACGAGTAATAAATGAATAAATAAAGACACTTTTGTCATATTTTACAATTTTGTCAAAAATATATTATATAAAGTGACATTTCTCATCTTATGATATAGATAAATTGATACATGTATATACGAAAAGATAGACAATAAAATTATCTATTAGATGCCATCAACAAATTGTCGATAGATAGATAAATAGATGAGTAATAAATGAAATAATTAAGACACTTTTGTCATACTTTACAATTTTTAGTCAAAAATATAATATATAAAGTGAAATTTCTCATCTTAGGAATAAGATAAATAGATACATGTATAAACCAAACGATAGACAATAAAATTATCTAATAGATGCCATCAACAAATTGTCGATAAATAGATAAATAGACGAGTAATTAACAAGAAAATTAAGACATTTTTGTCATATTTTACTATTTTTAATTAAAAATATATTATATAAAGTGAAATTTCTCATCTTAGGAAATAGATAAGTAGATACATGTATATACCAAAAGATAGACAATAAAATTATTTATTAGATGATATCAACAAATTGTCGATAGATAGATAAATAGACGAGTAATTAACGAAAAAAATGGGACACTTTGGTCATATTTTACTATTTTTAGTCAAAAATATATTATATAAAGTGAAATTTCTCATCTTAGGAAATAGATAAATTGATACATGTATATACAAAGAGATAGACAATAAAATTATCTATTAGATGACCTCAACAAATTGTCGATAGATTGATAAATAGACGAGTAATTAACGAAAAAAGTGGGACACTTTTGTCATATTTTACAATTTTTAGTAAAAAATATATTATATAAAGTGAAATTTATCATCTTAGGAAATAGATAAATTGATACATGTATATACGAAAAGATAGACAATAAAATTACCTATTAGGTGCCATTAACAAATTTTCCATAGATAGATAAATAGACGAGTAATAAATGAATAAATAAAGACACTTTTGTCATATTTTACAATTTTGTCAAAAATATATTATATAAAGTGACATTTCTCATCTTATGATATAGATAAATTGATACATGTATATACGAAAAGATAGACAATAAAACTATCTATTAGATGCCATCAACAAATTGTCGATAGATAGATAAATAGATGAGTAATAAATGAAATAATTAAGACACTTTTGTCATATTTTACAATTTTTAGTCAAAAATATAATATATAAAGTGAAATTTCTCATCTTAGGAATAAGATAAATAGATACATGTATAAACCAAAAGATAGACAATAAAATTATCTATTAGATGCCATCACAAAATTGTCGATAGATAGATAAATAGACGAGTAATTAATGAAAAAAGTGGGACACTTTGGTCATATTTTACTATTTTTAGTCAAAATATATTATATAAAGTGGAATTTCTCATCTTAGGAAATAGATAAATTGATACATGTATATTCGAAAAAATAGACAATAAAATTATCTATTAGATGCCATCAACAAATTGTCGATAGATAGATAAATAGATGAGTAATAAATGAAATAATTAAGACACTTTTGTCATACTTTACAATTTTTAGTCAAAAATATAATATATAAAGTGAAATTTCTCATCTTAGGAATAAGATAAATAGATACATGTATAAACCAAACGATAGACAATAAAATTATCTAATAGATGCCATCAACAAATTGTCGATAAATAGATAAATAGACGAGTAATTAACAAGAAAATTAAGACATTTTTGTCATATTTTACTATTTTTAGTTAAAAATATATTATATAAAGTGAAATTTCTCATCTTAGGAAATAGATAAGTAGATACATGTATATACCAAAAGATAGACAATAAAATTATCTATTAGATGATATCAACAAATTGTCGATAGATAGATAAATAGACGAGTAATTAACGAAAAAAATGGGACACTTTGGTCATATTTTACTATTTTTAGTCAAAAATATATTATATAAAGTGAAATTTCTCATCTTAGGAAATAGATAAATTGATACATGTATATACCAAAAGATAGACAATAAAATTATCTATTAGATGCCATCAACAACTTGTAGATAGATAGATAAATAGATGAGTAATAAATGAAAAAATTAAGACACTTTTGTCATATTTTACAATTTTTAGTCAAAAATATAATATATAAAGTGAAATTTCTCATCTTAGGAAATAGATAAATTGATACATGTATATACAAAAAGATAGACAATAAAATTATCTATTAGATGACCTCAACAAATTGTCGATAGATTGATAAATAGACGAGTAATTAACGAAAAAAGTGGGACACTTTTGTCATATTTTACAATTTTTAGTAAAAAATATATTATATAAAGTGAAATTTCTCATCTTAGGAAATAGATAAATTGATACATGTATATACGAAAAAATAGACAATAAAATTATCTATTAGGTGCCATTAACAAATTTTCCATAGATAGATAAATAGACGAGTAATAAATGAATAAATAAAGACACTTTTGTCATATTTTACAATTTTGTCAAAAATATATTATATAAAGTGACATTTCTCATCTTATGATATAGATAAATTGATACATGTATATACGAAAAGATAGACAATAAAATTATCTATTAGATGCCATCAACAAATTGTCGATAGATAGATAAATAGATGAGTAATAAATGAAATAATTAAGACACTTTTGTCATATTTTACAATTTTTAGTCAAAAATATAATATATAAAGTGAAATTTCTCATCTTAGGAATAAGATAAATAGATACATGTATAAACCAAACGATAGACAATAAAATTATTTATTAGATGCCATCAACAAATTGTCGATAAATAGATAAATAGACGAGTAATTAACAAGAAAATTAAGACATTTTTGTCATATTTTACTATTTTTAGTTAAAAATATATTATATAAAGTGAAATTTCTCATCTTAGAAAATAGATAAATTAATACATGTATATACCAAAAGATAGACAATAAAATTATCTATTAGATGCCATCAAAAAATTGTCGATAGGTAGATAAATAGACGAGTAATTAATGAAAAAAGTGGGACACTTTGGTCATATTTTACTATTTTTAGTCAAAATATATTATATAAAGTGGAATTTCTCATCTTAGGAAATAGATAAATTGATACGTGTATATTCGAAAAAATAGACAATAAAATTATCTATTAGATGCCATCAACAAATTGTCGATAGATAGATAAATAGATGAGTAATAAATGAAATAATTAAGATACTTTTGTCATACTTTACAATTTTTAGTCAAAAATATAATATATAAAGTGAAATTTCTCATCTTAGGAATAAGATAAATAGATACATGTATAAACCAAACGATAGACAATAAAATTATCTAATAGATGCCATCAACAAATTGTCGATAAATAGATAAATAGACGAGTAATTAACAAGAAAATTAAGACATTTTTGTCATATTTTACTATTTTTAGTTAAAAATATATTATATAAAGTGAAATTTCTCATCTTAGGAAATAGATAAGTAGATACATGTATATACCAAAAGATAGACAATAAAATTATCTATTAGATGATATCAACAAATTGTCGATAGATAGATAAATAGACGAGTAATTAACGAAAAAAATGGGACACTTTGGTCATATTTTACTATTTTTAGTCAAAAATATATTATATAAAGTGAAATTTCTCATCTTAGGAAATAGATAAATTGATACATGTATATACCAAAAGATAGACAATAAAATTATCTATTAGATGCCATCAACAACCTGTCGATAGATAGATAAATAGATGAGTAATAAATGAAATAATTAAGACACTTTTGTCATATTTTACAATTTTTAGTCAAAAATATAATATATAAAGTGAAATTTCTCATCTTAGGAATAAGATAAATAGATACATGTATAAACCAAACGATAGACAATAAAATTATCTATTAGATGCCATCAACAAATTGTCGATAAATAGATAAATAGACAAGTAATTAACAAGAAAATTAAGACATTTTTGTCATATTTTACTATTTTTAGTTAAAAATATATTATATAAAGTGAAATTTCTCATCTTAGGAAATAGATAAATTGGTACATGTATATACCAAAAGATAGACCATAGAATTATCTATTAGATGCCATCAACAAACTTTCAATAGATAGATAAATAGACGAGTACTAAATGAATAAATTAAGAATTTTTTGTCATATTTAACCATTTTTAGTTAAAAATATATTATATAAAGTGAAATTTCTCATCTTAGGAAATAGGTAAATTGATACATGTATATACGAAAAAATAGACAATAAAATTATCTATTAGATGCCATCAGCAAATTGTCGATAGATAGATAAATAGATGAGTAATAAATGAAATAATTAAGACACTTTTGTCATATTTTACAAATTTTAGTCAAAAATAAAATATATAAAGTGAAATTTCTCATCTTAGGAATAAGATAAATAGATACATGTATAATCCAAACGATAGACAATAAAATTATCTAATAGATGCCATCAACAAATTGTCGATAAATAGATAAATAGACGAGTAATTAACAAGAAAATTAAGACATTTTTGTCATATTTTACTATTTTTAGTTAAAACGATATTATATAAAGTGAAATTTCTCATCTTAGGAAATAGACAAATAGATACATGTATATACGAAAAGATAGACAATAAAATTATCTATTAGATGCCATAAACAAATTGTCGATAGATAGATAAATAGACGAGTAATTAACGAAAAAAATGGGACACTTTGGTCATATTTTACTATTTTTAGTCAAAAATATATTATATAAAGTGAAATTTCTCATCTTAGGAAATAGATAAATTGATACATGTATATACCAAAAGATAGACAATAAAATTATCTATTAGATGCCATCAACAAATATTCCATAGATAGATAAATAGACGAGTAATAAATGAATATATAAAGACACTTTGGTCATATTTTACAATTTTGTCAAAAATATATTATATAAAGTGACATTTCTCATCTTATGAAATAGATAAATTGATACATGTATATACGAAAAGATAGACAATAAAATTATCTATTAGATGCCATCAACAAATTGTCGATAGATAGATAAATAGATGAGTAATAAATGAAATTATTAAGACACTTTTGTAATATTTTACAATTTTTAGTCAAAAATATAATATATAAAGTGAAATTTCTCATCTTAGGAATAAGATAAATAGATACATGTATAAACCAAACGATAGACAATAAAATTATCTATTAGATGCCATCAACAAATTGTCGATAAATAGATAAATAGACGAGTAATTAACAAGAAAATTAAGACATTTTTGTCATAGTTTACTATTTTAAGATAAAAATATATTATATAAAGTGAAATTTCTCATCTTATGAAATAGATAAATTGATACATGTATATACGAAAAGATAGACAATAAAATTATCTATTAGATGCCATCAACAAATTGACGATAGATAGATAAATAGACGAGTAATTAACGAAAAAAGTGGGACACTTTGGTCATATTTTACTATTTTTACTCAAAAATATAATATATAAAGTAAAATTTCTCATCTTAGGAATAAGATAAATAGATACATGTATAAACCAAACGATAGACAATAAAATTATCTATTAGATGCCATCAACAAATTGTCGATAAATAGATAAATAGACGAGTAATTAACAAGAAAATTAAGACATTTTTGTCATATTTTACTATTTTTAGTTAAAAATATATTATATAAAGTGAAATTTTTCATCTTAGAAAATAGATAAATTAATACATGTATATACCAAAAGATAGACAATAAAATTATCTTTTAGATGCCATCAACAAATTGTCGATAGATAGATAAATAGACGAGTAATTAACGAAAAAAGTGGGACACTTTGGTCATATTTTACTATTTTTAGTCAAAAATATATTATATAAAGTGGAATTTCTCATCTTAGGAAATAGATAAATAGATACATGTATATACCAAAAGATAGACAATAGAATTATCTATTAGATGCCATCAACAAATTGTCGATAGATAGATAAATTGACGAGTACTAAATGAATAAATTAAGACATTTTTGTCATATTTAACCATTTTTAGTTAAAAATATATTATATAAAGTGAAATTTGTCATCTTAGGAAATTGATAAATTAATACATGTATATACCAAAAGATAGACAATAAAAGTATCTATTAGATGCCATCAACAAATTGTCGATAGATAGATAAATTGACGAGTAATTAACGAAAAAAGTGGGACACTTTGGTCATATTTTACTATTTTTAGTCAAAAATATATTATATAAAGTGAAATTTCTCATCTTAGGAAATAGATAAATTGATACATATATATACCAAAAGATAAACAATAAAATTATCTATTAGATGCCATCAACAAATTGTCGATAGATAGATAAATAGACGAGTAATAAATGAATATATAAAGACACTTTGGTCACATTTTACAATTTTGTCAAAAATATATTATATAAAGTGACATTTCTCATCTTATGAAATAGATAAATTGATACATGTATATACCAAAAGATAGACAATAAAATTATCTATTAGATGCCATCAACAAATTGTCGATAGATAGATAAATAGAAGAGTAATAAATGAAATAATTAAGACACTTTTGTCATATTTTACAATTTTTAGTCAAAAATATAATATATAAAGTGAAATTTCTCATCTTAGGAATAAGATAAATAGATACATGTATAAACCAAACGATAGACAATAAAATTATCTTTTAGATGCCATCAACAAATGGTCGATAAATAGATAAATAGACGAGTAATTAACAAGAAAATTAAGACATTTTTGTCATATTTTACTATTTTTAGTTAAAAATATATTATATAAAGTGAAATTTCTCATCTTATGAAATAGATAAATTGATACATGTATATACGAAAAGATAGACAATAAAATTATCTATTAGATGCCATCAACAAATTGTCGATAAATAGTTAAATAGACGAGTAATTAACAAGAAAATTAAGATATTTTTGTCATATTTTACTATTTTTAGTTAAAAATATATTATATAAAGTGAAATTTCTCATCTTAGGAAATAGATAAATAAATACATGTATATACCAAAATATAGACAATAAAATTACCTATTAGATGCCATCAACAAATTGTCGATAGATAGATAAATAGACGAGTAATTAACAAGAAAATTAAGACACTTTTGTCATATTTTACTATTTTTAGTTAAAAATATATTATATAAAGTGAAATTTCTCATTATAAAAAAATAGATAAATAGATACATGTATATACCAAAAGATAGACAATAGAATTATCTATTAGATGCCATCAACAAACTTTCAATAGATAGATAAATAGACGAGTACTAAATGAATAAATTCAGACATTTTTGTCATATTTAACCATTTTTTGTTAAAAATATAATATATAAAGTGGAATTTCTCATCTTAGGAAATAGATAAATTGATACATGTATATGCGAAAAAATAGACAATAAAATTATCTATTAGATGCCATCAACAAATTGTCGATAGATAGATAAATAGATGAGTAATAAATGAAATAATTAAGACACTTTTGTCATATTTTACAAATTTTAGTCAAAAATATAATATATAAATTGAAATTTCTTATCTTAGGAATAAGATAAATAGATACATGTATAAACCAAACGATAGACAATAAAATTATCTAATAGATGCCATCAACAAATTGTCGATAAATAGATAAATAGACGAGTAATTAACAAGAAAATTAAGATATTTTTGTCATATTTTACTATTTTTAGTTAAAAATATATTATATAAAGTGAAATTTCTCATCTTAGGAAATAGATAAATAGATACATGTATATACCAAAAGATAGACGATAAAATTATCTATTAGATGCCATCAACAAATTGTCGATAGATAGATAAATAGACGAGTAATTAACGAAAAAAATGGGACACTTTGGTCATATTTTACTATTTTTAGTCAAAAATATATTATATAAAGTGAAATTTCTCATCTTAGGAAATAGATAAATTGATACATATATATACCAAAAGATAAACAATAAAATTATCTATTAGATGCCATCAACAAATATTCCATAGATAGATAAATAGACGAGTAATAAATGAATATATAAAGACACTTTGGTCATATTTTACAATTTTGTCAAAAATATATTATATAAAGTGACATTTCTCATCTTATGAAATAGATAAATTGATACATGTATATACCAAAAGATAGACAATAAAATTATCTATTAGATGCCATCAACAAATTGTCGATAGATAGATAAATAGATGAGTAATAAATGAAATAATTAAGACACTTTTGTCATATTTTACAATTTTTAGTCAAAAATATATTATATAAAGTGAAATTTCTCATCTTAGGAAATAGAAAAATAAATACATGTATATACGAAAAAATAGACAATAAAATTATCTATTAGATGCCATCAACAAATTGTCGATAAATAGTTAAATAGACGAGTAATTAACAAGAAAATTAAGATATTTTTGTCATATTGTACTATTTTTCGTTAAAAATATATTATATAAAGTGAAATTTCTCATCTTAGGAAATAGAAAAATAAATACATGTATATACCAAAATATAGACAATAAAGTTATCTATTAGATGCCATCAACAAATTGTCGATAGATAGATAAATAGACGAGTAATTAACAAGAAAATTAAGACACTTTTGTCATATTTTACTATTTTTAGTTAAAAATATATTATATAAAGTGAAATTTCTCATCATAAAAAAATAGATAAATAGATACATGTATATACCAAAAGATAGACAATAGAATTATCTATTAGATGCCATCAACAAACTTTCAATAGATAGATAAATAGACGAGTACTAAATGAATAAATTCAGACATTTTTGTCATATTTAACCATTTTTTGTTAAAAATATAATATATAAAGTGAAATTTCTCATCTTAGGAAATAGATAAATAGATACATGTATATACCAAAAGATAGACAATAAAATTATCTATTAGATGCCATCAACAAATTGTCGATAGATAGATAAATAGACGAGTAATTAACGAAAAAAGTGGGACACTTTGGTCATATTTTACAATTTTTAGTCAAAAATATATTATATAAAGTGAAATTTCTCATCTTAGGATATAGATAAATCGATACATGTATATACGAAAAGATAGACAATAAAATTATCTATTAGATGCCATCAACAAATTGTCGATAAATAGATAAATAGACGAGTAATTAACAAGAAAATTAAGACATTTTTGTCATATTTTACTATTTTTAGTTAAAAATATATTAAATAAAGTGAAATTTCTCATCTTAGGAAATAGATAAATTAATACATGTATATACCAAAAGATAGACAATAAAATTATCTATTAGATGCCATCAACAAATTGTCGATAGATAGATAAATAGACGAGTAATTAACGAAAAAAGTGGGACACTTTGGTCATATTTTACTATTTTTAGTCAAAAATATATTATATAAAGTGGAATTTGTCATCTTAGGAAATAGATAAATAGATACATGTATATACCAAAAGATAGACAATAGAATTATCTATTAGATGCCATCAACAAACTTTCAATAGATAGATAAATAGACGAGTACTAAATGAATAAATTAAGAAATTTTTGTCATATTTAACCATTTTTAGTTAAAAATATATTATATAAAGTGAAATTTCTCATCTTAGGAAATAGATAAATTGATACATGTATATACCAAAAGATAGACAATAAAATTATCTATTAGATGCCATCAACAAATTGTCGATAGATAGATAAATTGACGAGTAATTAACGAAAAAAGTGGGACACTTTGGTCATATTTTACTATATTTAGTCAAAAATATATTATATAAAGTGGAATTTCTCATCTTAGGAAATAGATAAATTGATACATGTATATACGAACAAATAGACAATAAAATTATCTATTAGATACCATCAACAAATTGTCGATAAATAGATAAATAGACGAGTAATTAACAAGAAAATTAAGACATTTTTGTCATATTTTACTATTTTTAGTCAAAAATATATTATATAAAGTGAAATTTCTCATCTTAGGAAATAGATAAATAGATACATGTATATACCAAATGATAGACAATAAAATTATCTATTAGATGCCATCAACAAATTTTCCATAGATAGATAAATAGACGAGTAATAAATGAATAAATGAAGACACTTTAGTCATATTTTACAATTTTGTCAAAAATATATTATATAAAGTGACATTTCTCATCTTATGAAATAGATAAATTGATACATGTATATACGAAAAGATAGACAATAAAATTATCTATTAGATGCCATCAACAAATTGTCGATAGATAGATAAATAAATGAGTAATAAATGAAATAATTAAGACACTTTTGTCATATTTTACAATTTTTAGTCAAGAATATAATATATAAAGTGAAATTTCTCATCTTAGGAATAAGATAAATAGATATATGTATAAACCAAACGATAGACAATAAAATTATCTATTAGATGCCATCAACAAATTGTCGATAAATAGATAAATAGACGAGTAATTAACAAGAAAATTAAGACATTTTTGTCATATTTTACTTTTTTTAGTTAAAAATATATTATATAAAGTGAAATTTCTCATCTTATGAAATAGATAAATTGATACATGTATATACCAAAAGATAGACAATAAAATTATCTATTAGATGCCATCAACAAATTGTCGATAGATAGATAAATAGACGAGTAATTAACGAAAAAAGTGGGACACTTTGGTCATATTTTACAATTTTTAGTCAAAAATATATTATATAAAGTGAAATTTCTCATCTTAGGATATAGATAAATCGATACATGTATATACGAAAAGATAGACAATAAAATTATCTATTAGATGCCATCAACAAATTGTCGATAAATAGATAAATAGACGAGTAATTAACAAGAAAATTAAGACATTTTTGTCATATTTTACTATTTTTAGTTAAAAATATATTAAATAAAGTGAAATTTCTCATCTTAGGAAATAGATAAATTAATACATGTATATACCAAAAGATAGACAATAAAATTATCTATTAGATGCCATCAACAAATTGTCGATAGATAGATAAATAGACGAGTAATTAACGAAAAAAGTGGGACACTTTGGTCATATTTTACTATTTTTAGTCAAAAATATATTATATAAAGTGGAATTTGTCATCTTAGGAAATAGATAAATAGATACATGTATATACCAAAAGATAGACAATAGAATTATCTATTAGATGCCATCAACAAACTTTCAATAGATAGATAAATAGACGAGTACTAAATGAATAAATTAAGAAATTTTTGTCATATTTAACCATTTTTAGTTAAAAATATATTATATAAAGTGAAATTTCTCATCTTAGGAAATAGATAAATTGATACATGTATATACCAAAAGATAGACAATAAAATTATCTATTAGATGCCATCAACAAATTGTCGATAGATAGATAAATTGACGAGTAATTAACGAAAAAAGTGGGACACTTTGGTCATATTTTACTATATTTAGTCAAAAATATATTATATAAAGTGGAATTTCTCATCTTAGGAAATAGATAAATTGATACATGTATATACGAACAAATAGACAATAAAATTATCTATTAGATACCATCAACAAATTGTCGATAAATAGATAAATAGACGAGTAATTAACAAGAAAATTAAGACATTTTTGTCATATTTTACTATTTTTAGTCAAAAATATATTATATAAAGTGAAATTTCTCATCTTAGGAAATAGATAAATAGATACATGTATATACCAAATGATAGACAATAAAATTATCTATTAGATGCCATCAACAAATTTTCCATAGATAGATAAATAGACGAGTAATAAATGAATAAATGAAGACACTTTAGTCATATTTTACAATTTTGTCAAAAATATATTATATAAAGTGACATTTCTCATCTTATGAAATAGATAAATTGATACATGTATATACGAAAAGATAGACAATAAAATTATCTATTAGATGCCATCAACAAATTGTCGATAGATAGATAAATAAATGAGTAATAAATGAAATAATTAAGACACTTTTGTCATATTTTACAATTTTTAGTCAAAAATATAATATATAAAGTGAAATTTCTCATCTTAGGAATAAGATAAATAGATATATGTATAAACCAAACGATAGACAATAAAATTATCTATTAGATGCCATCAACAAATTGTCGATAAATAGATAAATAGACGAGTAATTAACAAGAAAATTAAGACATTTTTGTCATATTTTACTTTTTTTAGTTAAAAATATATTATATAAAGTGAAATTTCTCATCTTATGAAATAGATAAATTGATACATGTAAATACGAAAAGATAGACAATAAAATTATCTATTAGATGCCATCAACAAATTGTCGATAGATAGATAAATAGACGAGTAATTAACGAAAAAAGTGGGACACTTTGGTCATATTTTACAATTTTTAGTCAAAAATATATTATATAAAGTGAAATTTCTCATCTTAAGAAATAGATAAATTGATACATGTATATACGAAAAGATAGACATTAAAATTATCTATTAGGTGCCATCAACAAATTTTCCATAAATAGATAAATAGACGAGTAATAAATGAATAAATAAAGACACTTTGGTCATATTTTACAATTTTTAGTCAAAAATATATTATATAAAGTGACATTTCTCCTCTTATGAAATAGATAAATTGATACATGTATATACGAAAAGATAGACAATAAAATTATCTATTAGGTGCCATCAACAAATTTTCCATAAATAGATAAATAGACGAGTAATAAATGAATAAATAAAGACACTTTGGTCATATTTTACAATTTTTAGTCAAAAATATATTATATAAAGTGACATTTCTCCTCTTATGAAATAGATAAATTGATACATGTATATACGAAAAGATAGACATTAAAATTATCTATTAGATGCCATCAACAAATTGTCGATAGATAGATAAATAGATGAGTAATAAATGAAATAATTAAGACACTTATGTCATATTTTACAATTTTTAGTCAAAAATATAATATATAAAGTAAAATTTCTTATCTTAGGAAAAAGATAAATAGATACATGTATAAACCAAACGATAGACAATAAAATTATCTATTAGATACCATCAACAAATTGTCGATAAATAGATAAATAGACGAGTAATTAACAAGAAAATTAAGACATTTTTGTCATATTTTACTATTTTTAGTTAAAAATATATTATATAAAGTTAAATTTCTCATCTTAGGAAATAGATAAATAAATACATGTATATACCAAAAGATAGACAATAAAATTATCTATTAGATGCCATCAACAAATTGTCGATAGATAGATAAATTGACGAGTAATTAACGAAAAAAGCGGGACACTTTGGTCATATTTTACAATTCTTAGTCAAAAATATATTATATAAAGTGAAATTTCTCATCTTAGGAAATAGATAAATCGATACATGTATATACGAAAAGATAGACAATAAAATTATCTATTAGATGCCATTAACAAATTGTCGATAGATAGATAAATAGATGAGTAATTAACGAAAAAATTGGGACACTTTGGTCATATTTTACTATTTTTAGTCAAATATATATATTATAAAGTGAAATTTCTCATCTTAAGAAATAAATAAATTGATACATGTATATACGAAAAGATAGACAATAAAATTATCTATTAGATGCCATCAACAAAATGTCGATAGATAGATAAATAGACGAGTAATTAACGAAAAAAGCGGGACACTTTGGTCATATTTTAGAATTTTTAGTAAAAAATATATTATATAAAGTGAAATTTCTTATCTTAGGAAATAGATAAATTGATACATGTATATACGAAAAGATAGACAATAAAATTATCTATTAGATGCCATTGACAAATTGTCGATAAATAGATAAATAAACGAGTAATTAACATGAAAATTAAGACACTTTTGTCATATTTTACTATTTTTAGTCAAAAACATATTATATAAAGTGAAATTTCTCATCATAAAAAATTGATAAATTGATACATGTATATACCAAAAAATAGACGATAAAATTATCTATTAGATGCCATCAACAAATTGTTGATAGATGGATAAATAGACGAGTAATTAATGAAGAAATGGGACACTTTGGTAATATTTTACATTTTTTTGTAAAAAATATAATATATGAAGTGAAATTTCTCATCTTAGGAATAAGATGAATACATATATGTATAAACCAAACGATAGACAATAAAATTATCTATTAGAAGCCATCAACAAATTGTCGATAAATTGATAAATAGACGAGTAATTAACAAGAAAATTAAGACACTTTTGTCATATTTTACTAGTTGTAGTCAAAAATATATTATATAAAGTGAAATTTCTCATCTTAGGAAATAGATAAATAGATACATGTATATACCAAAAGATAGACAATAAAATTATCTATTAGATGACATCAACAAATTGTCGGTAGATAGATAAATAAACGAGTAATTAATGAAAAATGTGGAAAATTTTGGTCATATTTTACTATTTTTAGTCAAAAATATATTATATAAAGTGAAATTTTTCATCTTAGGAAATAGATAAATATATATATGTATATACCAAAAGATAGACAATAGAATTATCTATTAGATGCCATCAACAAAGTTTCAATAGATAGATAAATAGATGAGTAATAAATGAATAAATTAAGACATTTTTGTCATATTTTACAATTTTTAGTCAAAAATATGTTATATAAAGTGAAATTTCTCATCATAGGAAATAGATAAATTGATAAATGTATATACCAAAATATAGACAATAAAATTATCTATTAGATGCCATGAACAAATTGTCGATAGATAGATAAATAGACGAGTAATAAATGAATAAATAAAGACACTTTGGTCATATTTTACAATTTTGTCAAAAATATATTATATAAAGGAAAATTTCGAATCTTAGGAAATAGATAAATAGATACATGTATATACCAAAAGATAGACAATAAAATTATCTATTCGATGCCATCAACAAATTGTCGATAGATAGATAAATAGATGAGTAATCAACGACAAAAGTGGGACACTTTGGTCATATTTTACTATTTTTAGTCAAAAATATATTATATAAAGTGAAATTTCTCATCTTAGGAAATAGATAAATATATATATATGTATATACCAAAAGATAGGCAATAGAATTATTTATTAGATGCCATCAACAAATTTTCAATAGATAGATAAATAGACGAGTAATAAATGAAACAATTAAGACATTTTCGTCATATTTTACAATTTTTAGTCAAAAATATATTATATAAAGTGAAATTTTTCATCTTATTAAATAGATAAATTGATTTGAGGTTTGAGGTAGATTTGAGGTTTGATGTTGAGGTTGAACCCAAAACCTCACCTAAAAATAAAAAAAATAAATTTATATAAATGAAAGAATGAATGAATAAATGAATGATAATTTTTTTATTCACATGCTTTTTTTCTAGACTATATAATTTTTAATAGTTACAGTGACACACATGTATGGTAACACTGGTAACCAATATGGTAACACTGCTAATGTGGATTTGAACAGAGAAGTATCAGCCAAGGTTTGTGTACATAACATAATTACTAATATCTGTTTATAATAATAATAACTGTTATTATATATTAATACTGTAATTATTTATTAGCTAAGGTATGCTGTGTTATTATGATTAGGAGTAGGGGACAGGCTTGGGGGGGACTGGGGGGTGGGGGAATAGGGGGACAGACATGGGAGGGACTAGGGGGTGGGGGAATAGGGGGACAGGCTTGGGGGGAACTGGGGGGTGGGGGAATAAGGGGACAGGCTTGGGGGGGACTGGGGGGTGGGAGAATAGGGGGACAGGCTTGGGGGGGACTGGGGGGTGGGGGAATAAGGGGACAGGCTTGGGGTGCGTAGAACACTGTTTTGAAACAAATAATGGGTATTTATTTAAACTAATGCCGTTCTGAAACAAATAATGGGTATTTATTTAAACTTACGTACATGAGAATACGTACATGAGAATACGTACATGAGAATATAAAATACATTCACAAGTGGATTTTACGTACATGAGAATACACACACATCATACCCAAACCCCGTCATGATGTCCGTCACTTCAACCTACTCCAACCCATAAAAGCCAGGACGGACAGATATAAGAATAGTCCAATCCCAACAATAGTTTCATTAATAAACCAACAGCACTAATAAATATATGTACCCATAATATATGTCCATGTGTGAGTGAATATGCGTGATTGTATCTGTGTACGTCTGTGTGCTGTTTGTGCGAATGAATATTATGTGTGCATGTGCGCGAATGTATTTGTGTATGTCTGTTCATTCATCTATATTTATCCATACATTATCATCCACTCCATCACGATTTTTTTTTTTAATGTATATTTTCAGCCCTCGGCTGCCTCACTCAATAAACCTTTTATTATTATTATTATTATTATTATTATTATGTGAATATAAAATACATATGCAAGGGGAAATTACGCACAAGAGATTATGTACATGAGAATACGCACATGAATAAAATAAATACATGAAAATACACATGTGAAAAGAATACGCACATAAAAATACGCACATGAGAATATGCACATGGAAATAAAATACACACATGAGAAAATGAAATAATTATCCATGTGAAAATTATATGTGGAAATTATGCAGGTGAAAATTATCCATGTGAAAATACACACATGGGAAAATCTTTGGAATAAATCTTTTAGTAGAGAGAGAGAGAGAGAGAGAGAGAGAGAGAGAGAGAGAGAGAGAGAGTGCATGTATGTGTATGAGAGACAGACAGAGAGAGAGAGAGAATGTATGTATGTGTATGAGAGAAATAGAGAGAGAGAAAGAGAATGTGTATGTGTGCATGTATGAGAGAGAGAGAGAGAGAGAGAGAGAGAGAGAGAGAGAGAATGTGTGTATGGGTACAGTACAGTATTACAGTACAGAATTACAGTATGGTAGGCCTATGGTATTTTATATATATGGTATTTTATTATTTATGTAAGTATTCTCATGTACGTATTCTCATGTACGTATATTGATGTGTATATTATTCCCCAGGTCATCAGTGTATGTATTTTAATTCCCGGACCTGTATTTTATTTCCATGTATGTATTTTATTTCCATGTATGTATTTTATTTCCATGACCTGTATTTTATTTTCATGTATGTATTTTATTTTCATGTATGTATTTTATTTTCATGTATGTATTTTATTTTCATGTATGTATTTTATTTCCATGACCAGTATTTTATTTTCATGTATGTATTTTATTTTCATATATGTCTTTTCAGGTTGGTTAAGGTGGTGGTTGTTTTTGGTTACATTGGAGTGCCAGGATTCCTCCAAAGTCTGCTAGGAAACAGGACCAGAAGAGCAAAACTAATGGTGTTCTGTTGCTTGGAATAGTGTGGAGGATTCAGTTGCTCCAGGTTGTTGAAGCCTCACTGGAACATCACTACGAGGAACCAACCCTCCAGTGAGTGTTAAAAACATTGTCAGGTTGGTTTATACACACACACACACACACACACACAGACAGACACACACGTACACACACACACACACACACACACACACACACACACACATACACACACACACATAGATAGATAGATAGATAGATAGATCGTTTATTGACCACAGAATAATCAGTAACCTATACAATTTCATCTGAATATTGCTAACAACAACGTACATTTATTTTCTTTCTTTATAACAATAAAGTACAAAATACAAAACAATTAACATCCTCAAAATGTCTGCTTGTAGTCCACAAAATTATCTATGCATTTCCAAACCTCCTCTCAACCTCAAACCTCACCTCAACTTCACCTCAACCCTCACCTCAACCTAAAACCTCACCTCAACCCTCACCTCAACCTAAAATCTCACCTCAAATCTCACCTCAACCTAAAATCTCACCTCAAATCTCACCTCAACCTAAAATCTCACCTCAAATCTCACCTCAACCTAAAATCTCACCTCAAATCTCACCTCAACCTAAGATCTCACCTCAACCTCAAGCTGAACCCAAAGCCTCACCTAAAAATAAATAAATAAATAAATAAATGAAAGAATGAATGAATGAATGAATGATAATTTTTTTTTTCACATGCTTTTTTTCTAGACTATATAATTTTTAATAGTTACAGTGACACACATGTATGGTAACACTGGTAACCAATATGGTAACACTGCTAACAAGGATGATAGACTATAAAGGATAGTCCACTACAACATCACAGTGATGACGTCGTAGATATCCGTGACGTCACGGGAGGCTCAGTCGCTAGCTGGAGCACAAACCTTGCCCGCATACTATGTAAAGTATTAGGCATAAAGATTATATCAGCTCATATTAATCGAAATAATGAATTTCTTGGTAGTTGCACCTTGGTAGGTTATAAATATAAGAAGCATACTGATATAATGGCAATTGTAGAACTCGACAGTAGTTGTTGAAATAGAATAATGGACTATAAAACTGAAGGCCTTTCATGACCAAGATTCATATCGTCGCGTTCGCATCTTTAAACCCATATTTGTACAATAATTACTAATCTTTGGTGTCTTTGTACTCCACACAATTAAAATTGATCATTATAACTTAAAGTAAATGTATTTGTTGTGTGTTGTCATCAATAGATATTCAGTGAAGCCAGGAAAGATCTCTACCACTGGCCACTGGTGCGTGTGTGACCGTGTGTGTGTCGTATACTATACTCGCCAGAAGTAGGTCTACAGTAATGTACCAATGTACTTGGTATTGGCTACTCTATAGTATTGATAATAGGGTCTTGATTTAGACTGACAATAGGTTGTGTTTAATAATACTTATTTTAGTATTTCCAACTGCCCCACTTCCGAAAATTGCCCTGAATAGGTCCGAAGAATTTGGTCTGAAAAAAACCCTGATTAGGTCAGAAGAATGTACCATTCACTTTTATAAACTGCTTCCACCTCCAATTATTTTCAAAAGTAGAAAAATAATTATTAGGAATATGAATATATAGTACCTACTGTATGTTGAATGTGATTACATATTTATTATCATATACTGTACCTTACAGTGCCCTGAATAGGTCTGAAAAAAAACCTGATAGGTTAGAAGAATGTATCAGTTAGGTCAGAAGAAAGCACCATTCACTTATAAATTGTTTAACTCCACCTCAAATTATTTTCATAAGTAGAAAAATAATTATTAGGAATATGAATACATAATAATGAAATACTAACACAATCAGTCCATGAGCATATTCACAGTGGAATTGCATATTTTCTAGAAAAATTATAATCTAATGTTAATTTTATCAAAAATATATAGATCATTGCCATATATATAAAGAAAAACTATATTGCTATTAGAATTGCACAGGTTTGGAAATTGTAAAAATAAAATTAATTTCTGTCACGATACAATTATAAAACATTGTTATATATATAAAGCAAAACTATATTGTGACGGGAAATTAAGATTATCAATGTGTTATTAGTTAAGTGATGTAAAATTTATTACTGTTAACTCTTACCTTCTCCCGGACTTATCTTGGACACTCTTTGTGTTGGCTTTTTTATCCCAACTTCTGTCAACATAAATATATTTGTATGGGTCCTTTCATTATATATGCATTTATTATAGTATTAGCAGAATTGTAAAGGTTTATGAAAACAACACCTTTTCAGTTACTTTACTATATTTATTAATTTCAGAGAATGAAAGGTGAGTAGTTTGTAAAGAAGGTGTATGGAAGTGAAGTTGTAGCATCTGGTGTTAAAGACAGACCTCCAGTTAGATGGCAGAACAGAGTGGAAGAGCATATGAAAGAGAGAAGCATCATCATTATACTGTATATATTAAATATTTCTGTCATTGAGCAGACCCTCTTGTGTTTCATGTGCATCACCTCTGGTATCTTCTTGTGCTTGAGCAATAGCAGCATCTAGTTCCATTTCTGGTGCATTATCTGTGAAGGAATTGATGTTAGAGGCACATAATCACATGGCACGTGTTTGCATATACTGTATATACAAAAGAAAAGAATATATAAAGGTTGCCTTTCCATGATTTTCATAAATCCATTATCCAGCCCTACTCTAAATATACCATATTGTGAAACATTGAAGTACAGGGTAGGTCTGATACCATCTAATATTATGTACTATACTCAGTCATTTTTATGAAGAAATCAAAATTCTCACCATTTCTTTCATTGAGCAGACCCTCTTGAAGTACTCTGGTACCAGTAGCCGTCTACGTCTGCTGAGTAGTATTTCTTGGCTAGCCTCCATACCAGCTGAAAATGAAATGAATGATACAGCTTCAAACCTAATCAAAATCCATGGGAAAAATCATGATTGCATAATTTATACAGACCAAATATCCACATTAGAAATACTACTGATTTTCTACCACTATTTCCTACTACTGTAACCTACATTAGGCCATTGAATGAGTTTTAATGTATTAGATCTACCACAAATACTTTAGTTTTTAAATATACCCCACCTTACTCCCCAAACAATAATGGAGAAGAGAAATTGTTGGTTATAGAGCATTAAAAGACTGTAGCCTACTTAGATATTTCAAAGTTATCACTAGAAGATGCTCTCAGTATTGGGCTACATTTCTAACAGAATTAGGTAGACTTGGCCTGGCCTAACCTACATACTGTACAGTAAAGTATCATAAGAGGGGGTGAAGTTTGAAATATGTACAGTATAGGCAAATAGCTGAGGGTGTAATGATACAATAACAATAAGTTAGGCCTTTGATAGATCACAACATACCTTTGAAATATATACAGTATAGGTAAATAGCTGTGGGATGTAATGATACAATAACAATAAGTTAGGCCTTTGATAGATCACAACATACCTGGTTCTCAATTAGAATTTTGAAGGTGCAGAGTCGGTACAGTTGAAGGTTGCAATATTCTGATGATCTTTGGAGATCCATTACATCGTTAATTGTTCAAAGCATCTCTTGGGACGTAATCTGTTGTTGTTTTAAAGTGTAGAGACCATACTCGGACCATTAGATTTGCCCTCACGTTAGCACCACGATATCAATATTTTGGCTTTCTCTTGGTCTCTTAGGAACTGATAGAGCTTTACCCAGTCTCTTTTTTCATGTCTACTGCCATTATTGAAATTGTACACAGCACATACACCCATAATATGTCATAGACACTCACGTTTCACGTACATTTTAAATTGGACTAGTGACAGTCTGTGCTCCAGGCCAGGTTTGTTTACATGTGTAACGTCACTACCGCGGTGCAGTGTGGGAAAACAAGTGTCTAGTGGACTATCCTTTATAGTCTATCATCCTTGCATGCTACGATCCACTGATGACGTCATAGGAGGCAGGGCCGCCATTGATGACGTCATAGTTTTCAGCCAATCACAAGCATGGATTCATCACGTCTCGATCTCAGCTGCTCAGGTGTTGTTTATAATCATGGACATATTCCAAAGGCGTGTTTCAACCCCGATCTTTCCCTGATATACTTCATGCCCTCCCCACCTATCGGGGTCAATATTGTTGTGGGAAGTGAAGGAAATCAATATCTGGGACACAGTGAATACAGAAGGCACATGTATTACTAAAAGAAATTCTGAAATATATCGCTCCCGCTACTAAAGGGTTTACCGTGAATTATATAATGAATTTGTTAAGTAATCTATACAGTGATTATTATTATCTAACTGTTGGATAGATATTGTGAATGTGGATACTCACCTTTTGGAAAATAATGACGTTTTAAATTTTTGGTTGGTTGGTGAGCTAACAAACCAATACCACTGTGGAATCAACCCTAAAATAATGACATCTTAATATTGTGGTTGGTTGGTGAGGTAACAAACCAATACCACTGTGGAATCAAGCCTTGGGAGGTGTACCACGTGTGTAATACCAGAGGACAAGTTGGATGAGTGTATAACCTACAAAAGGAAGGTTAGAGAGATTAATAATGCTATAAAATGTGATGGATACAAAACATGGAATCACATACAGTAGGTTGTCACAAACATGGAATCACATACAGTAGCTTGTCACAAAGTAGGTTGTCACAAACATGGAATCTCATACAGTAGCTTGTCACAAAGTAGGTTGTCACAAAACATGAAATCACATACAGTAGCTTGTCACAAAGTTGGAAAAAATTACCGTCAATTTTTACAAGTTGCCACAACACCATTTCACTGGAAAAACATTTATTTCCTAGAAGGATTTAGTGTGACTACCTGGACCTAACCTGTACAGACTACCTGGACCTAACCTGTACAGACTACCTGGACCTAACCTGTACAGACTACCTGGACCTAACCTGTACAGACTACCTGGACCTAACCTGTACAGACTACCTGGACCTAACCTGTACAGACTACCTGGACCTAACCTGTACAGACTACCTGGACCTAACCTGTACAGACTACCTGGACCTAACCTGGGCAGACTACCGGGACCTAACCTGTACAGACTACCAGGACCTAACCTGGACAGACTACCGGGACCTAACCTGGACAGACTACCGGGACCTAACCTGTACAGACTACCTGGACCTAACCTGTACAGACTACCAGGACCTAACCTGTACAGACTACCGGGACCTAACCTGTACAGACTACCAGGACCTAACCTGTACAGACTACCGGGACCTAACCTGTACAGACTACCGGGACCTAACCTGGACAGACTACCGGGACCTAACCTGGACAGACTACCGGGACCTAACCTGTACAGACTACCTGGACCTAACCTGTACAGACTTCCGGGACCTAACCTGGACAGACTACCAGGACCTAACCTGTACAGACTACCTGGACCTAACCTGTACAGACTTCCGGGACCTAACCTGGACAGACTACCAGGACCTAACCTGTACAGACTACCTGGACCTAACCTGTACAGACTACCTGGACCTAACCTGTACAGACTTCCGGGACCTAACCTGGACAGACTACCAGGACCTAACCTGTACAGACTACCTGGACCTAACCTGTACAGACTTCCGGGACCTAACCTGGACAGACTACCAGGACCTAACCTGTACAGACTACCTGGACCTAACCTGTCCTTCTATCTATCCATTTTCCGTTTTTACCATCTAATAGCCCATAAAATTGTCTATGTATCCATCTATGTATCCATGTATTAATGTATGTATTTATGTATACAGATAACAAAACGAGGAGAGTATTACAACAATGACCAACCCAACCCACTATTACAACCTGTGACCAGATATGTGACCCCTAACCTGAAGTGGCCCCCCTAACCTGAAGTGGCCCGGGCCCCTAACCATATTGTGATACATGAGTAGCTCCCTAAATGGCCCCTTCAACTCAGTCCTCTCAAGACGTCCCCTCAATTTCACAGCCTCATGTAGACCTCAACTCTACCCCCCTCAATTCAGTGCTACTACTTCTGCTCTTAATAATACTGAAACAAGATGACATCAAACTGGTGAGATAATACAACAACATTCTATTCTGTCATTATATATGTACACTGTGCTCTTTTTTTATGGTAGGTTAGGTTGGTGAAGGGTTGTGTCACATAAAGTGAATTTAGCATAAAGTAAATTGTACATTTCCATAATAAATAATGGTACTTTAACTTGAAAATGGAGCCTCCTTGTTCATGTTAATTTAAGAGTTCGTGTAAATTGCATTTATTTAATTTTTTTCATGATACGCACTATTTCAAATTCACATAATTTAACCTCACATAAAAAGAGAGCTGAGTGTATATACAGTACTGTACTTAGTTTTTATATGATATGTTATGCCCATTTCAGTATCCAAACATTACATATTTGTTATATAAGAAGCAGAGGTGTAGTAGTCTATACAATGCTCATACTGTACCTATACTCTGTTCAAAACTTGGGTTCCATTTTACTTTATCTATTTCTATCTGTTTATCTATCACTATTTCTATCCAACTATCTATTTAGCTATCTATCGCTATTTCTATCTATATCTCTTATCTGTCTATCTATCTATTTCTATCTATCTAAGCATAAGAGGCCAGCGGAACATAAGTTTTGAACACACTATAGCTTTCTGTTGTAGACTGGTATTATTGACATTCTATTTGATGATTCTGCCTAATTTTGTGAAAACAGGAAGAAGCGAGAAAATAATTTAGTGTAACCTAACCTGACCTGACCTGACCTGACCTGACCTGACCTGACCTGACCTGACCTAACCTAGCCTGACCTAACCTAGCCTGACCTAACCTGACCTGACCTAACCTGACCTGACCTAACCTAACCTAACCTGACCTGACCTGACCTAACCTAACCTAACCTGACCTGACCTGACCTGACCTAACCTAACCTGACCTGACCTAACCTGACCTGACCTAACCTGACCTAACCTGACCTAACCTAACCTAACCTGACCTAACCTGACCTAACCTGACCTAACCTAACCTGACCTAACCTAACCTAACCTGACCTAACCTAACCTAACCTATCCACTGGGAAGGACAGACAGAATGGGAATATTTTTTCTTTTCTACTTGTAGTATTGAGTACCATATATATGAAAATGATGACACTACCAATCCTTTGTAGGTAATGGAGGCTGTGTGTGTGTGTGTGAAGCCAGGGAGGCGGCCTCACCCCAATGGCTCGGGCAAGATGATAAAGGAATACAGTCAAAGACATTTAATCCGGTGACTTGTGGTCCGCAATGCCCGATAATCCGCCACTTTTTAGTCCAAGAACAAATATACAAAAATTAAGAAAAAAACAAAAATTCATACGAAACGTAGTTTTAAATTGGCCGGGCAGCAAGCCTGAGTTGTGGCAAACTGGCAACAATGTATAACGTGACGTTAATTTACATGCCTTTCCCTCCCTCTAAAGTCCGTTGGAAGCCCTGATATTTGTCAGAAAATAAACAGAATTTCCCAATCAATAGAGAAAATATAAATAAAATTATCACATTTCGCCATATGATGAAGGATCAACAAGATAGTATTTGACGAAATTTGACAAAAGTATTTGACATGGTATAGTTGTTGGCAAATTGAAGTATAGTATTTGACAATTTATTATATTGGCGAAACCATCATGGCAGACACCATCTTTATACTCAAGGTCCAATGACACATATGTTTGCAAAACGTAAACAGAGGCAACTACGGCGCTGAGGGATAGACATGTAATTTAACGACACTACAATGTATAAACACGCGTCGCGTACAGCTCGCGTATTCACTTTCGCCCTCCGTAATTGTGTGTGTTATATTTCCGTAATTGTGTTATATTTTCTCTTGATTATGGGTCCCAAGAAGCCCAAGAGGAGTCATGTGACTTTCTCAATCGAAAAAAAGCTAGAAATCCTGGAAAAACTTAAAAAAGGAGTGCGTGTGACGAAAATTTGTGTTGACTATGAGGTAGAACGGTTCATCCACAATTTACCACCTAAATAAAAAAGCCTCCGAACATCGTAAGTAAAATAATGAGTTACAATTACAATAATAATGATATTAGTTACCGAAAAATTATTAATTATACCCCACACGATTACTGGCCTACCCCACTTAAATCAATACATACTTGAGTCTACCCTTCTGCTACTGTACATTCATCCCGTTTTTTGTGACAACAACCTCTGAAGAAGAAGATTTTCACATCGCACTCAACACAACTCTTATAAGCGAGTAAAAATACCTTTTATTTTATGTTATATACTCTTTATTGATGTTTGTTGAGTTTATAAGGCTTTTTGAAGTTCATATTAGGTGTTATTTACTATGTATTGATGTTTTGGTGGGCGTAAATAGCTTTTTAAGGCCATCTTGGGGGGGTCCGCTGGGTAATCCGGCAAATCTTGTAATCCGGCAGTCTCCAACTCCCTTGGGTGCCGGATTAAATGTCTTTGACTGTATGCCCAACCTGAGAGACATTGCTATCTTTGATATTAGCAACCAGCCTTCCAAGGTGAGAAAAGGAAAAATAATATTATATTACAGGAGTAAGCCTTCTTCTAGGGAAGGCATTCAAAACCACATTGAAATAAATGCAACCCTAATATAAACTTTATTATTTAAGGTTTGAGTGTAGGGAACTGGCATATCATTCACTCTCCATTACAGTAGACTTAATAGAAAAAGTTAGAGAATTTACATTTTTGTTAAGTAATTCTTGTATTCTTGATGTTTATTAATGTACAGTTTACTTACTCCCAGGCTGACACTCCCTGCACAAGATTGGGTAATGGAGGATGTGCCCAGCTGTGCTTCTCCTTCCCTGTTGACCAACCTACCAGCCCTGGATTCAGGTGTCACTGTACAACAGGAGTTTTGGCTGAAGACAAACACAGTTGTGAGGACTCCAAGGAGTTCCTTGTTTATACAACCAGAACGGAAATACACAGTCTATCCCTTTTGCCAAAGAGCTACAATGTTCCATTTGACACAGTCAGTGATTTAACAAATGTGGTTGGTATTGATTTTGACTACACCAACAAAGACCTGATATTTACCCAGATAAGACCAGACACCAAGATAGCTAAAGTATCAAGTTCAAATCCCACCAAAGAAAAAATGGAAATTATTTTGGAGCAGGGTATTAACCCAGAGGGGATTGCTTATGACTGGACATCAAAGAAGATCTACTGGACAGACTCTGCCAATAATAGCATTTATTCCATGAACTCTGATGGTTCTCATATAGTTAGGATTATCCAAGTGGAGCGACCTCGAGCCATTGTGTTGGATCCTTGCAGGGGGTAAGAATTATCAATACTCCTCCTTGTCATCATCATCATCATCATCATCATAATCTTCTATATTTATATTTATCTATAGTTTTGATGCTTCACTCCTTCTGAGAATTCTCCCCAAGATGGTGGCCCTGGCAGAATAGTATCCTGTTCTACCTGTTCCAGCACTTTCTCTTCATTCAGTCAAGCCCTCCCCTTCCACTCACATTTTTCTCTCTCATGCACAGTACTCCTTCAGCCTGCTCATTTATGTGCTATGTAAACTCCCCCTCTGCATTCTCTTCACATGTGTGTGGTACAGTCGGCAAAAAAAGTTTCGTTACCATCCCTTTAACAGTGTGATGTAATGGTGGTACACCTGATGCGAGTGTCATATATACCTCCGTCACCCTCCGTGCCTGTCAGTGTGTAATCGACAGGCAAGTAGGAATGACGTTCTTTCAGCCAGTGCAACTTTTTCTTGATATTTCACGATTATTCTTGTTCTAAAAGACTCAAACATATTTCCTTATGTTTAATAATGAATAGTTAAATAATAATAGTTCTTGAACACTCAGAATTTAGTTTAAAATCAGCTAAACTTTTGATATAAAAGATCTGTCACTGCTGCAGCCCGCATATTATCAGAGGGGCTAAGACGATAGCCGTCTGGGATGACACGAGGCACCAATGGCTGCCCAGTCAGTGGAGTACCAATCCTACCGCGCTTCACGATGATAAAATTAACGTAGGGGTGGTAACGAAACTTTTTTTGCCGACTGTACCTTTGCTTACCATGGGACTAAACGCTGTAATTTATTATTTTATCAAATATCTCCATTCACTTCTGTTTAATAACTTTTAAGGTATCGTCCATTTTAGTACATATTATATCTGGTGTGTGTGTGTGTCTTGAGCCTATCCAGTTGGGGTGAATTCAGGTAAGGAATTATAGTGTGGTATGTAGATGACCTTGGTGAAACCATTTTAGTTTTTATATGTCAGGAGACATGGACATGGAGTAGGGATCATCAGTCGAGAATAGGTGCTGTGGAAATGAGTTACTTGAGAGGTGCATGTGGATTTACTAGGTGGGATGGAGAAAGTAATGAGAGTGTGTATGAGAGATGTGGTATGAGTGAGAAGGCAATTGGTATTGAGTGTGGAGTGGTTGAGAGAGTGAAACGTAATACTTTGAGGTGGTTTGGACATGTAGAGAGAATGAAAGGTGAAGAGTTTGTAAAGAAGGTGTATGGAAGTGAAGTTGTGGGACGTGGTGTGAGAGGCAGACCACCAGTAAGATGGCAGAACAGAGTGGAAGAGTATGTAAAGGAGAGAAACATGAGGGGGAGGGGAGGGCTTGACCAAGTAAGGAGGGAGTGTTGGAACAGGGAAAACTGGAGACTCTTCTGCCGTGGCCACCCCCTTGGGGGGAGTTCCCAGAGGGAACGAGGCGTCAGAGCTATAGATAGATAGATTGTGTACCTGTATATGTAAATTTTTCCCTCAAAGTTTAAAATATGTATGTGTCATAGTACACAAATTGAATATGAGTTAAATGATACTATACTCCAATAAACTTTACTAACACAAAATTCTTTATAACTACAGTAGTGTAAAAAAATTCAGAAAATGCATGTAGCAGTTGGTGAGACAGTATTTTAACTCATTCAAATACTGAGTAATACTTTGGTTTAACCCATGCTCATAACATTTTATCCTATACATTCAAGTATACAGCATACATGTGTTGCAAGCTAATGACATACTGAAGTGTGAATCATAAGATAATGGTAAGATCATTCTGTGTTATGAATCATTAAAAATGTTCTTGTTTCAGACATATGTACTTCACTGACTGGGGAAGGTTTGTTACAGCTGGTAAGATCTTCCGAGCTACTATGGCTGGTTCATATAGGGAAGTGATCATTGGTGACCTCTCGCAACCTAGTGGCTTGGCTATTGATTATGAAGAAGAAATGCTTTATTGGACTGATGCTGTGCAGGAGAAAATAGAAAGGTCTTACTTGAACGGAACTCAAAGAGAAGTTAGTATAAAAAAGTGGAATAATCCTTAAAAAATTTAGAAGTGCAGTGATTTAAAACTTGATTCCTCTGTCTGTTGGGTTTATTACTTGCTGCCTTCCAGGTGCACCCCACTCCATTATGCAGAAACCACACTTGAGAGGTGTTTTATACTGCAGGGACTGGTAACCCATTACAGAAGGGCATCCCCTCCTAGCCACAGCTATACCCCATGCTGGGACTAATAATATGGGATTTTGTGATGTGTTATGTAATGCTGTACAGGACACTTTCAGTTATGAAAACTAATTGAACTAAAGGGATGTTTTTACAGTACAATGCAGGGATCTGAATATAGCAGATGTTATATAATTTTATAATAGAGCAACACTATCTGTGCCTAGTTAAATGGTGGAATACAAATGAAAATATAACCAAATACATTTGTTTATGAATGTTATTCCGTAGCAAACCTTTTTTCTGATATCTTCCTTGCACTAAACAAACAGCAGACTCAGTTCATTACAGAACACTCTTGCACTCTACGAACCCAAACCAAGCTGTAGATTGTTGGGAGTTAATATGTTTGAACTATTCCTTTCATGTACTTTGTTTGCTTTGTTACAGGTTCTCATCACAGCAACAATATACCCATTTGTAATTACGGTCCACCGCCACCACATCTACTGGACGGACCTACAACTGAGAGGTGTTTTCCAGGCAGACAAATACACAGGAAGCAACAACATGGTACAGATGGTGAACCGTCTGGAGGAGTCACCACGAGACATCCATATCTTCTCATCAGAACGACAGAAATGTGAAACTAACCTATGCAAGATTAACAATGGTGGATGTGCTCAGTCCTGCCACCCCAGCACTGATAACAAAGTAAGTATTGCAAGCAGATATGAATAGCAGTTGTAACACCCCCATTTTATTATGTATGTTATTTAGGATGTTTTTTTAATGTATAATTACTAACTTCACTCTCCATAAAATACCTGCATTTATTTCTGGTAACTTACTTAGAAAATTAGTTGAGTGAGGGATGGAGTCCCAATAAAAGGACGTGATATTTTCGTTGGCGGAACAATATTTGTAAGCAATATCAGGAATAATTGTATGCTATGTGACTGAGAAAGAGATAATGGGTTGGAGTATTAAGGGATGTTAAATAATCATTAGTGTAACTAAAGGAATGTATCAGGGGGGAAGGAACACTTAATATAATAGAAAAATGTAGCAGAAGGAACTAGTTTGTGTCCGTGTAGGAGATGAGATTGGGGGGGGAGAGAGGCGAGAATGAATTGTGGCAAGGATTCACCGTCAGTCTCGTGTCGTCTTCCACTGGGTAAAGGTAACTACTAAAACAGCTGCTACAAAGTGACTTCACGTGTTAATATTGAGGTAAATATTTATTATACATTTGATAGTGATTATTAATGAGTCTCGTGTCGTCTTCCACTGGATAAAGCCATAAAGCACATTCCGGCAAGGCATAGCCATAATAATACTGGTGTACAAAACTAATATAAATACTTAGGAGAATTGCTGGCATAGTCAAAGAAATCTAGAGTAACATTTGTTTCGGCCATATTTTTTTTGATACTATTATATATATGTATGTTTTTTTTTATATAACTATTGTATGTATATGGGGATGTATTTTTTTTTCTTATTGATGGGGGGGAGTAAGTAAATTGTTTTTTTTATTATTATCTGTTTGTTTAGTGCTGTTCCCTAGCGAAACTCGGAATTATTCCAGTTCTAGGGACAGCGGGAGTAGGATTCAGGGAGGGGGGATTGAAGGTTAGGGAGTATATATATATATTTTTTTTATTTATGAAATGAATGTTAATAAATTAATTAATAAGTAGTTGAGTTTTCCGTTACCGTATACATACTAATAGACTGTGTCCCTACTTAGGCATTTTTGACTTGATTTAAGACATTGATCGAACCCCCGTTAGAGTAATTCTGGGTTGCTTACACACGTGCCTGGGGTTTAAGCTACGTTACCCACCCAGTGTGTGATAACTTGGTTCCTGCGGTCAACCTGTGGTCTGGTGGTGGCAGCGATACTGACTAGGAACTGGACTTGCCTTTGTATGATTTTTTTCATGGTATTCGCAAGGCAAGTTCAGTCCTCAGTCCTTTTTTTCCCAGACCGGGTTGATCAAGTATAGGATAGATTATCATACACTGGTGTGTCATTTTTTTTTATTGTAAAAGGCCGTGTTTTTTTTGTCCTCCTCCAGTAAAGTAAGGGGGATAAAAATAGCGACGTTACACAGTGCTAATCCTTAATACTTCAGGCTTGTTGCTTAGAATTTGGATATTTGAACAGTTCCTAATATCTGCAGTACCAGAAAACCATATATTGTATATTTACAATTGCTAAAAATATGACAAATTGAAACATGAAATACTATTTTTGTGCTAATGAAGTATAATAAACCACTTGGTATTTACTATGACCTTGCTCTCCCAGGTGGAGTGCAAGTGTAATGCAACTCTGAAACTGGTGAATGAGAACAAAATGTGCGTCCCTCAAAACTATAGCTGTAATGGCAACAAGTTCTACTGTGCCAATGGTCAATGCATCTCATGTCTTTGGGCTTGTGATGGCTCTGATGACTGTGGGGACAATTCTGATGAAGACAGAAACTATTGTAGTAGGTATTTTGTTTAAATCTGGATCATTACTGTAGACTAAACAGGAGGTATGGCATAAGAGAGGGTGAAAAATAGTGTTGTTCAGATATACAGACTGGGAATGTTCCACAAAGCCCATCCTTATCATAGTAGTAATAGAAAGAGAGTGAAGAAAACCATGTGCTGACTGGAAAGTTGATGGAGTAGATAATGAGTTTCTGGGTCTTCGTATGAAGAGATACATTTATTACATGATAAAAGGAAATGGGGCATTAATTATAATAGTAAGACATATGGAAAGAAAGGCAGACTACCAGTCCAATGGGTGAACAAGGTAGAACAGTACATGAGGGAGACAAATGGGAGTGGAAGGGGAGGAAATTGCCCATTCATTATTTTCAATCTCATATATAGTACCATAGTTTACTGTAATTGTTTGTGTTTGTAGAGGAGGTCAAGTTATGTCATATTAGAAAGAGTTATATAATGGCACTTTTTACAGCTAACAAAAGAGCAACTCTTGCTCATTTGTCTTGTATGTTGGATCTCAGCTTCAGGCCCCAGGTGCCTCATTACAAATTATTAATTTGATCTTTGTCACCTGGAGTCAGTCATTCCATTGTCTGAATTTTGAGTGGCAAGATACTAGTGTTAATATTCATATTTAATTGGTATTCTTTTAATGTTTCTAATCACCCCATTGTATTTCCTACCCAACAGCTTACCACACCTGCAGCCCCAGTGAGTTCCGTTGCAAGATTGGCCGTTGCATCTTCTCTACGTGGAAATGCGACCATGAGGATGACTGTGGTGATGGGTCAGATGAAGAAGGTTGTGAATACCCACCCTGTGCTGAAGGGGAATTTACCTGTGCCAACCATCGCTGTATTCCCATGTCACAGGTCTCTCCTTTCATTTTAAATTTATTGGCTTTTTGGTGTTTTACGAGTGTATTGCAGAACAGTTATATACTCTAATATGATCTATCCATCTATAGCCCACCATCTATTTATTGCCCACCAATGCCATAGATTATAAGCACATCCCTCTAAGCCTTCCTATTGACCCTTTCATATGACATTTACAGTTCCATGAAAACAGCATTGAGCTAGTTATAGTGTGGTTATATGCGTTAATACATTATCTGGATAAGTAGGCTTGCATTGTGAAATGTATTATACATTATACAAATGTATTGTACTGTACAGTAAACTAGGACTGTATATAGGATGCTCTGTAGCAGATGTAGCATATTAAACAATTATCCAGTACTGAACTGGTTATCTTGAACATTTCATATGTACAGTACAGTGGAAAAACTAGCCAAGTACCTCAATAATGTTGGCATAAACTTAATGTTGTGTAAAGTATTGGTCAGGGCTGTGGTTCCTCCTCCAGATGCCCTGATAATCTGAACTATGTTAGGCTTGGTCACCAAATGAGAGGAACATTAGTGAAGAAGTAACTTAATCCATACTAGTGCTTAAAATATAAAATTTTAGTATTTCAATTTCTCTCAATACTGTAATGTAGAAGGGAACCAGGAGTTGTGGCAGGGATTTTACCAGGAAATTGTTGGTACTGGACTAGCTCCTCCATAGAATTTCTATTTGCTGTTTAATAATGATGATTTTTTTTTTTTAGCTGTGTAATGGAGTAAATGACTGTAAAGACAAGCATACATCTGATGAGACGAGTGAGCGGTGCCCTAAGGTGACATGTCCTCCCAACCACCTCAAATGTGAGAACACTACCATATGTGTGGAACCCTTCTGGCTCTGTGATGGTGACAATGACTGTGGCGACAATTCAGATGAGGATCTACTTCACTGCTCTGACCGCTCCTGTCCACCCAATAGCTTTAGGTGAGTTAGTATGAAAATATGTCTACTAGAATTATTACAGTACTGCACCACATTCAGTTTCTCCCAATCAATTAAATATTGGATCCCTTTTGAATCAACTAAGTAGAAAAGAATCATTACTGGTACTTTATTACTTTTTCTAATTACGGGACTTACTGAAGATATTTTAAGATACTGCAAAGATGGACTGCAGTCTACAAAATACCTGAAGTTTTGACCTTTTCTGCATTCATATTCCTTGAGATACCTCACTTGTCAGTCTATATTGTATTCATTTCACTTGGCAGAGTAACCAGCACTGATATGCCTCTTCATTTTCCACACAAAACAGATGCCCCAACCACCGCTGTATTCCTGGGACATGGCATTGTGACGGTGATGATGACTGTGGTGATGGAGCAGATGAACCTGGGGAGTACTGTAAACTGGATGGTCGAACCTGCTTTGGAGATCTCTTTACCTGTGACAACGGAAACTGTGTACCAAAGATCTACATCTGTGATGGTGATAATGATTGCATCGATGGGTCAGACGAGGAGGACAGACATAAGTGCAGTGAGTATCATTTGAGAGTACTGTACATAATTATAATGTAATACAATTTTGTTAATTACAGTATTACAGTACCAATGGCTTAGTATGTTCACTGTCAATATTTTCATGTACAGTAATTTTACTTTAAGACACTAAGTATTTCTCATCTTACTGTACTTTTCTTGTACTCCATAGATAACCGGAAGTGTGACGAGGAAACTGAGTTCACATGCAATGCCAATAAGCAATGGGGCCGAGCCATGTGTATCCCAAAGAAGTGGGTGTGTGATGGTGACCCAGATTGTGTGGATGGAGCAGATGAAAATGTAACAGCTCACTACTGCCCTCCACCTCAGGAGTGTGGCGAGAATGAGTTCCAATGCCAGAACCGCCGCTGCATCAGCAAGGTGAGTGAAGATGAATAATAATTGTTTGTTTAATGTTTATTGAATTATTTGTCCATACATAATCTCCAACTCCAAGCCCATGATTGATTCCATGTCACCTCTAGTACAGTACAGTTGAACCTCGTTATTTCGGACTAATAGGGGGGAGAGGGTGTCCGTATTTGCGGTTTGACCGTAATTGCGACGAATTTTTACGAGGGGTACGAAATAAAAATAAAAAAACAAAAAAAAACGTGTTTGTACAAAAATTAACACAAAATACAGATATATCTACATAAATAGGTATGTAGTGATGTGTAAATAATATACCTAAATGTTATTTACCTTGTGTGGTGAAGAGATGAGTTTATTTCTTGCCGTGATCGTATAGTGGGACGTATCAGAGTAGCTATTTAATACTGTTTAATAAAAACAAGAATGATGTAGTAATACGCAACCACTCCAAGTCTCCAACCCGCGCTTGTAAAGATAACAAATCACGCATGCGTGGTAGTGGTCTAGGTGGTAGGGGGAAGGGGGAAAATAACGGGATATCGATTGTTTACATTTTATTAGCCATACTGTACTCTGGTGTTTCCTTCTCCTTTATCTATTCGAGAAACATCTTCCTTCTTTCTATGGAAGGATATGGCCTTCTGTTTTGTAAATGCACCACCTGGCATGACTGTTGAAGCTAGTGGTTAACTCGTTATTACTAAAACGAGATAGTCACACAAGTTGACAGGGCAGGTTAGGCCTATATTCCCTTGACCTTGAGCTATAGGGTGAATCGAGACCGAGGATAGGGGGGGGGGAAGGAGTGCAGGAGAAGTGGTGACAACACACACACCCACGCTTCACAGATGAGTGATATAATTTCCTGACAAGTTCATTATGATTTCACTCGTTTTGTATAAGAACTCCTCGGATTTATTTGAGAGTCAACTGTATATATACATAAATAGGTATGTAATGATGTGTAAATAATATACCTACTGTATAATGTAAAATATATAATAGGAAAAAATAGAGAAACCAAAATTCAGACAAAAAAAATCTCCAGCGGATTGTGTCCGAAATAACCGAAATCCGAAATAACGGGGTCCGAAATAACGAGGTTTAACTGTACCTACAAATCCAGTACTATATACATCTACTTGTTTCAATTCATTTTATGCTGTATAACTATTATCCACTTTGAAAATACAGTGACATTAAGTTGTCTTAACACACATATACAATCAACAAAAACGTTTTTATTCAAAGAACAGTCATGCACAATATAACACAAGGAAAAATAGATTACTGCTTTAAAACTATTGGAAGTAGTGTATTTTTGTATTTGTGGCAAGTAGTGACAAAGTGAATAACAGATCTTAAGTACTCAACCATTATAAGTTTGAGAATGGGATATTGTAGGAGTCGGAAAATATATTTTTATAAATTTTCTTTTAGTTAACTTCTTTGATAACTCTTGAAGGATGTTATAATTGCAGGCCAGATTGTAGCAAAACAAGATAAATCATTTTCGTTGTCATGTAATAAAACTTAACAAAATACCAGTTTTGTAGGACAAATGTAACTAACTACGGTATACTTAGTTATCGACTTGTGATAATCTGACTGAAGTTATTTCTTTTGTAGTCTGTGAAACATGTTTGAAACCTTTTAATGGAATCCTCTGAAAATTGGAAGATTAAGACCAAGAAATATGAAATTTTATGAAAAAAGAGTACTGTAATTATTTCCTCATTCAAGAATGTCCATCTCACTTTGTGTGTTTTCTATTTCCCCTAATTTGTATTAAATCATATACTGTAGTTTGCTTATTGCATTTAACAAAATAATACCAGTACAGTATGTATTTTCTTGTTTTATATCGGTTACCCCTGTCACTTGTTCACAGGAATGGGAATGTGACTTTGACAATGATTGTGGCGATGGATCAGACGAGTCACAAGCCTGCAACAGCAAGTACCGGGTGTGCACAGCTGACGAATTTAACTGCACTAATGCCAAGTGCATCCACAAGACCTACCATTGTGATGGAGAAGATGATTGTGGGGATAACTCGGATGAAGTTGGATGTGGTAAGTGAAATTATTTCTGTTGTTGGGATTATGAGAATGTCTTGAATGGAGAAATATTCCCTGCAATGAGGAATATCAGAGTAGTACGAGTGCTTGAAAAAGGGAGGTCTTTGAGTGACTGTGAAAAAGAATATCAAAGCAGAGTCAGGAGTTGTGTCACTTGTGAAGAAGGCAAGTGAGGCCTATTTGAGGTGGCTTTGACATATGACCCAGATGGAGAAGGTGAAAGGGAGAAGAATGAAATTAAGACAAAGGATTAGGGATTAAGGCATAAAAAGAGGAAGATTTGAATAGCTGAGATTGAAAACGCAGCCAGAGTATCGCAACAAATATTTCATGCAGAATATTTTATACTTATTTCAGAACCAGAGAAAAAATGTGCATCTGGAGAGTTCCAGTGCTCAAATGGAGAATGTATTGCCATGAAACTGTTATGTAATTTATATATGCGTATTTAGTGAAAATTATAATTACAGTAGCAGGCATTTTTACCATAAAATACTCAAATACAGTACCAAGGATAACTGCTATATATTTTTTTTAATAAAGGCTGATCCTCCAGATATATATATGCAAAGTTAGAGCCACACAACTCATAGGAAGAGAACTGAACCAGATCTCTCTTCCTTCGAATAATCCAGATTAAAATTTTATCTAGTGAGTTATTTTCTTAGTTTCATTTAATAGTTAACCAGTACTTTTCCCATTTACAGGTTGATGGCAGATAAGAAAGCATGTGATGATGTGAATGAATGTGTGGAGGTGCCTGGGGCATGTTCCCAGAAATGCTTCAACACGCCTGGCTCTTATCATTGCAAGTGTGATGAAACATACTATGACCGGGAGGCAGACAATCGCACCTGCAAGCGGAAGATGGATACACAACCATGAGTGTTCTTTACAAACAAGTACTATGTAAGAAGACTGACAACAGATGCATCACAGTATTTACTGATGCACCAAGACCTGAGGAATGTGGTTGCCATGGACTTTGATGTGAAAGAGGAAATGTTGTACTTTTCAGATGTGACTGCCAAGAAGATATACAGAGCCACAATCAATGGAACTGAGAAGGAGGAGGTGATCAAGCATGACAGTCATGGTCTTGAGGGCTTGGCTGTAGATTGGGTTGGTAGGAAAATTTACTGGTTGGATAGGCATAGCAAGCAACTAGATGTAGCTGAACTGAATGGAACCAACCGTAAAACTATTAAAGCCAGTGGAATTAATGACCCAAGAGCTTTTGCTGTCCATCCAGGCATTGGTTACGTTTACTTTACTGACTGGCATCTTCAAACTTACATTGGCCGCATTGGTATGGATGGATCCAACTTTTCTCGTGTCCTTAGTTTTGAGGATCAAGTTATATGGCCCAATGCTCTCACTTTTGACTACTTCACAGACAGAATCTATTGGGCTGATGCTCACCTTGATTACATCGCATATGCAGACCTGGATGGCAAAAACAGACACGAGATTATACATGGTTCTCGAGTTCCACATGTCTTTGCCCTTTCTGTGTTTGACGACTACATGTACTGGTCAGACTGGAACCTAAAAGCCATTCTTAAAGCCAACAAGTTCACTGGAGAAGATTTCCAGTTCTTTCGCAACACAACTCATCGACCGTATGATGTTCATGTATACCACCCACTGAGGCAGGTTCCTTATAGCAATCCCTGTGGAACAAATAATGGTGGCTGCTCTCATCTCTGCTTGCTGTCACCAGTTGAGGGAGGAGTGTCTTACAAGTGTGCCTGCCCAGACCACTTTGTTTTGGACAAGACCAATAATAGGACTTGCTTTGCCAACTGCACCAGGGGACAGTTCCGCTGCTCTGGCAAGGATGACAAGTGTATCCCTACTTACTGGAAGTGAGTAACCAATATTGTTAGGTCAAGTTGCTAGGTCTGTGAGGATGATGTTAAACGATAAAAGAAGTTATATAAATGATATTTCTCATAATTTTGTTGACCTGTCATCCCTTACTGTACATAATAGATTTATAATATTTAGGTTATAATACAGTATTTTGATATGCTGAGAAGTGTGTACAGTATTGGGTCCAATGAATTGGCAGGGGAGAAATATGAATTGCTGCAAATTCATGAAAGATGTGGTGCAAGTAAATTACTACTTTATATCAAAGAGTAGAGGATATTGTTTTGAGATGGTATGAGTATGTGGAAAGAATGGACAATACAAATGTGGTAAAAAATGTGTTTGAGAATGATTTTGAGGCCAAAGGAGGGAGCAGGACATCAATGATAATCATTTTTTTCTGAAGCCAATATATTCAGAAAAATATTGCTAAAAATTTATCTTATGATTAGGTGTGATGGTGAAAAGGATTGTGCCGATGGGACAGACGAGCCTCCCGGTGATTCCTGACCTGAGCGTAAGTGTCGGCCAGGCATCTTCCAGTGTCTTGATGGGGAGGGATGTGCTGCTCCGACCCAGCTGTGTCATGGCCAGAGTGACTGTTCTGATGGGTGAGTTGAGATTTTTCTACATTCATTTATCCGGCACTTAGATTTGGTTATTAGAAATGGCAATATTAAAAATCACTCCCTCTGGAATTTATACTGATATGTAAACAATTCTTGCCTTTAATGAGTGCATAGTAATGAATACCACATTTCATTTGTATCCATATAATCATGAACAGCAGTAGCCTACCAAATTTGAGTAAGGAAATCTAGTTTGAATTTTCTATGGTAATACAGGTCTCCCTCACCATACGATTGGGTTAGGTTCTTCAAAACCCAATCGTATAGCGATCGATCGTATAATGAGCTTAAGGTTTAATGGGATAAATAGGGTTACGTTCCAAGACTCGTATATTATGACCATAACATCACTATTTACTACCATAATATATAATTAATGGTAACAAACAATGTTAAGAACAGTTAATCACTTTATTTAACTTACAGTTAAGTATATCGGTATTGTAATTTGTGAAATTAGGCCCAGGCACACAAAGAACATTCACTTGTCATCATCTGACAGCATGGACAGGGGAGAGTCGGGAGATAGCGAGGGTGTAGTGGAGAACGAGAAGGCACTAAGGCAGACTGGTAGGCTAGACAGTGTGGCGCCTGAGGGTGGATGGCACGGGAGGGGAGGTAGACAGTGTTGCCACAGTGGATGGAGAGCGGGATGGCCCAGACAGTGGCAGACACACCGAAAATATACACTCGTCCTCGCACACAGAAAACATTCACTCGTCATTATCAGACATGCCGTTTTATTATGTCCAGCTTAGACTGCAAGCTCAAGCTCTTCCTTGCTTTTTTGGGCTTTACATCACTAGGAGAAGTGGTTGCAGGTCGCTTAGAAGCCATAACGAGACGAATGAATCACTGGATAATAAGAGGGGCAGTATGATAATGGTAGCAGAGGGAGCTTGACTGAAGGAGACAACTTAATAATAATAATAATAATAATAATAATGATAATAATAATAATTATTATTATTATTATTATTATTATTATTATTATTATTATTATTATTATTATTATTATTATTATTATTATTATTATTATTATTATTAAGTTGTCTCCTTCAGTCAAGCTCCCTCTGCTACCATTATCAAACTGCCCCTCTTATTATCGAGTGATTCATTCGTCTCGTTATGGCTTCTAAGCGACCTGCAACCACTTCTCCTAGTGATGTAAAGCCCAAAAAAGCAAGGAAGAGCTTGAGCTTGCAGTCTAAGCTGGACATAATAAAACGGCATGTCTGATAAAGACGAGTGAATGTTTTCTGTGTGCGAGGACGAGTGTATGTTTTCGGTGTGTCTGCCACTCTCTGGGCCATCCCGCTCTCCATCCACTGTGGCAACACTATCTACCTCCCCTCCTGTGCCATCCACCCTCAGGCGCCACACTGTCAAGCCTTCTCGTTCTCCACTACACCCTCTCTATCTCCCGACTCTCCCCTGTCCATGCTGTGTCAGACAAGGGAAAACAGTTCAAAACACGCAGACGACGCAGTTCTTCCAATCGTCGCTACGCTTGGGTGGCGCTGTCATCGCTCGCTCAAACAAATGATAGTAACCTTGCGCAGCGGGAGATCGTAAATGCGAGTGAAAATGATCGTTTAAAGAGCCAAGGGTATCAAAGTAGTTAAATCGTATACGCGAAATATCGTATAGTGATGCATTGTATAGTGAGGGAGACCTGTATTGTAATCTTAGAATCCGAATTATTTTCTTGGCAGATCTGATGAGAATGACTGCCATATTGAGTGCAATCAACTGGAATTCAAATGTAAAACAACAGGCAAATGCATCAATATTGCCTGGAAGTGTGATGGAGATAAAGATTGTCGTGACAGTTCAGATGAGGATGATTGTCGTAAGTACAATTATTGGTAGTGAAAATCCTAAACTCCACACTATATTTACTGTTGCTAATAACTATAGAACAGTACAGTACACTGTATTGATTCTAACTTGCACCCAAATACTCAATAACAATTTACCTGCCACCCTTCCATTTTAAGCTGTAATACTGTATTCTTCTGTACCAAAGAAGTAATGGAATTTCACTATAAAGTATGAAGTAATGTTATATATTTATGAACTGATGTCCACATACAAATTTCCTTCTAATACTGTATGTGTGGTCAATAAGCTTACTTGTTATAAATGGGCTGAAAGATTACAGAGCTATGTACGGTATTTGTATGTGTGTGTCTGTACAAGTTGTTGTTGAAGTTCCTCAAGGTGTCTGGCCGAACAGCCCCGAGCTCCTTAGGTAGGCCACGGCCTGAACCGGGCTTTCCCACAGTGCCCTCAGAGAGTGTATGTTGTGTTGTTGAAGAGTGTGGTTGTGTGTATTGCAGTCTTCCATAATGTGTTTAATAGAATAGGGTGCTGTGTTACATCCCGGACAGGTATCTACAATGTACTGTACAAGTACTGTACATGTACAGTACTCATAAGGTCACTCTCTAAGTTCTTTGCAGTACTATGTTCTGTACTGTATCTAGCAGTTATTGATTAATGTATAATTTTTTTTTCACATTTTGGAAATACAATATTGTTATAGTTTTGTAAAATTACAGTACTGTACAGTACTTCGGTCTACCTATCCTGTAATTATTTTCTCTTCAAGAAATACTGTACTTATGCTGTTAACATATAATTTTCATCTTATTGAAATTTATATCATAATGAATATCAATGTCTAGGCAGTTGTGAAACAGAAATATTTCCCCTGCACAGATAACCGGCCCTGCGATAAAGAGACGGAGTATCACTGCCACAACGGCAAGTGTATATCCCAGCAGTGGTACTGTGACTTGGACAACGACTGTGGAGACCACTCGGATGAACCTGCGTTCCTTTGCAGGCAAAAGAACTGTACTGAGGGCTGGCGCAAGTAAGATGAAATTTTCTATATTTGTCAACGCTTAGAAATCGAAGACTGTATTTCTTATCATATAAGACAAGATTTTTTATATAAAGAAGGCTACTATTAGACGGAACAAGTTTGATTAGATTTGTGATATTCATACATTTTCTGTTTGTGTCACTATGTTCATCATCAATAGCCTACTCCATTTCCCTTCTTTCAAGGGGTGGGAAGGCTATTGTGCCAGTGCAGGACCCCTGACAGGAAAGGCTATTTTACAGCTCCAAGGCTGTTTGAGCCTTTGATGGGGTCATTATTAGAGAGTGGGGTCCCCAACCCTCACTCACCCCCTGCATTATAGAGGATATGAGGCTGATTGCACCATCACTTGAATGGCGATGGGGAGGCCATTTCTCCACGCTTAGAAATAAATCTTTGCAATTAGCTTTGTGGTCAAAGAAATTTTGCTCTAAGCTATGTTTTAGTCCTTCCCATTTGCTCTCTGATATCAGTGAACACTTGATTTTTTATTCTGCTTGCAACACATTAATACTGTATAATACATTACTATGTTGTTAACCCTTAACGTCCGGTCCGCGGTCATAAACGGAGCCAGGTGGCGGCCGGGTCGTGTCTTACACCCTTGCCAAGTGGTGACCGGGCGGGATGAAGCACCGCTGTTGCCAATGTCGGCATTTACGAGCCCAATTTGGCGGTTTTTTTTTGACTTGGCTATACTTCACCACCACCCCTCCTCATCCCATACATAAGTTAGTGTGCTACTGACCGTGAAGATGGCTGAACGTGACTCAGAATTTTCGCGCGTGTCCGATTCGGTGCCCCCTACCGCGCTGCCAAGTACGTCATCTCTCGTGACTTCAACTCCCCGCGTGCAGCCTGCAAGAGCTCGCAGACCACCTGCTAGGCTCTCAGACTCTGCAATTGATAGGGAGTTGGAGGAAATGTCCGAGTTATCGTTTGGTAGTGACGACAGCGACAGTATTTATGATACGGAATGGCAGCTTGACCAGTCATCAGAGGGAGAAGTGTGTGAATCTGTATCCCACACAGCTCTTCCTTCAACGTCAAGCGTGCAAGACGTATCCAACTTTGCAGCCCCTGTTGCAATTCCGTCCACGAGTGGGGTGGGAGCTTTGAGAGGTAGTTTGGGAGACAATCTTTTGTCTCCTATTGTTGCTACCTCTCCCTTGGATACAGAACAAAAAGCTTCCACCTCCAAACCCCACTACGGGGTTACTCCTCAAGGTAAGAAGAGGTCAAGGAGGAGGTTGGATTTTTCATCCTCCTCAGATTCTTCTTCGGATGAGGTGTTGCAAAGACGCTACACAAAGAAAGGTGTTGGAAGAGGGAAGGGGAAGGGAAGAGGGAAGGGTAGAGGGAAGAGAACAGAGGAGCAGCAGGAGCAGCTTATCTCGTCTGACCTGGACCCTGATAACCCACCAGACCTGACGCCATCTCCCCCCTCATCACCACCCCCTGCTACTCATGCTACTCATCCTTTGTGTGACAATCAGGGGGGTGAAGACGCATCACTGTTGCCTGCCCCCCCACTGTTGCCTGCCCCCCCACTGTCGCCTGACCCCCCACTGTCGCCTGACCCCCCACTGTCGCCTGACCTCCCACTGTCGCCTGCCGGTCCTACGTTGCCTGACGCGGCGGCGCCGCCACCACCACCACCACCTCCACCACCACCACCACCTCCACCTCCACCACCAGCGGCAGGTCCTCGTGGCGCACCTCATCCTTACCTATGGACGGATTGCGATTCGTTTGTGCCTGATATACCGACTTTTGATAACAGTCGGTCAGGTATTCAAGCCGTATTTCCCTGTCGTCCGTTGTCATCAATATTGGAATATTTTACTGCGTTCTTCGACGTAATAATGATGACATACTTGACGCAGGAAATAAATAACTTCAGACAATTCAGCAATCCACCAGATTGGGAACACAGCAAGATGTTGACCTGGACTGACGTGACTGTTGCTGAGTTGTATGTGTGGTTAGCTCTGACGATGCTGATGCCGCACGTCAGGAAACATCGCCTCAAGGACTTCTGGAGCACTAACGTCCTTATTTCCATGCCTGCCTTTGGAAAATATATGTCCCGGGACAGGTATAGGGACATACTTTCCTATATTCACTTCGCCCCCAACATGGGTCCACACCTGAAAGACAGGCTTTGGAAAATTAGGCCCATTCTGACTATGCTCCAGGAGAAAATGCGAGGCTTTTTTCGACCATTCCAGAATGTTGTTATCGACGAGTCTCTGGTGCTGTTCAGGGGACGAGTGTCCTTTATTCAGTACATCCCGTCAAAGAGGCATAGATTTGGCATCAAATTCTATGTCATCTGCGACTGTAAGACTGGCTATGTGTTGGATTTTATACTTTATTCAGGTACGGATGTGGATATCCCGGGCCAGGACCGTCTTGGCTTCAGCGGGAGTGTTGTCAAGAAACTCATGGGGGATTACCTTGACAACAACCACATCCTGTACACTGATAATTATTACACCTCTCCAGCACTTAGTCAGTTCCTTCTGCAGCACCAAACAGGATCCTGCGGCACCATTCGTGTCAATAGGAGGAATTGGCCAGTATTTACCCCCACCCACAGGGGTGACCGTCTCATGAAGAAATCGGGGAAAATGGTGGCCATCACTTGGCACGATAAACGCCCTGTCCGGATGCTCACCACCGTCCACAGGGGCACGATGCTGGATTCTGGGAAGATTGAGCGCGGCACAGGTAACAACATCTTCAAGCCTGATGCTGTGCTTGATTATAATATAAATATGAGACTCGTCGATAAGTCAGACATGATGGTGAGTGCCATCGATTGTCTGAGAAAAACCTGCAAGTGGTACAAGAAGGCTTTCTTCCACCTTCTTGACGTCACAGTGCTAAATTCGTACTTGCTCTACCTCCAGCAACACACCAACAGCCGACTACCACTCCGGCAGTACGAATTGGAGTTGGTAACCCAACTCCTACAGAAATTTAGCACTGTGCAACCACTGCAGCAGCACAGGCATGCACCAGCGGCGGGACGACCTGACAGATTGCAACAGAGTGCTTACATGTTGCGCCACAGCCTAATTGATCTGCCAACCTTGGCATCAGGTCGTCCAGGTTATCGCCGCTGCCATGTCTGCAAGCACACGACACGTCGCACTCAGAGACTCAAGGAAACTCGTTACTGGTGTAAGGAGTGTCGTGTGCCATTATGCCCTGGAAACTGCTTTTCAGATTATCATGGACTGGAATTTATATAGAAGCAGGAAGTGATGGGAGTAATGCGAGTGAAGTGACAGTGACACTTGGTGACAGTGACACTATTTAGTTATAAGTGAAGTGATAGTGACACGTTTTTAGGATATAAGTGAAGTGATAGTGACACGTTTTTAGGATATAAGTGAAGTGATAGTGACACGTTTTTAGGATATAAGTGAAGTGATAGTGATTAGGATATAAGTGAAGTGATAGTGACACGTTTTTAGGATATAAGTGAAGTGATAGTGACACGTTTTTAGGATATAAGTGAAGTGATAGTGACACGTTTTTAGGATATAAGTGAAGTGATAGTGATTAGGATATAAGTGAAGTGATAGTGACACGTATAATTTACGTTGAACATAATCAGTGATATTGACACAGAAAATGTTTTGCGTAAATACTCCCACACTTCTCTCCAGGGCATAAAATATTCTGGAATGGTTAGCTAACCACACTAAAACAGGGGCTGCAAAAGGTAGGGGGTACGACGGCACGCAAACACGAGAGAAAAATGATTGAGTCACGCACCTCGCCGACCCGCTGTCACCAACCAGCCCAGCCAACGTCAGAGCCACTCCACCCGCGCGAACACCACCCCGCTCTCAGCCGTGAAGTGACCTTCATTCCTCACTTCATTTCTCGGCAACGGAGAGTCCCAGAGAGCTGAGGATGGTTTCATTGGAGAGAGGAAGAGTTGATGGTGAGTACAAGACCATATTTAAGTTGTTCAGTATCGTAGTTTAGACGTACGGAGTAAGTGAAGTAGAGTGAAATTGAGCGATTTTGGTAAAAGCGCCCGGACAACGAGGGAGGCAAGGTGCAGTAGCCCCGGACTGACAGTGCGGCTATCCATAGTTTTCCCGTCGCGGAGGGGTTAAACAGTAGAGTTTAAATAGTAGAGCTTATATAGTAGAGTTTAAATAGTAGAGTTTAAATTGTAGAGTTTAAATAGTAGAGTTTAAATAGTAGAGTTTAAATAGTAGAGTTTAAATAGTGGAGTTCAAATAGTAGAGTTTAAATAGTAGAGTTTAAATAGTAGAGTTTAAATAGTAGATTTTAAATAGTAGAATTTAAATAGTAGAGTTTAAATAGTAGAGCTTCAATAGTAGAGTTTAAATAGTAGAGTTTAATTAGTAGAGTTTAAATAGTAGAGTTTAAATAGTAGAGTTTAATTAGTAGAGTTTAAATAGTAGAGTTTAAATAGTAGAGTTTAAATAGTAGAGTTTAAATAGTAGAGTTTAAATAGTAGAGTTTAAATAGTAGAGTTTAGATAGTAGAGTTTAAATAGTAGCGTTTAAATAGTAGAGTTTAAATAGTAGAGTTTAAATAGTAGAGTTTAAATAGTAGAGTTTAAATAGTAGAGTTTAAATAGTAGAGTTTAAATAGTAGAGTTTAAATAGTAGAGTTTAAATAGTAGAGTTTAAATAGTAGAGTTTAAATAGTAGAGTTTAAATAGTAGAGTTTAAATAGTAGAGTTTAAATAGTAGAGTTTAAATAGTAGAGTTTAAATAGTAGAGTTTAAATAGTAGAGTTTAAATAGTAGAGTTTAAATAGTAGAGTTTAAATAGTAGAGTTTAAATAGTAGAGTTTAAATAGTAGAGTTTGAATAGTAGAGTTTAAATAGTAGAGTTTAAATAGTAGAGTTTAAATAGTAGAGTTTAAATAGTAGAGTTTAAATAGTGGAGTTTAAATAGTGGAGTTTAAATAGTGGAGTTTAAATAATGGAGTTTAAATAGTGGAGTTTAAATAGTGGAGTTTAAATAGTGGAGTTAAAATAGTGGAGTTTAAATAGTGGTGTTTAAATAGTGGAGTTTAAATAGTGGAGTTTAAATAGTGGAGTTTAAATAGTGGAGTTTAAATAGTAGAGTTTAAATAGTGGAGTTTAAATAGTGGAGTTTAAATAGTGGAGTTTAAATAGTAGAGTTTAAACAGTAGAGTTTAAAAAGTAGAGTTTAAATAGTAGAGTTTAAATTGTAGAGTTTAAATAGTAGAGTTTAAATAGTAGAGTTTAAATAGTAGAGTTTAAATAGTAGAAATTAAATAGTAGAGTTTAAATAGTACAGATTAAATAGTAGAATTTAAATAGTAGAGTTTATATAGTAGAGTTTAAATAGTAGAGTTTAAATAGTAAAGTTTAAAAAATAGAGTTTAAAAAGTAGAGTTTAAATAGTAGAGTTTAAATAGTAGAGTTTAAATAGTAGACTTTAAATAGTAGAGTTTAAATAGTAGAGTTTAAATAGTAGAGTTTAAATATTAGAATTTAAATAGTAGAGTTTAAATATTAGAGTTTAAACAGTAGAGTTTAAATAGTAGAGTTTATATAGTAGAGTTTAAATAGAAGAGTTTAAATAGTAGAGTTTAAATAGTAGAGTTTAAATAGTAGAGTTTAAATAGTAGAGTTTAAATAGTGGAGTTCAAATAGTAGAGTTTAAATAGTAGAGTTTAAATAGTAGAGTTTAAATAGTAGAGTTTAAATAGTAGAATTTAAATAGTAGAGTTTAAATAGTAGAGCTTCAATAGTAGAGTTTAAATAGTAGAGTTTAATAAGTAGAGTTTAAATAGTAGAGTTTAAATAGTAGAGTTTAAATAGTAGAGTTTAATTAGTAGAGTTTAAATAGTAGAGTTTAAACAGTAGAATTTAAACACTAGAGTTTAAACAGTTGAGTTTAAACAGTAGAGTTTAAACAGTATAGTTTAAATAGTAGAGTTTAAATAGTAGAGTTTAAATAGTAAAGTTTAAATAGTAGAATTTAAATAGTAGAGTTTAAATAGTAGAGTTTAAATAGTAGAGTTTAAATAGTAGAGTTTAAATAGTAGAGTTTAAATAGTAGAGTTTAAATAGTAGAGTTTAGATAGTAGAGTTTAAATACTAGAGTTTAAAAAGTAGAGTTTAAATTGTAGAGTTTAAATTGTAGAGTTTAAATAGAAGAGTTTAAATAGTAGAGCTTAAATAGTAGAGTTTAAATAGTAGAGTTTAAATAGTATTGTTTAAATAGTAGAGTTTAAATAGTAGAGTTTAAATAGTAGAGTTTAAATAGTAGAGTTTAAATAGTAGAGTTTAAATAGTAGAGTTTAAATAGTAGAGTTTAAATAGTAGAGTTTAAATAGTAGAGTTTAAATAGTAGAGTTTAAATAGTAGAGTTTAAATAGTAGAGTTTAAATAGTAGAGTTTAAATAGTAGAGTTTAAATAGTAGAGTTTAAATAGTAGAGTTTAAATAGTAGAGTTTATATAGTAGAGTTTAAATAGTAGAGTTTAAATAGTAGAGTTTAAATAGTAGAGTTTAAATAGTAGAGTTTAAATAGTAGAGTTTAAATAGTAGAGTTTAAACAGTAGAGTTTAAACAGTAGAGATTAAACAGTTGAGTTTAAGCAGTAGAGTTTAAATAGTAGAGTTTAAATAGTAGAGTTTAAATAGTAGAGTTTAAATAGTAGAGTTTAATATTAGAGTTTAAATAGTAGAGTTTAAATAGTAGAGTTTAAAAAGTAGAGTTTAAATAGTAGAGTTTAAATAGTAAAGTTTAAATAGTAGAGTTTAAATAGTAGAGTTTAAATAGTAGAGTTTAAATACTAGAGTTTAAATAGTAGAGTTTAAATAGTAGAGTTTAAATAGTAGAGTTTAAATAGTAGAGTTAAAATAGAAGAGTTTAAATAGTAGAGTTTAAATAGTAGAGTTTAAATAGTAGAGTTTAAATAGTAGAGTTTAAATAGTAGACTTTGAATAGTAGAGATTAAATAGTAGAGTTTAAATAGTAGAGTTTAAATAGTAGAGTTTAAATAGTAGAGTTTAAATAGTAGAGTTTAAACAGTAGAATTTAAACAGTAGAGTTTAAAGAGTAGAGTTTAAACAGTAAAGTTTTAATAGTAGAGTTTAAACAGTAGAATTTAAACAGTAGAGTTTAAACAGTAGAGTTTAAACAGTTGAGTTTTAAACAGTATAGTTTAAATAGTAGAGTTTAGATAGTAGAGTTTAAATAGTAGAGTTTAAATAGTAGAGTTTAAATAGTAGAGTTTAAATAGTAGAGTTTAAATAGTAGAGTTTAAATAGTAGAGTTTAAATAGTAGAGTTTAAATTGTAGAGTTTAAATAGTAGAGTTTAAATAGTGGAGTTTAAGTAGTAGAGTTTAAATAGTAGAGTTTAAATAGTAGAGTTTAAATAGTAGAGTTTAAATAGTAGAGTTAAAATAGTAGAGTTTAAATAGTAGAGTTTAAATAGTAGAGTTTAAATAGTAGAGTTTAAATAGTAGAGTTTAAATAGTCGAGTTTAAATAGTCCAGTTTAAATAGTCGAGTTTAAATAGTAGAGTTTAAATAGTAGAGATTAAATAGTAGAATTTAAGTAGTAGAGTTTAAATAGTAGAGTTTAAATAGTAGAGTTTAAATAGTAGAGTTTAAAGAGTCAAGTTTAAATAGTCGAGTTTAAATAGTAGAGTTTAAATAGTAGAGTTTAAATAGTAGAGTTTAAATAGTAGAGTTTAAATAGTAGAGTTTAAATAGTAGAGTTTAAATAGTAAAGTTTAAATAGTAGAGTTTAAATAGTAGAGTTTAAATAGTAGAGCTTAAATAGTAGAGTTTAAATAGTAGAGTTTAAATAGTAGAGTTTAAATAGTAGAGTTTATATAGTAGAGTTTAAATAGTAGAGTTTAAATAGTAGAGTTTAAATAGTAGAGTTTAAATAGTAGAGTTTAAATAGTAGAGTTTAAATAGTAGAGTTTAAAAAATAGAGTTTGAATAGTAAAGTTTAAATAGTAGAGTTTAAATAGTAGAGTTTAAATAGTAGAGTTTAAATAGTAGAGCTTAAATAGTAGAGTTTAAATAGTAGAGTTTAAATAGTAGAGTTTAAATAGTAGAGTTTAAATAGTAGAGTTTAAAAAGTAGAGTTTAAATAGTAGAGTTTAAATAGTAGAGTTTAAATAGTAGAGTTTAAATAATAGAGTTTAAATAGTAGAGTTTAAATAGTAGAGTTTAAATAGTAGAGTTTAAATAGTAGAGTTTAAATAGTAGAGTTTAAATAGTAGAGTTTAATTAGTAGAGTTTAAATAGTAGAGTTTAAATAGTAGAGTTTAAATAGTAGAGTTTAATTAGTTGAGTTTAAAAAGTAGAATTTAAACAGTAGAATTTAAACAGTAGAGTTTAAACAGTTGAGTTTAAACAGTAGAGTTTAAACAGTAGAGTTTAAATAGTAGAGTTTAAATAGTAGAGTTTAATTAGTAGAGTTTAAATAGTAGAGTTTAAATAGTAGAGTTTAAATAGTAGAGTTTAATTAGTTGAGTTTAAAAAGTAGAATTTAAACAGTAGAATTTAAACAGTAGAGTTTAAACAGTTGAGTTTAAACAGTAGAGTTTAAACAGTAGAGTTTAAATAGTAGAGTTTAAATAGTAGAGTTTAAATAGTAGAGTTTAAATAGTAGAATTTAAATAGTAGAGTTTAAATAGTAGAGTTTAAATAGTAGAGTTTAAATAGTAGAGTTTAAACAGTAGAATTTAAACAGTAGAGTTTAAAGAGTAGAGTTTAAACAGTAAAGTTTTAATAGTAGAGTTTAAACAGTAGAATTTAAACAGTAGAGTTTAAACAGTAGGGTTTAAACAGTTGAGTTTTAAACAGTATAGTTTAAATAGTAGAGTTTAGATAGTAGAGTTTAAATAGTAGAGTTTAAATAGTAGAGTTTAAATAGTAGAGTTTAAATAGTAGAGTTTAAATAGTAGAGTTTAAATAGTAGAGTTTAAATAGTAGAGTTTAAATTGTAGAGTTTAAATAGTAGAGTTTAAATAGTGGAGTTTAAGTAGTAGAATTTAAATAGTAGAGTTTAAATAGTAGAGTTTAAATAGTAGAGTTTAAATAGTAGAGTTAAAATAGTAGAGTTTAAATAGTAGAGTTTAAATAGTAGAGTTTAAATAGTAGAGTTTAAATAGTAGAGTTTAAATAGTCGAGTTTAAATAGTCCAGTTTAAATAGTCGAGTTTAAATAGTAGAGTTTAAATAGTAGAGATTAAATAGTAGAATTTAAGTAGTAGAGTTTAAATAGTAGAGTTTAAATAGTAGAGTTTAAATAGTAGAGTTTAAAGAGTCAAGTTTAAATAGTCGAGTTTAAATAGTAGAGTTTAAATAGTAGAGTTTAAATAGTAGAGTTTAAATAGTCGAGTTTAAATAGTAGAGTTTAAATAGTAGAGTTTAAATAGTAAAGTTTAAATAGTAGAGTTTAAATAGTAGAGTTTAAATAGTAGAGCTTAAATAGTAGAGTTTAAATAGTAGAGTTTAAATAGTAGAGTTTAAATAGTAGAGTTTATATAGTAGAGTTTAAATAGTAGAGTTTAAATAGTAGAGTTTAAATAGTAGAGTTTAAATAGTAGAGTTTAAATAGTAGAGTTTAAATAGTAGAGTTTAAAAAATAGAGTTTGAATAGTAAAGTTTAAATAGTAGAGTTTAAATAGTAGAGTTTAAATAGTAGAGTTTAAATAGTAGAGCTTAAATAGTAGAGTTTAAATAGTAGAGTTTAAATAGTAGAGTTTAAATAGTAGAGTTTAAATAGTAGAGTTTAAAAAGTAGAGTTTAAATAGTAGAGTTTAAATAGTAGAGTTTAAATAGTAGAGTTTAAATAATAGAGTTTAAATAGTAGAGTTTAAATAGCAGAGTTTAAATAGTAGAGTTTAAATAGTAGAGTTTAAATAGTAGAGTTTAAATAGTAGAGTTTAATTAGTAGAGTTTAAATAGTAGAGTTTAAATAGTAGAGTTTAAATAGTAGAGTTTAATTAGTTGAGTTTAAAAAGTAGAATTTAAACAGTAGAATTTAAACAGTAGAGTTTAAACAGTTGAGTTTAAACAGTAGAGTTTAAACAGTAGAGTTTAAATAGTAGAGTTTAAATAGTAGAGTTTAAATAGTAGAGTTTAAATAGTAGAATTTAAATAGTAGAGTTTAAATAGTAGAGTTTAAATAGTAGAGTTTAAATAGTAGAGTTTAAATAGTAGAGTTTAAATAGTAGAGTTTAAATAGTAGAGTTTAAATAGTAGAGTTTAAATAGTGGAGTTTAAATAGTGGAGTTCAAATAGTGGAGTTTAAATAGTGGAGTTTAAATAGTGGAGTTTAAATAGTGGAGTTAAAATAGTGGAGTTTAAATAGTGGAGTTTAAATAGTAGAGTTTAAATAGTAGAGTTTAAATAGTAGAGTTTAAATAGTAGAGTTTGAATTGTAGAGCTTAATTAGTAGAGTTTAAATAGTAGAGTTTAAATAGTAGAGTTTAAATAGTAGAGTTTAAATAGTAGAGTTTAAATAGTAGAGTTTAAATAGTAGAGTTTAAATAGTAGAGTTTAAATAGTAGAGTTTAAATAGTAGAGTTTAAATAGTAGAGTTTAAAGAGTAGAGTTTAAATGGTAGAGTTTAAATAGTAGAGCTTAAATAGTAGAGTTTAAATAGTAGAGTTTAAATAGTAGAGTTTAAATAGTAGTGTTTGAATAGTAGAGTTTAAATAGTAGAGTTTAAATAGTAGAGTTTAAATAGTAGAGTTTAAATAGTAGAGTTTAGATAGTAGAGTTTAAATACTAGAGTTTAAAAAGTAGAGTTTAAATTGTAGAGTTTAAATTGTAGAGTTTAAATAGAAGAGTTTAAATAGTAGAGCTTAAATAGTAGAGTTTAAATAGTAGAGTTTAAATAGTATTGTTTAAATAGTAGAGTTTAAATAGTAGAGTTTAAATAGTAGAGTTTAAATAGTAGAGTTTAAATAGTGGAGTTTAAATAGTGGAGTTTAAATAGTGGAGTTTAAATAATGGAGTTTAAATAGTGGAGTTTAAATAGTGGAGTTTAAATAGTGGAGTTATAATAGTGGAGTTTAAATAGTGGAGTTTAAATAGTGGAGTTTAAATAGTGGAGTTTAAATAGTGGAGTTTAAATAGTGGAGTTTAAATAGTAGAGTTTAAATAGTGGAGTTTAAATAGTGGAGTTTAAATAGTGGAGTTTAAATAGTAGAGTTTAAACAGTAGAGTTTAAAAAGTAGAGTTTAAATAGTAGAGTTTAAATAGTAGAGTTTAAATAGTACAGATTAAATAGTAGAATTTAAATAGTAGAGTTTATATAGTAGAGTTTAAATAGTAGAGTTTAAATAGTAAAGTTTAAAAAATAGAGTTTAAAAAGTAGAGTTTAAATAGTAGAGTTTAAATAGTAGAGTTTAAATAGTAGACTTTAAATAGTAGAGTTTAAATAGTAGAGTTTAAATAGTAGAGTTTAAATATTAGAGTTTAAATAGTAGAGTTTAAATATTAGAGTTTAAACAGTAGAGTTTAAATAGTAGAGTTTATATAGTAGAGTTTAAATAGAAGAGTTTAAATAGTAGAGTTTAAATAGTAGAGTTTAAATAGTAGAGTTTAAATAGTAGAGTTTAAATAGTGGAGTTCAAATAGTAGAGTTTAAATAGTAGAGTTTAAATAGTAGAGTTTAAATAGTAGAGTTTAAATAGTAGAATTTAAATAGTAGAGTTTAAATAGTAGAGCTTCAATAGTAGAGTTTAAATAGTAGAGTTTAATAAGTAGAGTTTAAATAGTAGAGTTTAAATAGTAGAGTTTAAATAGTAGAGTTTAATTAGTAGAGTTTAAATAGTAGAGTTTAAACAGTAGAATTTAAACACTAGAGTTTAAACAGTTGAGTTTAAACAGTAGAGTTTAAACAGTATAGTTTAAATAGTAGAGTTTAAATAGTAGAGTTTAAATAGTAAAGTTTAAATAGTAGAATTTAAATAGTAGAGTTTAAATAGTAGAGTTTAAATAGTAGAGTTTAAATAGTAGAGTTTAAATAGTAGAGTTTAAATAGTAGAGTTTAAATAGTAGAGTTTAGATAGTAGAGTTTAAATACTAGAGTTTAAAAAGTAGAGTTTAAATTGTAGAGTTTAAATTGTAGAGTTTAAATAGAAGAGTTTAAATAGTAGAGCTTAAATAGTAGAGTTTAAATAGTAGAGTTTAAATAGTATTGTTTAAATAGTAGAGTTTAAATAGTAGAGTTTAAATAGTAGAGTTTAAATAGTAGAGTTTAAATAGTAGAGTTTAAATAGTAGAGTTTAAATAGTAGAGTTTAAATAGTAGAGTTTAAATAGTAGAGTTTAAATAGTAGAGTTTAAATAGTAGAGTTTAAATAGTAGAGTTTAAATAGTAGAGTTTAAATAGTAGAGTTTAAATAGTAGAGTTTAAATAGTAGAGTTTAAATAGTAGAGTTTATATAGTAGAGTTTAAATAGTAGAGTTTAAATAGTAGAGTTTAAATAGTAGAGTTTAAATAGTAGAGTTTAAATAGTAGAGTTTAAATAGTAGAGTTTAAACAGTAGAGTTTAAACAGTAGAGATTAAACAGTTGAGTTTAAGCAGTAGAGTTTAAATAGTAGAGTTTAAATAGTAGAGTTTAAATAGTAGAGTTTAAATAGTAGAGTTTAATATTAGAGTTTAAATAGTAGAGTTTAAATAGTAGAGTTTAAAAAGTAGAGTTTAAATAGTAGAGTTTAAATAGTAAAGTTTAAATAGTAGAGTTTAAATAGTAGAGTTTAAATAGTAGAGTTTAAATACTAGAGTTTAAATAGTAGAGTTTAAATAGTAGAGTTTAAATAGTAGAGTTTAAATAGTAGAGTTAAAATAGAAGAGTTTAAATAGTAGAGTTTAAATAGTAGAGTTTAAATAGTAGAGTTTAAATAGTAGAGTTTAAATAGTAGACTTTGAATAGTAGAGATTAAATAGTAGAGTTTAAATAGTAGAGTTTAAATAGTAGAGTTTAAATAGTAGAGTTTAAATAGTAGAGTTTAAACAGTAGAATTTAAACAGTAGAGTTTAAAGAGTAGAGTTTAAACAGTAAAGTTTTAATAGTAGAGTTTAAACAGTAGAATTTAAACAGTAGAGTTTAAACAGTAGAGTTTAAACAGTTGAGTTTTAAACAGTATAGTTTAAATAGTAGAGTTTAGATAGTAGAGTTTAAATAGTAGAGTTTAAATAGTAGAGTTTAAATAGTAGAGTTTAAATAGTAGAGTTTAAATAGTAGAGTTTAAATAGTAGAGTTTAAATAGTAGAGTTTAAATTGTAGAGTTTAAATAGTAGAGTTTAAATAGTGGAGTTTAAGTAGTAGAGTTTAAATAGTAGAGTTTAAATAGTAGAGTTTAAATAGTAGAGTTTAAATAGTAGAGTTAAAATAGTAGAGTTTAAATAGTAGAGTTTAAATAGTAGAGTTTAAATAGTAGAGTTTAAATAGTAGAGTTTAAATAGTCGAGTTTAAATAGTCCAGTTTAAATAGTCGAGTTTAAATAGTAGAGTTTAAATAGTAGAGATTAAATAGTAGAATTTAAGTAGTAGAGTTTAAATAGTAGAGTTTAAATAGTAGAGTTTAAATAGTAGAGTTTAAAGAGTCAAGTTTAAATAGTCGAGTTTAAATAGTAGAGTTTAAATAGTAGAGTTTAAATAGTAGAGTTTAAATAGTAGAGTTTAAATAGTAGAGTTTAAATAGTAGAGTTTAAATAGTAAAGTTTAAATAGTAGAGTTTAAATAGTAGAGTTTAAATAGTAGAGCTTAAATAGTAGAGTTTAAATAGTAGAGTTTAAATAGTAGAGTTTAAATAGTAGAGTTTATATAGTAGAGTTTAAATAGTAGAGTTTAAATAGTAGAGTTTAAATAGTAGAGTTTAAATAGTAGAGTTTAAATAGTAGAGTTTAAATAGTAGAGTTTAAAAAATAGAGTTTGAATAGTAAAGTTTAAATAGTAGAGTTTAAATAGTAGAGTTTAAATAGTAGAGTTTAAATAGTAGAGCTTAAATAGTAGAGTTTAAATAGTAGAGTTTAAATAGTAGAGTTTAAATAGTAGAGTTTAAATAGTAGAGTTTAAAAAGTAGAGTTTAAATAGTAGAGTTTAAATAGTAGAGTTTAAATAGTAGAGTTTAAATAATAGAGTTTAAATAGTAGAGTTTAAATAGTAGAGTTTAAATAGTAGAGTTTAAATAGTAGAGTTTAAATAGTAGAGTTTAAATAGTAGAGTTTAATTAGTAGAGTTTAAATAGTAGAGTTTAAATAGTAGAGTTTAAATAGTAGAGTTTAATTAGTTGAGTTTAAAAAGTAGAATTTAAACAGTAGAATTTAAACAGAGGAGTTTAAACAGTTGAGTTTAAACAGTAGAGTTTAAACAGTAGAGTTTAAATAGTAGAGTTTAAATAGTAGAGTTTAATTAGTAGAGTTTAAATAGTAGAGTTTAAATAGTAGAGTTTAAATAGTAGAGTTTAATTAGTTGAGTTTAAAAAGTAGAATTTAAACAGTAGAATTTAAACAGTAGAGTTTAAACAGTTGAGTTTAAACAGTAGAGTTTAAACAGTAGAGTTTAAATAGTAGAGTTTAAATAGTAGAGTTTAAATAGTAGAGTTTAAATAGTAGAATTTAAATAGTAGAGTTTAAATAGTAGAGTTTAAATAGTAGAGTTTAAATAGTAGAGTTTAAACAGTAGAATTTAAACAGTAGAGTTTAAAGAGTAGAGTTTAAACAGTAAAGTTTTAATAGTAGAGTTTAAACAGTAGAATTTAAACAGTAGAGTTTAAATAGTAGAGTTTAAATAGTAGAGTTTAAATAGTAGAGTTTAAATAGTAGAGTTTAAATAGTAGAGTTTAAATAGTAGAGTTTAAATAGTAGAGTTTAAATTGTAGAGTTTAAATAGTAGAGTTTAAATAGTGGAGTTTAAATTGTAGAGTTTAAATAGTAGAGTTTAAATAGTGGAGTTTAAGTAGTAGAATTTAAATAGTAGAGTTTAAATAGTAGAGTTTAAATAGTAGAGTTTAAATAGTAGAGTTAAAATAGTAGAGTTTAAATAGTAGAGTTTAAATAGTAGAGTTTAAATAGTAGAGTTTAAATAGTAGAGTTTAAATAGTCGAGTTTAAATAGTCGAGTTTAAATAGTCGAGTTTAAATAGTAGAGTTTAAATAGTAGAGATTAAATAGTAGAATTTAAGTAGTAGAGTTTAAATAGTAGAGTTTAAATAGTAGAGTTTAAATAGTAGAGTTTAAAGAGTCAAGTTTAAATAGTCGAGTTTAAATAGTAGAGTTTAAATAGTAGAGTTTAAATAGTAGAGTTTAAATAGTCGAGTTTAAATAGTAGAGTTTAAATAGTAGAGTTTAAATAGTAAAGTTTAAATAGTAGAGTTTAAATAGTAGAGTTTAAATAGTAGAGCTTAAATAGTAGAGTTTAAATAGTAGAGTTTAAATAGTAGAGTTTAAATAGTAGAGTTTATATAGTAGAGTTTAAATAGTAGAGTTTAAATAGTAGAGTTTAAATAGTAGAGTTTAAATAGTAGAGTTTAAATAGTAGAGTTTAAATAGTAGAGTTTAAAAAATAGAGTTTGAATAGTAAAGTTTAAATAGTAGAGTTTAAATAGTAGAGTTTAAATAGTAGAGTTTAAATAGTAGAGCTTAAATAGTAGAGTTTAAATAGTAGAGTTTAAATAGTAGAGTTTAAATAGTAGAGTTTAAATAGTAGAGTTTAAAAAGTAGAGTTTAAATAGTAGAGTTTAAATAGTAGAGTTTAAATAGTAGAGTTTAAATAATAGAGTTTAAATAGTAGAGTTTAAATAGTAGAGTTTAAATAGTAGAGTTTAAATAGTAGAGTTTAAATAGTAGAGTTTAAATAGTAGAGTTTAATTAGTAGAGTTTAAATAGTAGAGTTTAAATAGTAGAGTTTAAATAGTAGAGTTTAATTAGTTGAGTTTAAAAAGTAGAATTTAAACAGTAGAATTTAAACAGTAGAGTTTAAACAGTTGAGTTTAAACAGTAGAGTTTAAACAGTAGAGTTTAAATAGTAGAGTTTAAATAGTAGAGTTTAAATAGTAGAGTTTAAATAGTAGAATTTAAATAGTAGAGTTTAAATAGTAGAGTTTAAATAGTAGAGTTTAAATAGTAGAGTTTAAATAGTAGAGTTTAAATAGTAGAGTTTAAATAGTAGAGTTTAAATAGTAGAGTTTAAATAGTGGAGTTTAAATAGTGGAGTTCAAATAGTGGAGTTTAAATAGTGGAGTTTAAATAGTGGAGTTTAAATAGTGGAGTTAAAATAGTGGAGTTTAAATAGTGGAGTTTAAATAGTAGAGTTTAAATAGTAGAGTTTAAATAGTAGAGTTTAAATAGTAGAGTTTAAAAAGTAGAGTTTGAATTGTAGAGCTTAATTAGTAGAGTTTAAATAGTAGAGTTTAAATAGTAGAGTTTAAATAGTAGAGTTTAAATAGTAGAGTTTAAATAGTAGAGTTTAAATAGTAGAGTTTAAATAGTAGAGTTTAAATAGTAGAGTTTAAATAGTAGAGTTTAAATAGTAGAGTTTAAAGAGTAGAGTTTAAATGGTAGAGTTTAAATAGTAGAGCTTAAATAGTAGAGTTTAAATAGTAGAGTTTAAATAGTAGAGTTTAAATAGTAGTGTTTGAATAGTAGAGTTTAAATAGTAGAGTTTAAATAGTAGAGTTTAAATAGTAGAGTTTAAATAGTAGAGTTTAAATAGTAGAGTTTAAATAGTGGAGTTTAAATAGTGGAGTTTAAATAGTGGAGTTTAAATAATGGAGTTTAAATAGTGGAGTTTAAATAGTGGAGTTTAAATAGTGGAGTTATAATAGTGGAGTTTAAATAGTGGAGTTTAAATAGTGGAGTTTAAATAGTGGAGTTTAAATAGTGGAGTTTAAATAGTGGAGTTTAAATAGTAGAGTTTAAATAGTGGAGTTTAAATAGTGGAGTTTAAATAGTGGAGTTTAAATAGTGGAGTTTAAATAGTAGAGTTTAAACAGTAGAGTTTAAAAAGTAGAGTTTAAATAGTAGAGTTTAAATAGTAGAGTTTAAATAGTAGAGTTTAAATAGTAGAGTTTAAATAGTAGAGTTTAAATAGTAGAAATTAAATAGTAGAGTTTAAATAGTAGAGATTAAATAGTAGAATTTAAATAGTAGAGTTTATATAGTAGAGTTTAAATAGTAGAGTTTAAATAGTAGAGTTTAAAAAATAGAGTTTAAAAAGTAGAGTTTAAATAGTAGAGTTTAAATAGTAGAGTTTAAATAGTAGACTTTAAATAGTAGAGTTTAAATAGTAGAGTTTAAATAGTAGAGTTTAAATAGTAGAGTTTAAATAGTAGAGTTTAAATATTAGAGTTTAAACAGTAAAGTTTAAATAGTAGAGTTTATATAGTAGAGTTTAAATAGTAGAGTTTAAATAGTAGAGTTTAAATAGTAGAGTTTAAATAGTAGAGTTTAAATAGTAGAGTTTAAATAGTGGAGTTCAAATAGTAGAGTTTAAATAGTAGAGTTTAAATAGTAGAGTTTAAATAGTAGAGTTTAAATAGTAGAATTTAAATAGTAGAGTTTAAATAGTAGAGTTTCAATAGTAGAGTTTAAATAGTAGAGTTTAATTAGTAGAGTTTAAATAGTAGAGTTTAAATAGTAGAGTTTAATTAGTAGAGTTTAAATAGTAGAGTTTAAATAGTAGAGTCTAAACAGTAGAATTTAAGCACTAGAGTTTAAACAGTTGAGTTTAAACAGTATAGTTTAAACAGTAGAGTTTAAATAGTAGAGTTTAAATAGTAGAGTTTAAATAGTAAAGTTTAAATAGTAGAATTTAAATAGTAGAGTTTAAATAGTAGAGTTTAAATAGTAGAGTTTAAATAGTAGAGTTTAAATAGTAGAGTTTAAATAGTAGAGTTTAAATAGTAGAGTTTAAATAGTAGTGTTTAAATAGTAGAGTTTAAATAGTAGAGTTTAAATAGTAGAGTTTAAATAGTAGAGTTTATATAGTAGAGTTTAAATAGTAAAGATTAAATAGCAGAGTTTAAATAGTAGAGTTTAAATAGTAGAGTTTAAATAGTAGTGTTTAAATAGTAGAGTTTATATAGTAGAGTTTAAATAGTAGAGTTTAAATAGTAGAGTTTAAATAGTAGAGTTTAAATAGTAGAGTTTAAATAGTAGAGTTTAAATAGTCGAGTTTAAATAGTAGAGTTTAAATAGTAGAGTTTAAATAGTAGAGTTTAAATAGTAGAGTTTAAATAGTAGAGTTTAAATAGTAGAGCTTAAATAGTAGAGTTTAAATAGTAGAGTTTAAATAGTAGAGTTTAAATAGTAGAGTTATATAGTAGAGTTTAAATAGTAGAGTTTAAATAGTAGAGTTTAAATAGTAGAGTTTAAATAGTAGAGTTTAAATAGTAGAGTTTAAATAGTAGAGTTTAAAAAATAGAGTTTAAATAGTAAAGTTTAAATAGTAGAGTTTAAATAGTAGAGTTTAAATAGTAGAGTTTAAATAGTAGAGCTTAAATAGTAGAGTTTAAATAGTAGAGTTTAAATAGTAGAGTTTAAATAGTAGATTTTAAATAGTAGAGTTTAAATAGTAGAGTTTAAATAGTAGAGTTTAAATAGTAGAGTTTAAATAGTAGAGTTTAAATAGTAGAGTTTAAATAGTAGAGTTTAAATAGTAGAGTTTAAATAGTAGAGTTTAAATAGTAGAGTTTAAATAGTAGAGTTTAATTAGTAGAGTTTAAATAGTAGAGTTTAAATAGTAGAGTTTAAATAGTAGAGTTTAATTAGTTGAGTTTAAATAGTAGAGTTTAAACAGTAGAATTTAAACAGTAGAGTTTAAACAGTTGAGTTTAAACAGTAGAGTTTAAACAGTAGAGTTTAAATAGTAGAGTTTAAATAGTAGAGTTTAAATAGTAGAGTTTAAATAGTAGAATTTAAATAGTAGAGTTTAAATAGTAGAGTTTAAATAGTAGAGTTTAAAAAGTAGAGTTTAAATAGTAGAGTTTAAATAGTAGAGTTTAAATAGTAGAGTTTAAATAGTAGAGTTTAAATAGTGGAGTTTAAATAGTGGAGTTCAAATAGTGGAGTTTAAATAGTGGAGTTTAAATAGTGGAGTTTAAATAGTGGAGTTAAAATACTGGAGTTTAAATAGTGGAGTTTAAATAGTGGAGTGTAAATAGTGGAGTTTAAATAGTGGAGTTTAAATAGTAGAGTTTAAATAGTAGAGTTTAAATAGTAGAGTTTAAATAGTAGAGTTTAAATAGTAGAGTTTAAATAGTGGAGTTTAAATAGTGGAGTTTAAATAATAGAGTTTAAATAGTAGAGTTTAAATAGTAGAGTTTAAATAGTAGAGTTTAAAAAGTAGAGTTTAAATAGTAGAGTTTAAATAGAAGAGTTTAAATAGTAGAGTTTAAATAGTAGAGTTTAAATAGTAGAGTTTAAATAGTAGAGTTTAAATAGTAGAGTTTAAATAGTAGAGTTTAAATAGTAGAGTTTAAATAGTAGAGTTTAAATAGTAGAGTTTAGATAGTAGGTTTTAAATAGTAGAGTTTAAATAGTAGAGTTTAAATTGTAGAGTTTAAATAGTAGAGTTTAAATAGTAGAGTTTAAATAGTAGAGTTTAAATAGTAGAGTTTAAATAGTAGAGTTTAAATAGTAGAGTTTAAATAGTAGAGTTTAAATAGTAGAGTTTAAATAGTAGAGTTTAAATAGTAGAGTTTAAATAGTAGAGTTTAAATAGTAGAGTTTAAATAGCAGAGTTTATATAGTAGAGTTTAAATAGTAGAGTTTAAAAAGTAGAGTTTGAATTGTAGAGCTTAATTAGTAGAGTTTAAATAGTAGAGTTTAAATAGTAGAGTTTAAATAGTAGAGTTTAAATAGTAGAGATTAAATAGTAGAGTTTAAATAGTAGAGTTTAAATAGTAGAGTTTAAATAGTAGAGTTTAAATAGTAGAGTTTAAATAGTAGAGTTTAAATAGTGGAGTTTAAATAGTGGAGTTTAAATAGTGGAGTTTAAATAATGGAGTTTAAATAGTGGAGTTTAAATAGTGGAGTTTAAATAGTGGAGTTAAAATAGTGGAGTTTAAATAGTGGAGTTTAAATAGTGGAGTTTAAATAGTGGAGTTTAAATAGTGGAGTTTAAATAGTGGAGTTTAAATAGTAGAGTTTAAATAGTGGAGTTTAAATAGTGGAGTTTAAATAGTGGAGTTTAAACAGTAGAGTTTAAAAAGTAGAGTTTAAATTGTAGAGTTTAAATAGTAGAGTTTAAATAGTAGAGTTTAAATAGTAGAGTTTAAATAGTAGAGTTTAAATAGTAGAAATTAAATAGTAGAGTTTAAATAGTAGAGATTAAATAGTAGAATTTAAATAGTAGAGTTTATATAGTAGAGTTTAAATAGTAGAGTTTAAATAGTAGAGTTTAAAAATTGAGTTTAAAAAGTAGAGTTTAAATAGTAGAGTTTAAATACTAGATTTTAAATATTAGAGTTTAAACAGTAGAGTTTAAATAGTAGAGTTTATATAGTAGAGTTTAAATAGTAGAGTTTAAATAGTAGAGTTTAAATATTAGAGTTTAAATAGTAGAGTTTAAATAGTAGAGTTTAAATAGTGGAGTTCAAATAGTGAAGTTCAAATAGTGGAGTTCAAATAGTAGAGCTTAAATAGTAGAGTTTAAATAGTAGAGTTTAAATAGTAGAGTTTAAATAGTAGAATTTAAATAGTAGAGTTTAAATAGTAGAGTTTCAATAGTAGAGTTTAAATAGTAGAGTTTAATTAGTAGAGTTTAAATAGTAGAGTTTAAGTAGTAGAGTTTAAATAGTAGACTTTAAATAGTAGAGTTTAAATAGTAGAGTTTAAAAAGTGGAGTTTAAATAGTAGAGTTTAAATACTAGATTTTAAATATTAGAGTTTAAACAGTAGAGTTTAAATAGTAGAGTTTATATAGTAGAGTTTAAATAGTAGAGTTTAAATAGTAGAGTTTAAATAGTAGAGTTTAAATAGTAGAGTTTAAATAGTAGAGTTTAAATAGTGGAGTTCAAATAGTAGAGCTTAAATAGTAGAGTTTAAATAGTAGAGTTTAAATAGTAGAGTTTAAATAGTAGAGTTTAAATAGTAGAGTTTAAATAGTAGAGTTTAAATAGTAGAGTTTAAATAGTAGAGTTTAAATAGTAGAGTTTAAATAGTAGAGTTTAAATAGTAGAGTTTAAATAGTAGAGTTTAAATAGCAGAGTTTATATAGTAGAGTTTGAATTGTAGAGCTTAATTAGTAGAGTTTAAATAGTAGAGTTTAAATAGTAGAGTTTAAATAGTAGAGTTTAATTAGTAGAGTTTAAATAGTAGAGTTTAAATAGTAGAGTTTAAATAGTAGAGTTTAATTAGTTGAGTTTAAAAAGTAGAATTTAAACAGTAGAATTTAAACAGTAGAGTTTAAACAGTTGAGTTTAAACAGTAGAGTTTAAACAGTAGAGTTTAAATAGTAGAGTTTAAATAGTAGAGTTTAAATAGTAGAGTTTAAATAGTAGAATTTAAATAGTAGAGTTTAAATAGTAGAGTTTAAATAGTAGAGTTTAAATAGTAGAGTTTAAACAGTAGAATTTAAACAGTAGAGTTTAAAGAGTAGAGTTTAAACAGTAAAGTTTTAATAGTAGAGTTTAAACAGTAGAATTTAAACAGTAGAGTTTAAACAGTAGGGTTTAAACAGTTGAGTTTTAAACAGTATAGTTTAAATAGTAGAGTTTAGATAGTAGAGTTTAAATAGTAGAGTTTAAATAGTAGAGTTTAAATAGTAGAGTTTAAATAGTAGAGTTTAAATAGTAGAGTTTAAATAGTAGAGTTTAAATAGTAGAGTTTAAATTGTAGAGTTTAAATAGTAGAGTTTAAATAGTGGAGTTTAAGTAGTAGAATTTAAATAGTAGAGTTTAAATAGTAGAGTTTAAATAGTAGAGTTTAAATAGTAGAGTTAAAATAGTAGAGTTTAAATAGTAGAGTTTAAATAGTAGAGTTTAAATAGTAGAGTTTAAATAGTAGAGTTTAAATAGTCGAGTTTAAATAGTCCAGTTTAAATAGTCGAGTTTAAATAGTAGAGTTTAAATAGTAGAGATTAAATAGTAGAATTTAAGTAGTAGAGTTTAAATAGTAGAGTTTAAATAGTAGAGTTTAAATAGTAGAGTTTAAAGAGTCAAGTTTAAATAGTCGAGTTTAAATAGTAGAGTTTAAATAGTAGAGTTTAAATAGTAGAGTTTAAATAGTCGAGTTTAAATAGTAGAGTTTAAATAGTAGAGTTTAAATAGTAAAGTTTAAATAGTAGAGTTTAAATAGTAGAGTTTAAATAGTAGAGCTTAAATAGTAGAGTTTAAATAGTAGAGTTTAAATAGTAGAGTTTAAATAGTAGAGTTTATATAGTAGAGTTTAAATAGTAGAGTTTAAATAGTAGAGTTTAAATAGTAGAGTTTAAATAGTAGAGTTTAAATAGTAGAGTTTAAATAGTAGAGTTTAAAAAATAGAGTTTGAATAGTAAAGTTTAAATAGTAGAGTTTAAATAGTAGAGTTTAAATAGTAGAGTTTAAATAGTAGAGCTTAAATAGTAGAGTTTAAATAGTAGAGTTTAAATAGTAGAGTTTAAATAGTAGAGTTTAAATAGTAGAGTTTAAAAAGTAGAGTTTAAATAGTAGAGTTTAAATAGTAGAGTTTAAATAGTAGAGTTTAAATAATAGAGTTTAAATAGTAGAGTTTAAATAGTAGAGTTTAAATAGTAGAGTTTAAATAGTAGAGTTTAAATAGTAGAGTTTAAATAGTAGAGTTTAATTAGTAGAGTTTAAATAGTAGAGTTTAAATAGTAGAGTTTAAATAGTAGAGTTTAATTAGTTGAGTTTAAAAAGTAGAATTTAAACAGTAGAATTTAAACAGTAGAGTTTAAACAGTTGAGTTTAAACAGTAGAGTTTAAACAGTAGAGTTTAAATAGTAGAGTTTAAATAGTAGAGTTTAAATAGTAGAGTTTAAATAGTAGAATTTAAATAGTAGAGTTTAAATAGTAGAGTTTAAATAGTAGAGTTTAAATAGTAGAGTTTAAATAGTAGAGTTTAAATAGTAGAGTTTAAATAGTAGAGTTTAAATAGTAGAGTTTAAATAGTGGAGTTTAAATAGTGGAGTTCAAATAGTGGAGTTTAAATAGTGGAGTTTAAATAGTGGAGTTTAAATAGTGGAGTTAAAATAGTGGAGTTTAAATAGTGGAGTTTAAATAGTAGAGTTTAAATAGTAGAGTTTAAATAGTAGAGTTTAAATAGTAGAGTTTAAAAAGTAGAGTTTGAATTGTAGAGCTTAATTAGTAGAGTTTAAATAGTAGAGTTTAAATAGTAGAGTTTAAATAGTAGAGTTTAAATAGTAGAGTTTAAATAGTAGAGTTTAAATAGTAGAGTTTAAATAGTAGAGTTTAAATAGTAGAGTTTAAATAGTAGAGTTTAAATAGTAGAGTTTAAAGAGTAGAGTTTAAATGGTAGAGTTTAAATAGTAGAGCTTAAATAGTAGAGTTTAAATAGTAGAGTTTAAATAGTAGAGTTTAAATAGTAGTGTTTGAATAGTAGAGTTTAAATAGTAGAGTTTAAATAGTAGAGTTTAAATAGTAGAGTTTAAATAGTAGAGTTTAAATAGTAGAGTTTAAATAGTGGAGTTTAAATAGTGGAGTTTAAATAGTGGAGTTTAAATAATGGAGTTTAAATAGTGGAGTTTAAATAGTGGAGTTTAAATAGTGGAGTTATAATAGTGGAGTTTAAATAGTGGAGTTTAAATAGTGGAGTTTAAATAGTGGAGTTTAAATAGTGGAGTTTAAATAGTGGAGTTTAAATAGTAGAGTTTAAATAGTGGAGTTTAAATAGTGGAGTTTAAATAGTGGAGTTTAAATAGTACAGTTTAAACAGTAGAGTTTAAAAAGTAGAGTTTAAATAGTAGAGTTTAAATAGTAGAGTTTAAATAGTAGAGTTTAAATAGTAGAGTTTAAATAGTAGAGTTTAAATTGTAGAAATTAAATAGTAGAGTTTAAATAGTAGAGATTAAATAGTAGAATTTAAATAGTAGAGTTTATATAGTAGAGTTTAAATAGTAGAGTTTAAATAGTAGAGTTTAAAAAATAGAGTTTAAAAAGTAGAGTTTAAATAGTAGAGTTTAAATAGTAGAGTTTAAATAGTAGACTTTAAATAGTAGAGTTTAAATAGTAGAGTTTAAATAGTAGAGTTTAAATAGTAGAGTTTAAATAGTAGAGTTTAAATATTAGAGTTTAAACAGTAAAGTTTAAATAGTAGAGTTTATATAGTAGAGTTTAAATAGTAGAGTTTAAATAGTAGAGTTTAAATAGTAGAGTTTAAATAGTAGAGTTTAAATAGTAGAGTTTAAATAGTGGAGTTCAAATAGTAGAGTTTAAATAGTAGAGTTTAAATAGTAGAGTTTAAATAGTAGAGTTTAAATAGTAGAATTTAAATAGTAGAGTTTAAATAGTAGAGTTTCAATAGTAGAGTTTAAATAGTAGAGTTTAATTAGTAGAGTTTAAATAGTAGAGTTTAAATAGTAGAGTTTAATTAGTAGAGTTTAAATAGTAGAGTTTAAATAGTAGAGTCTAAACAGTAGAATTTAAGCACTAGAGTTTAAACAGTTGAGTTTAAACAGTATAGTTTAAACAGTAGAGTTTAAATAGTAGAGTTTAAATAGTAGAGTTTAAATAGTAAAGTTTAAATAGTAGAATTTAAATAGTAGAGTTTAAATAGTAGAGTTTAAATAGTAGAGTTTAAATAGTAGAGTTTAAATAGTAGAGTTTAAATAGTAGAGTTTAAATAGTAGAGTTTAAATAGTAGTGTTTAAATAGTAGAGTTTAAATAGTAGAGTTTAAATAGTAGAGTTTAAATAGTAGAGTTTAAATAGTAGAGTTTATATAGTAGAGTTTAAATAGTAAAGATTAAATAGCAGAGTTTAAATAGTAGAGTTTAAATAGTAGAGTTTAAATAGTAGTGTTTAAATAGTAGAGTTTATATAGTAGAGTTTAAATAGTAGAGTTTAAATAGTAGAGTTTAAATAGTAGAGTTTAAATAGTAGAGTTTAAATAGTAGAGTTTAAATAGTCGAGTTTAAATAGTAGAGTTTAAATAGTAGAGTTTAAATAGTAGAGTTTAAATAGTAGAGTTTAAATAGTAGAGTTTAAATAGTAGAGCTTAAATAGTAGAGTTTAAATAGTAGAGTTTAAATAGTAGAGTTTAAATAGTAGAGTTATATAGTAGAGTTTAAATAGTAGAGTTTAAATAGTAGAGTTTAAATAGTAGAGTTTAAATAGTAGAGTTTAAATAGTAGAGTTTAAATAGTAGAGTTTAAAAAATAGAGTTTAAATAGTAAAGTTTAAATAGTAGAGTTTAAATAGTAGAGTTTAAATAGTAGAGTTTAAATAGTAGAGCTGAAATAGTAGAGTTTAAATAGTAGAGTTTAAATAGTAGAGTTTAAATAGTAGAGTTTAAATAGTAGAGTTTAAATAGTAGAGTTTAAATAGTAGAGTTTAAATAGTAGAGTTTAAATAGTAGAGTTTAATTAGTAGAGTTTAAATAGTAGAGTTTAAATAGTAGAGTTTAAATAGTAGAGTTTAATTAGTTGAGTTTAAATAGTAGAGTTTAAACAGTAGAATTTAAACAGTAGAGTTTAAACAGTTGAGTTTAAACAGTAGAGTTTAAACAGTAGAGTTTAAATAGTAGAGTTTAAATAGTAGAGTTTAAATAGTAGAGTTTAAATAGTAGAATTTAAATAGTAGAGTTTAAATAGTAGAGTTTAAATAGTAGAGTTTAAAAAGTAGAGTTTAAATAGTAGAGTTTAAATAGTAGAGTTTAAATAGTAGAGTTTAAATAGTAGAGTTTAAATAGTGGAGTTTAAATAGTGGAGTTCAAATAGTGGAGTTTAAATAGTGGAGTTTAAATAGTGGAGTTTAAATAGTGGAGTTAAAATACTGGAGTTTAAATAGTGGAGTTTAAATAGTGGAGTGTAAATAGTGGAGTTTAAATAGTGGAGTTTAAATAGTAGAGTTTAAATAGTAGAGTTTAAATAGTAGAGTTTAAATAGTAGAGTTTAAATAGTAGAGTTTAAATAGTGGAGTTTAAATAGTGGAGTTTAAATAATAGAGTTTAAATAGTAGAGTTTAAATAGTAGAGTTTAAATAGTAGAGTTTAAAAAGTAGAGTTTAAATAGTAGAGTTTAAATAGAAGAGTTTAAATAGTAGAGTTTAAATAGTAGAGTTTAAATAGTAGAGTTTAAATAGTAGAGTTTAAATAGTAGAGTTTAAATAGTAGAGTTTAAATAGTAGAGTTTAAATAGTAGAGTTTAAATAGTAGAGTTTAGATAGTAGGTTTTAAATAGTAGAGTTTAAATAGTAGAGTTTAAATTGTAGAGTTTAAATAGTAGAGTTTAAATAGTAGAGTTTAAATAGTAGAGTTTAAATAGTAGAGTTTAAATAGTAGAGTTTAAATAGTAGAGTTTAAATAGTAGAGTTTAAATAGTAGAGTTTAAATAGTAGAGTTTAAATAGTAGAGTTTAAATAGTAGAGTTTAAATAGTATAGTTTAAATAGTAGAGTTTAAATAGCAGAGTTTATATAGTAGAGTTTAAATAGTAGAGTTTAAAAAGTAGAGTTTGAATTGTAGAGCTTAATTAGTAGAGTTTAAATAGTAGAGTTTAAATAGTAGAGTTTAAAAAGTAGAGTTTAAATAGTAGAGTTTAAATAGTAGAGTTTAAATAGTAGAGTTTAAATAGTAGAGTTTAAATAGTAGAGTTTAAATAGTAGAGTTTAAATAGTAGAGTTTAAATAGTAGAGATTAAATAGTAGAGTTTAAATAGTAGAGTTTAAATAGTAGAGTTTAAATAGTAGAGTTTAAATAGTAGAGTTTAAATAGTAGAGTTTAAATAGTGGAGTTTAAATAGTGGAGTTTAAATAGTGGAGTTTAAATAATGGAGTTTAAATAGTGGAGTTTAAATAGTGGAGTTTAAATAGTGGAGTTAAAATAGTGGAGTTTAAATAGTGGAGTTTAAATAGTGGAGTTTAAATAGTGGAGTTTAAATAGTGGAGTTTAAATAGTGGAGTTTAAATAGTAGAGTTTAAATAGTGGAGTTTAAATAGTGGAGTTTAAATAGTGGAGTTTAAACAGTAGAGTTTAAAAAGTAGAGTTTAAATTGTAGAGTTTAAATAGTAGAGTTTAAATAGTAGAGTTTAAATAGTAGAGTTTAAATAGTAGAGTTTAAATAGTAGAAATTAAATAGTAGAGTTTAAATAGTAGAGATTAAATAGTAGAATTTAAATAGTAGAGTTTATATAGTAGAGTTTAAATAGTAGAGTTTAAATAGTAGAGTTTAAAAATTGAGTTTAAAAAGTAGAGTTTAAATAGTAGAGTTTAAATACTAGATTTTAAATATTAGAGTTTAAACAGTAGAGTTTAAATAGTAGAGTTTATATAGTAGAGTTTAAATAGTAGAGTTTAAATAGTAGAGTTTAAATATTAGAGTTTAAATAGTAGAGTTTAAATAGTAGAGTTTAAATAGTGGAGTTCAAATAGTGAAGTTCAAATAGTGGAGTTCAAATAGTAGAGCTTAAATAGTAGAGTTTAAATAGTAGAGTTTAAATAGTAGAGTTTAAATAGTAGAATTTAAATAGTAGAGTTTAAATAGTAGAGTTTCAATAGTAGAGTTTAAATAGTAGAGTTTAATTAGTAGAGTTTAAATAGTAGAGTTTAAGTAGTAGAGTTTAAATAGTAGACTTTAAATAGTAGAGTTTAAATAGTAGAGTTTAAAAAGTGGAGTTTAAATAGTAGAGTTTAAATACTAGATTTTAAATATTAGAGTTTAAACAGTAGAGTTTAAATAGTAGAGTTTATATAGTAGAGTTTAAATAGTAGAGTTTAAATAGTAGAGTTTAAATAGTAGAGTTTAAATAGTAGAGTTTAAATAGTAGAGTTTAAATAGTGGAGTTCAAATAGTAGAGCTTAAATAGTAGAGTTTAAATAGTAGAGTTTAAATAGTAGAGTTTAAATAGTAGAGTTTAAATAGTAGAGTTTAAATAGTAGAGTTTAAATAGTAGAGTTTAAATAGTAGAGTTTAAATAGTAGAGTTTAAATAGTAGAGTTTAAATAGTAGAGTTTAAATAGTAGAGTTTAAATAGCAGAGTTTATATAGTAGAGTTTGAATTGTAGAGCTTAATTAGTAGAGTTTAAATAGTAGAGTTTAAATAGTAGAGTTTAAATAGTAGAGTTTAAATAGTAGAGTTTAAATAGTAGAGTTTAAATAGTAGAGTTTAAATAGTAGAGTTTAAATAGTAGATTTTAAATAGTAGAGTTTAAATAGTAGAGTTTAAATAGTAGAGTTTAAATAGTAGAGTTTAAATAGTAGAGTTTAAATAGTAGAGTTTAAGTAGTAGAGTTTAAATAGTAGAGTTTAAATAGTAGAGTTTAAATAGTAGAGTTTGAATAGTAGAGTTTAAATAGTAGAGTTTAAATAGTAGAGTTTAAATAGTAGAGTTTAAATAGTAGAGTTTAAATAGTAGAGTTTAAATAGTGGAGTTTAAATAGTGGAGTTTAAATAGTGGAGTTTAAATAATGGAGTTTAAATAGTGGAGTTTAAATAGTGGAGTTTAAATAGTGGAGTTAAAATAGTGGAGTTTAAATAGTGGAGTTTAAATAGTGGAGTTTAAATAGTGGAGTTTAAATAGTGGAGTTTAAATAGTGCAGTTTAAATAGTAGAGTTTAAATAGTGGAGTTTAAATAGTGGAGTTTAAATAGTGGAGTTTAAACAGTAGAGTTTAAAAAGTAGAGTTTAAATTGTAGAGTTTAAATAGTAGAGTTTAAATAGTAGAGTTTAAATAGTAGAGTTTAAATAGTAGAGTTTAAATAGTAGAAATTAAATAGTAAAGTTTAAATAGTAGAGATTAAATAGTAGAATTTAAATAGTAGAGTTTATATAGTAGAGTTTAAATAGTAGAGTTTAAATAGTAGAGTTTAAAAAATAGAGTTTAAAAAGTAGAGTTTAAATAGTAGAGTTTAAATACTAGATTTTAAATATTAGAGTTTAAACAGTAGAGTTTAAATAGTAGAGTTTATATAGTAGAGTTTAAATAGTAGAGTTTAAATAGTAGAGTTTAAATATTAGAGTTTAAATAGTAGAGTTTAAATAGTAGAGTTTAAATAGTGGAGTTCAAATAGTGAAGTTCAAATAGTGGAGTTCAAATAGTAGAGCTTAAATAGTAGAGTTTAAATAGTAGAGTTTAAATAGTAGAGTTTAAATAGTAGAATTTAAATAGTAGAGTTTAAATAGTAGAGTTTCAATAGTAGAGTTTAAATAGTAGAGTTTAATTAGTAGAGTTTAAATAGTAGAGTTTAAATAGTAGAGTTTAAATAGTAGACTTTAAATAGTAGAGTTTAAATAGTAGAGTTTAAAAAGTGGAGTTTAAATAGTAGAGTTTAAATACTAGATTTTAAATATTAGAGTTTAAACATTAGAGTTTAAATAGTAGAGTTTATATAGTAGAGTTTAAATAGTAGAGTTTAAATAGTAGAGTTTAAATAGTAGAGTTTAAATAGTAGAGTTTAAATAGTAGAGTTTAAATAGTGGAGTTCAAATAGTAGAGCTTAAATAGTAGAGTTTAAATAGTAGAGTTTAAATAGTAGAGTTTAAATAGTAGAATTTAAATAGTAGAGTTTAAATAGTAGAGTTTCAATAGTAGAGTTTAAATAGTAGAGTTTAATTAGTAGAGTTTAAATAGTAGAGTTTAAATAGTAGAGTTTAAATAGTAGAGTTTAAATAGTAGAGTTTAAATAGTAGAGTTTAAACAGTAGAATTTAAACACTAGAGTTTAAACAGTTGAGTTTAAACAGTAGAGTTTAAACAGTATAGTTTAAATAGTAGAGTTTAAATAGTAGAGTTTAAATAGTAAAGTTTAAATAGTAGAATTTAAATAGTAGAGTTTAAATAGTAGAGTTTAAATAGTAGAGTTTAAATAGTAGAGTTTAAATAGTAGAGTTTAAATAGTAGAGTTTAAATAGTAGAGTTTAAATAGTAGAGTTTAAATAGTGGAGTTCAAATAGTGAAGTTCAAATAGTGGAGTTTAAATAGTGGAGTTTAAATAGTGGAGTTTAAATAGTGGAGTTAAAATAGTGGAGTTTAAATAGTGGAGTTTAAATAGTGGAGTTTAAATAGTGGAGTTTAAATAGTGGAGTTTAAATAGTGGAGTTTAAATAGTGGAGTTTAAATAGTGGAGTTTAAATAGTGGAGTTTAAATAGTGGAGTTTAAATAGTAGAGTTTAAATAGTGGAGTTTAAATAGTGGAGTTTAAATAGTGGAGTTTAAATAGTGGAGTTAAAATAGTGGAGTTTAAATAGTAGAGTTTAAATAGTAGAGTTTAAATAGTGGAGTTTAAATAGTAGAGTTTAAATAGTAGAGTTTAAATAGAAGAGTTTAAATAGTAGAGTTTAAATAGTAGAGTTTAAATAGTAGAGTTTAAATAGTAGAGTTTAAATAGTAGAGTTTAAATAGTAGAGTTTAAATAGTAGAGTTTAAATAGTAGAGTTTAAATAGTAGAGTTTAAATAGTAGAGTTTAGATAGTAGAGTTTAAATAGTAGAGTTTAAATAGTAGAGTTTAAATTGTAGAGTTTAAATTGTAGAGTTTAAATAGTAGAGTTTAAATAGTAGAGTTTAAATAGTAGAGTTTAAATAGTAGAGTTTAAATAGTATTGTTTAAATAGTAGAGTTTAAATAGTAGAGTTTAAATAATAGAGTTTAAATAGTAGAGTTTAAATAGTAGAGTTTAAATAGTAGAGTTTAAATAGTAGAGTTTAAATAGTAGAGTTTAAATAGTAGAGTTTAAATAGTAGAGTTTAAATAGTAGAGTTTAAATAGTAGAGTTTAAATAGTAGAGTTTATATAGTAGAGTTTAAATAGTAGAGTTTAAATAGTAGAGTTTAAATAGTAGAGTTTAAATAGTAGACTTTAAATAGTAGACTTTAAATAGTAGAGTTTAAACAGTAGAGTTTAAACAGTAGAGATTAAACAGTTGAGTTTAAGCAGTAGAGTTTAAATAGTAGAGTTTAAATAGTAGAGTTTAAATAGTAGAGTTTAATATTAGAGTTTAAATAGTAGAGTTTAAATAGTAGAGTTTAAAAAGTAGAGTTTAAATAGTAGAGTTTAAATAGTAGAGTTTAAATAGTAGAGTTTAAATAGTAGAGTTTAATTAGTAGAGTTTAAATAGTAGAGTTTAAATAGTAGAGTTTAAATAGTAGAGTTTAATTAGTTGAGTTTAAATAGTAGAGTTTAAACAGTAGAATTTAAACAGTAGAGTTTAAACAGTTGAGTTTAAACAGTAGAGTTTAAACAGTAGAGTTTAAATAGTAGAGTTTAAATAGTAGAGTTTAAATAGTAGAGTTTAAATAGTAGAATTTAAATAGTAGAGTTTAAATAGTAGAGTTTAAATAGTAGAGTTTAAATAGTAGAGTTTAAATAGTAGAGTTTAAATAGTAGAGTTTAAATAGTGGAGTTTAAATAGTGGAGTTCAAATAGTGGAGTTTAAATAGTGGAGTTTAAATAGTGGAGTTTAAATAGTGGAGTTAAAATAGTGGAGTTAAAATAGTGGAGTTAAAATAGTGGAGTTTAAATAGTGGAGTTTAAATAGTGGAGTTTAAATAGTGGAGTTTAAATAGTAGAGTTTAAATAGTAGAGTTTAAATAGTAGAGTTTAAATAGTAGAGTTTAAATAGTAGAGTTTAAATAGTGGAGTTTAAATAGTGGAGTTTAAATAGTAGAGTTTAAATAGTAGAGTTTAAATAGTAGAATTTAAATAGTAGAGTTTAAAAAGTAGAGTTTAAATAGTAGAGTTTAAATAGAAGAGTTTAAATAGTAGAGTTTAAATAGTAGAGTTTAAATAGTAGAGTTTAAATAGTAGAGTTTAAATAGTAGAGTTTAAATAGTAGAGTTTAAATAGTAGAGTTTAAATAGTAGAGTTTAAATAGTAGAGTTTAGATAGTAGAGTTTAAATAGTAGAGTTTAAATAGTAGAGTTTAAATTGTAGAGTTTAAATAGTAGAGTTTAAATAGTAGAGTTTAAATAGTAGAGTTTAAATAGTAGAGTTTAAATAGTAGAGTTTAAATATTAGAGTTTAAACAGTAGAGTTTAAATAGTAGAGTTTATATAGTAGAGTTTAAATAGTAGAGTTTAAATAGTAGAGTTTAAATAGTAGAGTTTAAATAGTAGAGTTTAAATAGTAGAGTTTAAATAGTGGAGTTCAAATAGTAGAGTTTAAATAGTAGAGTTTAAATAGTAGAGTTTAAATAGTAGAGTTTAAATAGTAGAGTTTAAATAGTAGAGTTTAAATAGTAGAGTTTAAATAGTAGAGTTTAAATAGTAGAGTTTAAATAGTAGAGTTTAAATAGTAGAGTTTAGATAGTAGAGTTTAAATAGCAGAGTTTAAATAGTAGAGTTTAAATTGTAGAGTTTAAATTGTAGAGTTTAAATAGTAGAGTTTAAATAGTAGAGTTTAAATAGTAGAGTTTAAATAGTAGAGTTTAAATAGTAGAGTTTAAATAGTAGAGTTTAAATAGTAGAGTTTAAATAGTAGAGTTTAAATAGTAGAGTTTTAATAGTAGAGTTTAAATATTAGAGTTTAAATAGTAGAGTTTAAATAGTAGAGTTTAAATAGTAGAGTTTAAATAGTAGAGTTTAAATAGTAGAGTTTAAATAGTAGAGTTTAAATAGTAGAGTTTAAATAGTAGAGTTTTAGTAGAGTTTAAATAGTAGAGTTTAAATAGTAGAGTTTAAAAAAATAGAGTTTAAATAGTAAAGTTTAAATAGTAGAGTTTAAATAGTAGAGTTTAAATAGTAGAGCTTAAATAGTAGAGTTTAAATAGTAGAGTTTAAATAGTAGAGTTTAAATAGTAGAGTTTAAATAGTAGAGTTTAAATAGTAGAGTTTAAATAGTAGAGTTTAAATAGTAGAGTTTAAATAGTAGAGTTTAAATAGTAGAGTTTAAATAGTAGAGTTTAAATAGTAGAGTTTAAATAGTAGAGTTTAAATAGTGGAGTTTAAATAGTAGAGTTTAAATAGTCGAGTTTAAATAGTCGAGTTTAAATAGTCGAGTTTAAATAGTCGAGTTTAAATAGTCGAGTTTAAATAGTCGAGTTTAAATAGTAGAGTTTAAATAGTCGAGTTTAAATAGTCGAGTTTAAATAGTCGAGTTTAAATAGTAGAGTTTAAATAGTAGAGTTTAAATAGTAGTGTTTAAATAGTAGAGTTTAAATAGTAGAGTTTAAATAGTAGAGTTTAAATAGTAGAGTTTAAATAGTAGAGCTTAAATAGTAGAGCTTAAATAGTAGAGCTTAAGTAGTAGAGTTTAAATAGTAGAGTTTAAATAGTAGAGTTTAAATAGTAGAGTTTAAATAGTAGAGTTTAAATAGTAGAGTTTAAATAGTAGAGTTTAAATAGTAGAGTTTAAATAGTAGAGTTTAAATAGTAGAGTTTAAATAGTAGAGTTTAAATATTAGAGTTTAAACAGTAGAGTTTAAATAGTAGAGTTTATATAGTAGAGTTTAAATAGTAGAGTTTAAATAGTAGAGTTTAAATAGTAGAGTTTAAATAGTAGAGTTTAAATAGTAGAGTTTAAATAGTAGGGTTTAAATAGTAGAGCTTAAATAGTAGAGTTTAAATAGTAGAGTTCAAATAGTAGAGTTTAAATAGTAGAGTTTAAATAGTAGAGTTTAAATAGTAGAGTTTAAATAGTAGAGTTTAAATAGTAGAGTTTAAATAGTAGAGTTTTAGTAGAGTTTAAATAGTTGAGTTTAAATAGTAGAGTTTAAATAGTAGAGTTTAAATAGTAGAGTTTAAATAGTAGAGTATAAATAGTAGAGTTTAAATAGTAGAGTTTAAATAGTAGAGTTTAAATAGTAGAGTTTAAATAGTAGAGTTTAAATAGTAGAGTTTAAATAGTAGAGTTTAAAAAGTAGAGTCTAAATAGTAGAGTTTAAATAGTAGAGTTTAAATAGTAGAGTTTAAATAGTAGAGATTAAATAGCAGAGTTTAAATAGTAGAGTTTAAATAGTAGAGTTTAAATAGTAGTGTTTAAATAGTAGAGTTTATATAGTAGAGTTTAAATAGTAGAGTTTAAATAGTAGAGTTTAAATAGTAGAGTTTAAATAGTAGAGTTTAAATAGTAGAGTTTAAATAGTAGAGTTTAAATAGTAGAGTTTAAATATTAGAGTTTAAATAGTAGATTTTAAATAGTAGCGTTTAAATAGTAGAGTTTAAATAGTAGAGTTTAAATAGTAGAGTTTAAATAGTAGAGTTTAAATAGTAGAGTTTAAATAGTAGAGTTTAAATAGTAGAGTTTAAATAGTAGAGTTTAAATAGTAGAGTTTAAATAGTAGAGTTTAAATAGAAGAGTTTAAATAGTAGAGTTTAAATAGTAGAGTTTAAACAGTAGAATATAAACAGTAGAGTTTAAAGAGTAGAGTTTAAACAGTAGAGTTTTAATAGTAGAGTTTAAACAGTAGAATTTAAACAGTAGAGTTTAAACAGTAGAGTTTAAACAGTTGAGTTTAAACAGTAGAGTTTAAACAGTAGAGTTTAAATAGTAGAGTTTAAATAGTAGAGTTTAAATAGTAGAGTTTAAATAGTAGAGTTTAAATAGTAGAGTTTAAATAGTAGAGTTTAAATAGTAGAGTTTAAATAGTAGAGTTTAAATAGTAGAGTTTAAATAGTAGAGTTTAAATAGTAGAGTTTAAATAGTAGAGTTTAAATAGTAGAGTTTAAATAGTAGAGTTTAAATAGTAGAGTTTAAATAGTAGAGTTTAAATAGTAGAGTTTAAATAGTAGAGTTTTAATAGTAGAGTTTAAATATTAGAGTTTAAATAGTAGAGTTTAAATAGTAGAGTTTAAATAGTAGAGTTTAAATAGTAGAGTTTAAATAGTAGAGTTTAAATAGTAGAGTTTAAATAGTAGAGTTTTAGTAGAGTTTAAATAGTAGAGTTTAAATAGTAGAGTTTAAAAAATAGAGTTTAAATAGTAAAGTTTAAATAGTAGAGTTTAAATAGTAGAGTTTAAATAGTAGAGCTTAAATAGTAGAGTTTAAATAGTAGAGTTTAAATAGTAGAGTTTAAATAGTAGAGTTTAAATAGTAGAGTTTAAATAGTAGAGTTTAAATAGTAGAGTTTAAATAGTAGAGTTTAAATAGTAGAGTTTAAATAGTAGAGTTTAAATAGTAGAGTTTAAATAGTAGAGTTTAAATAGTAGAGTTTAAATAGTAGATTTTAAATAGTAGAGTTTAAATAGTAGAGTTTAAATAGTAGAGTTTAAATAGTAGAGTTTAAATAGTAGAGTTTAAATAGTAGAGTTTAAATAGTAGAGTTTAAATAGTAGAGTGTAATATTAGAGTTTAAATAGTAGAGTTTAAATAGTAGAGTTTATATAGTAGAGTTTAAATAGTAGAGTTTAAATAGTAGAGTTTAAATAGTAGAGTTTAAATAGTAGAGTTTAAATAGTAAAGTTTAAATAGTAGGGTTTAAATAGTAGAGCTTAAATAGTAGAGTTTAAATAATAGAGTTCAAATAGTAGAGTTTAAATAGTAGAGTTTAAATAGTAGAGTTTAAATAGTAGAGTTTAAGTAGTAGAGTTTAAATAGTTGAGTTTAAATAGTAGAGTTTTAGTAGAGTTTAAATAGTAGAGTTTAAATAGTAGAGTTTAAATAGTAGAGTTTAAATAGTAGAGTTTAAATAGTAGAGTTTAAATAGTAGAGTTTAAATAGTAGAGTTTAAATATTAGAGTTTAAACAGTAGAGTTTAAATAGTAGAGTTTATATAGTAGAGTTTAAATAGTAGAGTTTAAATAGTAGAGTTTAAATAGTGGAGTTTAAAAAATAGAGTTTAAATAGTAGAGTTTAAATAGTAGAGTTTAAATAGTAGAGTTTAAATAGTAGAGTTTAAATAGTAGAGTTTAAATAGTAGAGTTTAAATAGTGGAGTTTAAATAGTGGAGTTTAAATAGTGGAGTTTAAATAGTGGAGTTTCAATAGTGGAGTTTAAATAGTGGAGTTTAAATAGTGGAGTTTAAATAGTAGAGTTTAAATAGTGGAGTTTAAATAGTGGAGTTTAAATAGTGGAGTTTAAATAGTAGAGTTTAAACAGTAGAGTTTAAATAGTAGAGTTTAAATAGTAGAGTTTAAATAGTAGAGTTTAAATAGTAGAGTTTAAATAGTAGAGTTTAAATAGTAGAGTTTAAATAGTAGAGTTTAAATAGTAGAGTTTGAATAGTAGAGTTTAAATAGTAGAGTTTAAATAGTAGAGTTTAAATAGTAGAGTTTAAATATTAGAGTTTAAACAGTAGAGTTTAAATAGTAGAGTTTATATAGTAGAGTTTAAATAGTAGAGTTTAAATAGTAGAGTTTAAATAGTAGAGTTTAAATAGTAGAGTTTAAATAGTAGAGTTTAAATAGTAGGGTTTAAATAGTAGAGCTTAAATAGTAGAGTTTAAATAGTAGAGTTCAAATAGTAGAGTTTAAATAGTAGAGTTTAAATAGTAGAGTTTAAATAGTAGAGTTTAAATAGTAGAGTTTAAATAGTAGAGTTTAAATAGTAGAGTTTTAGTAGAGTTTAAATAGTAGAGTTTAAATAGTAGAGTTTAAATAGTAGAGTTTAAATAGTAGAGTTTAAATAGTAGAGTTTAAATAGTAGAGTTTAAATAGTAGAGTTTAAATAGTAGAGTTTAAATAGTAGAGTTTAAATAGTAGAGTTTAAATAGTAGAGTTTAAATAGTAGAGTTTAAATAGTAGAGTTTAAATAGTAGAGTTTAAATAGTAGAGTTTAAATAGTAGAGTTTAAATAGTAGAGATTAAATAGCAGAGTTTAAATAGTAGAGTTTAAATAGTAGAGTTTAAATAGTAGTGTTTAAATAGTAGAGTTTATATAGTAGAGTTTAAATAGTAGAGTTTAAATAGTAGAGTTTAAATAGTAGAGTTTAAATAGTAGAGTTTAAATAGTAGAGTTTAAATAGTAGAGTTTAAATAGTAGAGTTTAAATAGTAGAGTTTAAATAGTAGAGTTTAAATAGTAGAGTTTAAATAGTAGAGTTTAAATAGTAGAGTTTAAATAGTAGAGTTTAAATAGTAGAGTTTAAATAGTAGAGTTTAAATAGTAGAGTTTAAATAGTAGAGTTTAAATAGTAGAGTTTAAATAGTAGAGTTTAAATAGTAGAGTTTAAATAGTAGAGTTTAAATAGTAGAGCTTAAATAGTAGAGTTTAAATAGTAGAGTTTAAATAGTAGAGTTTAAATAGTAGAGTTTATATAGTAGAGTTTAAATAGTAGAGTTTAAATAGTAGAGTTTAAATAGTAGAGTTTAAATAGTAGAGTTTAAATAGTAGAGTTTAAATAGTAGAGTTTAAATAGTAGAGTTTAAATAGTAGAGTTTAAATAGTAGAGTTTAAATAGTAGAGTTTAAATAGTAGAGTTTAAATAGTAGAGTTTAAATAGTAGAGATTAAATAGCAGAGTTTAAATAGTAGAGTTTAAATAGTAGAGTGTAATATTAGAGTTTAAATAGTAGAGTTTAAATAGTAGAGTTTATATAGTAGAGTTTAAATAGTAGAGTTTAAATAGTAGAGTTTAAATAGTAGAGTTTAAATAGTAGAGTTTAAATAGTAAAGTTTAAATAGTAGGGTTTAAATAGTAGAGCTTAAATAGTAGAGTTTAAATAATAGAGTTCAAATAGTAGAGTTTAAATAGTAGAGTTTAAATAGTAGAGTTTAAATAGTAGAGTTTAAGTAGTAGAGTTTAAATAGTTGAGTTTAAATAGTAGAGTTTTAGTAGAGTTTAAATAGTAGAGTTTAAATAGTAGAGTTTAAATAGTAGAGTTTAAATAGTAGAGTTTAAATAGTAGAGTTTAAATAGTAGAGCTTAAATAGTAGAGTTTAAATAGTAGAGTTTAAATAGTAGAGTTTAAATAGTAGAGTTTAAATAGTAGAGTTTAAATAGTAGAGTTTAAATAGTAGAGTTTAAATAGTAGAGTTTAAATAGTAGAGTTTAAATAGTAGAGTTTAAATAGTAGAGTTTAAATAGTAGAGTTTAAATAGTAGAGTTTAAATAGTAGAGTTTAAATAGTAGAGTTTAAATAGTAGAGTTTAAATAGTAGAGTTTAAATAGTAGAGTTTAAATAGTAGAGTTTAAATATTAGAGTTTAAACAGTAGAGTTTAAATAGTAGAGTTTATATAGTAGAGTTTAAATAGTAGAGTTTAAATAGTAGAGTTTAAATAGTGGAGTTTAAAAAATAGAGTTTAAATAGTAGAGTTTAAATAGTAGAGTTTAAATAGTAGAGTTTAAATAGTAGAGTTTAAATAGTAGAGTTTAAATAGTAGAGTTTAAATAGTGGAGTTTAAATAGTGGAGTTTAAATAGTGGAGTTTAAATAGTGGAGTTTCAATAGTGGAGTTTAAATAGTGGAGTTTAAATAGTGGAGTTTAAATAGTAGAGTTTAAATAGTGGAGTTTAAATAGTGGAGTTTAAATAGTGGAGTTTAAATAGTAGAGTTTAAACAGTAGAGTTTAAATAGTAGAGTTTAAATAGTAGAGTTTAAATAGTAGAGTTTAAATAGTAGAGTTTAAATAGTAGAGTTTAAATAGTAGAGTTTAAATAGTAGAGTTTAAATAGTAGAGTTTGAATAGTAGAGTTTAAATAGTAGAGTTTAAATAGTAGAGTTTAAATAGTAGAGTTTAAATATTAGAGTTTAAACAGTAGAGTTTAAATAGTAGAGTTTATATAGTAGAGTTTAAATAGTAGAGTTTAAATAGTAGAGTTTAAATAGTAGAGTTTAAATAGTAGAGTTTAAATAGTAGAGTTTAAATAGTAGGGTTTAAATAGTAGAGCTTAAATAGTAGAGTTTAAATAGTAGAGTTCAAATAGTAGAGTTTAAATAGTAGAGTTTAAATAGTAGAGTTTAAATAGTAGAGTTTAAATAGTAGAGTTTAAATAGTAGAGTTTAAATAGTAGAGTTTTAGTAGAGTTTAAATAGTAGAGTTTAAATAGTAGAGTTTAAATAGTAGAGTTTAAATAGTAGAGTTTAAATAGTAGAGTTTAAATAGTAGAGTTTAAATAGTAGAGTTTAAATAGTAGAGTTTAAATAGTAGAGTTTAAATAGTAGAGTTTAAATAGTAGAGTTTAAATAGTAGAGTTTAAATAGTAGAGTTTAAATAGTAGAGTTTAAATAGTAGAGTTTAAATAGTAGAGTTTAAATAGTAGAGATTAAATAGCAGAGTTTAAATAGTAGAGTTTAAATAGTAGAGTTTAAATAGTAGTGTTTAAATAGTAGAGTTTATATAGTAGAGTTTAAATAGTAGAGTTTAAATAGTAGAGTTTAAATAGTAGAGTTTAAATAGTAGAGTTTAAATAGTAGAGTTTAAATAGTAGAGTTTAAATAGTAGAGTTTAAATAGTAGAGTTTAAATAGTAGAGTTTAAATAGTAGAGTTTAAATAGTAGAGTTTAAATAGTAGAGTTTAAATAGTAGAGTTTAAATAGTAGAGTTTAAATAGTAGAGTTTAAATAGTAGAGTTTAAATAGTAGAGTTTAAATAGTAGAGTTTAAATAGTAGAGTTTAAATAGTAGAGTTTAAATAGTAGAGTTTAAATAGTAGAGTTTAAATAGTAGAGCTTAAATAGTAGAGTTTAAATAGTAGAGTTTAAATAGTAGAGTTTAAATAGTAGAGTTTATATAGTAGAGTTTAAATAGTAGAGTTTAAATAGTAGAGTTTAAATAGTAGAGTTTAAATAGTAGAGTTTAAATAGTAGAGTTTAAATAGTAGAGTTTAAATAGTAGAGTTTAAATAGTAGAGTTTAAATAGTAGAGTTTAAATAGTAGAGTTTAAATAGTAGAGTTTAAATAGTAGAGTTTAAATAGTAGAGTTTAAATAGTAGAGTTTAAATAGTAGAGATTAAATAGCAGAGTTTAAATAGTAGAGTTTAAATAGTAGAGTTTAAATAGTAGTGTTTAAATAGTAGAGTTTATATAGTAGAGTTTAAATAGTAGAGTTTAAATAGTAGAGTTTAAATAGTAGAGTTTAAATAGTAGAGTTTAAATAGTAGAGTTTAAATAGTAGAGTTTAAATAGTAGATTTTAAATAGTAGAGTTTAAATAGTAGAGTTTAAATAGTAGAGTTTAAATAGTAGAGTTTAAATAGTAGAGTTTAAATAGTAGAGTTTAAATAGTAGAGTTTAAATAGTAGAGTTTAAATAGTAGAGTTTAAATAGTAGAGTTTAAATAGTAGAGCTTAAATAGTAGAGTTTAAATAGTAGAGTTTAAATAGTAGAGTTTAAATAGTAGAGTTTATATAGTAGAGTTTAAATAGTAGAGTTTAAATAGTAGAGTTTAAATAGTAGAGTTTAAATAGTAGAGATTAAATAGTAGAGTTTAAATAGTAGAGTTTAAATAGTAAAGCTTAAATAGTAGAGTTTAAATAGTAGAGTTTAAATAGTAGAGTTTAAATAGTAGAGTTTAAATAGTAGAGTTTAAATAGTAGAGTTTAAATAGTAGAGTTTAAATAGTAGAGTTTAAATAGTAGAGTTTAAATAGTAGAGTTTAAATAGTAGAGTTTAAATAGTAGAGTTTAAATAGTAGAGTTTAAATAGTAGAGTTTAAATAGTAGAGTTTAAATAGTAGAGTTTTAATAGTAGAGTTTAAATATTAGAGTTTAAATATTAGAGTTTAAATAGTAGAGTTTAAATAGTAGAGTTTAAATAGTAGAGTTTAAATAGTAGAGTTTAAATAGTAGAGTTTAAATAGTAGAGTTTAAATAGTAGAGTTTAAATAGTAGAGTTTAAATAGTAGAGTTTAAATAGTAGAGTTTAAATAGTAGAGTTTAAATAGTAGAGTTTAAATAGTAGAGTTTAAATAGTAGAGTTTAAATAGTAGAGTTTAAATAGTAGAGTTTAAATAGTAGAGTTTAAATAGTAGAGTTTAAATAGTAGAGTTTAAATAGTAGAGTTTAAATAGTAGAGTTTAAATAGTAGAGCTTAAATAGTAGAGTTTAAATAGTAGAGTTTAAATAGTAGAGTTTAAATAGTAGAGTTTATATGGTAGAGTTTAAATAGTAGAGTTTAAATAGTAGAGTTTAAATAGTAGAGTTTAAATAGTAGAGTTCAAATAGTAGAGTTTAAATAGTAGAGTTTAAAAAATAGAGTTTAAATAGTAGAGTTTAAATAGTAGAGTTTAAATAGTAGAGTTTAAATAGTAGAGTTTAAATAGTAGAGTTTAAATAGTAGAGTTTAAATAGTGGAGTTTAAATAGTGGAGTTTAAATAGTGGAGTTTAAATAGTGGAGTTTCAATAGTGGAGTTTAAATAGTGGAGTTTAAATAGTGGAGTTTAAATAGTAGAGTTTAAATAGTGGAGTTTAAATAGTGGAGTTTAAATAGTGGAGTTTAAATAGTAGAGTTTAAACAGTAGAGTTTAAAAAGTAGAGTTTAAATAGTAGAGTTTAAATAGTAGAGTTTAAATAGTAGAGTTTAAATAGTAGAGTTTAAATAGTAGAGTTTAAATAGTAGAGTTTAAATAGTAGAGTTTAAATAGTAGAGTTTAAATAGTAGAGTTTAAATAGTAGAGTTTAAATAGTAAAGTTTAAATAGTAGAGTTTAAATAGTAGAGTTTAAATAGTAGAGTTTAAATAGTAGAGTTTAAATAGTAGAGTTTAAATAGTCGAGTTTAAATAGTCGAGTTTAAATAGTAGAGTTTAAATAGTAGAGTTTAAATAGTCGAGTTTAAATAGTAGAGTTTAAATAGTAGAGTTTAAATAGTAGAGTTTAATTAGTAGAGTTTAAATAGTAGAGTTTAAATAGTAGAGTTTAAATAGTAGAGTTTAATTAGTTGAGTTTAAATAGTAGAGTTTAAACAGTAGAATTTAAACAGTAGAGTTTAAACAGTTGAGTTTAAACAGTAGAGTTTAAACAGTAGAGTTTAAATAGTAGAGTTTAAATAGTAGAGTTTAAATAGTAGACTTTATATAGTAGAGTTTAAATAGTAGAGTTTAAATAGTAGAGTTTAAATAGTAGAGTTTAAATAGTAGAGTTTAAATAGTAGAGTTTAAATAGTAGAGTTTAAATAGTAGAGTTCAAATAGTAGAGTTTAAATAGTAGAGTTTAAATAGTAGAGTTTAAATAGTAGAGTTTAAATAGTAGAGTTTAAATAGTAGAGTTTAAATAGTAGAGTTTAAATAGTAGAGTTTAAATAGTAGAGTTTAAATAGTAGAGTTTAAATAGTAGAGTTTAAATAGTAGAGTTTAGATAGTAGAGTTTAAATAGTAGAGTTTAAATTGTAGAGTTTAAATTGTAGAGTTTAAATAGTAGAGTTTAAATAGTAGAGTTTAAATAGTAGAGTTTAAATAGTAGAGTTTAAATAGTAGAGTTTAAATAGTAGAGTTTAAATAGTAGAGTTTAAATAGTAGAGTTTAAATAGTAGAGTTTGAATAGTAGAGTTGAAATAGTAGAGTTTAAATAGTAGAGTTTAAATAGTAGAGTTTAAATAGTAGAGTTTAAATAGTCGAGTTTAAATAGTCGAGTTTAAATAGTAGAGTTTAAATAGTAGAGTTTAAATAGTAGAGTTTAAATAGTAGAGTTTAAATAGTAGAGTTTAAATAGTAGAGTTTAAATAGTAGAGTTTATATAGTAGAGTTTAAATAGTAGAGTTTAAGTAATATAGTTTAAATAGTAGAGTTTAAATAGTAGAGTTTAAATAGTAGAGTTTAAATAGTAGAGTTTAAATAGTAGAGTTTAAATAGTAGAGTTTAAATAGTAGAGTTTAAATAGTAGAGTTTAAATAGTAGAGTTTAAATAGTAGAGTTTAAATAGCAGAGTTTATATTGTAGAGTTTACATAGTAGAGTTTAAAAAGTAGAGTTTGAATTGTAGAGCTTAATTAGTAGAGTTTAAATAGTAGAGTTTAAATAGTAGAGTTTAAATAGTAGAGTTTAAATAGTAGAGTTTAAATAGTAGAGTTTAAATAGTAGAGTTTAAATAGTAGAGTTTAAATAGTAGAGTTTAAATAGTAGAGTTTAAATAGTAGAGTTTAAATAGTAGAGTTTAAATAGTAGAGTTTAAATAGTAGAGTTTGAATAGTAGAGTTTAAATAGTAGAGTTTAAATAGTAGAGTTTAAATAGTAGAGTTTAAATAGTAGAGTTTAAATAGTAGAGTTTAAATAGTGGAGTTTAAATAGTGGAATTTAAATAGTGGAGTTTAAATAATGGAGTTTAAATAGTGGAGTTTAAATAGTGGAGTTAAAATAGTGGAGTTTAAATAGTGGAGTTTAAATAGTGGAGTTTAAATAGTGGAGTTTAAATAGTGGAGTTTCAATAGTGGAGTTTAAATAGTGGAGTTTAAATAGTGGTGTTTAAATAGCAGAGTTTAAATAGTGGAGTTTAAATAGTGGAGTTTAAATAGTGGAGTTTAAATAGTAGAGTATAAACAGTAGAGTTAAAAAAGTAGAGTTTAAATAGTAGAGTTTAAATAGTAGAGTTTAAATAGTAGAGTTTAAATAGTAGAGTTTAAATAGTAGAGTTTAAATAGTAGAGTTTAAATAGTAGAGTTTAAATAGTAGAGTTTGAATAGTAGAGTTTAAATAGTAGAGTTTAAATAGTAGAGTTTAAATAGTAGAGTTTAAATAGTAGAGTTTAAATAGTGGAGTTTTAATAGTGGAGTTTAAATAGTGGAGTTTAAATAGTGGAGTTTAAATAGTGGAGTTTAAATAGTGGAGTTTAAATACTGGAGTTAAAATAGTGGAGTTTAAATAGTGGAGTTTAAATAGTGGAGTTTAAATAGTGGAGTTTAAATAGTGGAGTTTAAATAGTGGAGTTTAAATAGTGGAGTTTAAATAGTGGAGTTTAAATAGTGGAGTTTAAATAGTGGAGTTTAAATAGTAGAGTTTAAACAGTAGAGTTTAAAAAGTAGAGTTTAAATAGTAGAGTTTAAATAGTAGAGTTTAAATAGTAGAGTTTAAATAGTAGAGTTTAAATCGTAGAGTTTAAATAGTTGAAATTAAATAGTAGAGTTTAAATAGTAGAGATTAAATAGTAGAGTTTAAATAGTAGAGTTTAAATAGTAGAGTTTAAATAGTAGAGTTTAAATAGTAGAGTTTAAAAAATAGAGTTTAAAAAGTAGAGTTTTAAATAGTAGAGTTTAAATAGTAGAGTTTAAATAGTAGAGTTTAAATAGTAGAGTTTAAATAGTAGAGTTTAAATAGTAGAGTTTAAATAGTAGAGTTTAAATATTAGAGTTTAAACAGTAGAGATTAAATAGTAGACTTTATATAGTAGAGTTTAAATAGTAGAGTTTAAATAGTAGAGTTTAAATAGTAGAGTTTAAATAGTAGAATTTAAATAGTAGAGTTTAAATAGTAGAGTTTAAATAGTAGAGTTTAAATAGTAGAGATTAAATAGTAGAGTTTAAATAGTAGAGTTTAAATAGTAGAGTTTAAATAGTAGAGTTTAAATAGTAGAGTTTAAATCGTAGAGTTTATATAGTAGAGTTTAAATAGTAGAGTTTAAATAGTAGAGTTTAAATAGTAGAGTTAAAATAGTAGAGTTTAAATAGTAGAGTTTAAATAGTAGAGTTTAAAAAATAGAGTTTAAATAGTAAAGTTTAAATAGTAGAGTTTAAATAGTAGAGTTTAAATAGTAGAGCTTAAATAGTAGAGTTTAAATAGTAGAGTTTAAATAGTAGAGTTTAAATAGTAGAGTTTAAATAGTAGAGTTTAAATAGTAGAGTTTAAATAGTAGAGTTTAAATAGTAGAGCTTAAATAGTAGAGTTTAAATAGTAGAGTTTAAATAGTAGAGTTTAAATAGTAGAGTTTAAATAGTAGAGTTTAAATAGTAGAGTTTAAATAGTAGAGTTTAAATAGTACAGTTTAAATAGTAGAGTTTAAATAGTAGAGTTTAAATAGTAGAGTTTAAATAGTAGAGTTTAAATAGTAAAGTTTAAATAGTAGATTTTAAATAGTAGAGTTTAAATAGTAGAGTTTAAATAGTATAGTTTAAATAGTAGAGTTTAAATAGTAGAGTTTAAATAGTAGAGTTTAAATAGTAGAGTTTAAATAGTAGAGTTTAAATAGTAGAGCTTAAATAGTAGAGTTTAAATAGTAGAGTTTAAATAGCAGAGTTTAAATAGTAGAGTTTATATAGTAGAGTTTAAATAGTAGAGTTTAAATAGTAGAGTTTAAATAGTAGAGTTTAAATAGTAGAGTTCAAATAGTAGAGTTTAAATAGTAGAGTTTAAAAAATAGAGTTTAAATAGTAGAGTTTAAATAGTAGAGTTTAAATAGTAGAGTTTAAATAGTAGAGTTTAAATAGTAGAGTTTAAATAGTAGAGTTTAAATAGTAGAGTTTAAATAGTAGAGTTTAAATAGTAGAGTTTAAATAGTAAAGTTTAAATAGTAGAGTTTAAATAGTAGAGTTTAAATAGTAGAGTTTAAATAGTAGAGTTTAAATAGTCGAGTTTAAATAGTCGAGTTTAAATAGTCGAGTTTAAATAGTCGAGTTTAAATAGTAGAGTTTAAATAGTAGAGTTTAAATAGTAGAGTTTAAATAGTAGAGTTTAAATAGTAGAGTTTAAATAGTAGAGTTTAAATAGTAGAGTTTAAATAGTAGAGTTTAAATAGTAGAGTTTAAATAGTAGAGTTTAAATAGTAGAGTTTAAATAGTAGAGTTTAAATAGTAGAGTTTAAATAGTAGAGTTTAAATAGTAGAGTTTAAATAGTAAACTTTATATAGTAGAGGTTAAATAGTAGAGTTTAAATAGTAGAGTTTAAATAGTAGAGTTTAAATAGTAGAGTTTAAATAGTAGAGTTTAAATAGTATAGTTCAAATAGTAGAGTTTATATAGTAGAGTTTAAATAGTAGAGTTTAAATAGTAGAGTTTAAATAGTAGAGTTTAAATAGTAGAGTTTAAATAGTAGATTTTAAATAGTAGATTTTAAATAGTAGAGTTTAAATAGTAGAGTTTAAATAGTAGAGTTTAAATAGTAGAGTTTAAATAGTAGAGTTTAAATAGTAGAGTTTAGATAGTAGAGTTTAAATAGTAGAGTTTAAATAGTAGAGTTTAAATTGTAGAGTTTAAATTGTAGAGTTTAAATAGTAGAGTTTAAATAGTAGAGTTTAAATAGTAGAGTTTAAATAGTAGAGTTTAAATAGTAGAGTTTAAATAGTAGAGTTTAAATAGTAGAGTTTAAATAGTAGAGTTTGAATAGTAGAGTTTAAATAGTAGAGTTTAAGTAATATAGTTTAAATAGTAGAGTTTAAATAGTAGAGTTTAAATAGTAGAGTTTAAATAGTAGAGTTTAAATAGTAGAGTTTAAATAGTAGAGTTTAAATAGTAGAGTTTAAATAGTAGAGTTTAAATAGTAGAGTTTAAATAGTAGAGTTTAAATAGCAGAGTTTATATTGTAGAGTTTAAATAGTAGAGTTTAAAAAGTAGAGTTTGAATTGTAGAGCTTAATTAGTAGAGTTTAAATAGTAGAGTTTAAATAGTAGAGTTTAAATAGTAGAGTTTAAATAGTAGAGTTTAAATAGTAGAGTTTAAAAAGTAGAGTTTAAATAGTAGAGTTTAAATAGTAGAGTTTAAATAGTAGAGTTTAAATAGTAGAGTTTAAATAGTAGAGTTTAAATAGTAGAGTTTAAATAGTAGAGTTTAAATAGTAGAGTTTAAATAGTAGAGTTTAAATAGTAGAGTTTAAATAGTAGAGTTTAAATAGTAGAGTTTAAATAGTAGAGTTTAAATAGTAGAGTTTAATTAGTAGAGTTTAAATAGTAGAGTTTAAATAGTAGAGTTTAAATAGTAGAGTTTAATTAGTTGAGTTTAAATAGTAGAGTTTAAACAGTAGAATTTAAACAGTAGAGTTTAAACAGTTGAGTTTAAACAGTAGAGTTTAAACAGTAGAGTTTAAATAGTAGAGTTTAAATAGTAGAGTTTAAATAGTAAACTTTATATAGTAGAGGTTAAATAGTAGAGTTTAAATAGTAGAGTTTAAATAGTAGAGTTTAAATAGTAGAGTTTAAATAGTGGAGTTTAAATAGTAGAGTTTAAATAGTAGAGTTTAAATAATAGAGTTTAAATAGTAGAGTTTAAATAGTAGAGTTTAAATAGTAGAGTTTAAATAGTAGAGTTTAAATAGTAGAGTTTAAATAGTAGAGTTTAAATAGTAGAGTTTGAATAGTAGAGTTTAAATAGTAGAGTTTAAATAGTAGAGTTTAAATAGTAGAGTTTAAATAGTGGAGTTTAAATAGTGGAATTTAAATAGTGGAGTTTAAATAATGGAGTTTAAATAGTGGAGTTTAAATAGTGGAGTTAAAATAGTGGAGTTTAAATAGTGGAGTTTAAATAGTGGAGTTTAAATAGTGGAGTTTAAATAGTGGAGTTTCAATAGTGGAGTTTAAATAGTGGAGTTTAAATAGTGGTGTTTAAATAGCAGAGTTTAAATAGTGGAGTTTAAATAGTGGAGTTTAAATAGTGGAGTTTAAATAGTAGAGTATAAACAGTAGAGTTAAAAAAGTAGAGTTTAAATAGTAGAGTTTAAATAGTAGAGTTTAAATAGTAGAGTTTAAATAGTAGAGTTTAAATAGTAGAGTTTAAATAGTAGAGTTTAAATAGTAGAGTTTGAATAGTAGAGTTTAAATAGTAGAGTTTAAATAGTAGAGTTTAAATAGTAGAGTTTAAATAGTAGAGTTTAAATAGTGGAGTTTTAATAGTGGAGTTTAAATAGTGGAGTTTAAATAGTGGAGTTTAAATAGTGGAGTTTAAATAGTGGAGTTTAAATAGTGGAGTTAAAATAGTGGAGTTTAAATAGTGGAGTTTAAATAGTGGAGTTTAAATAGTGGAGTTTAAATAGTGGAGTTTAAATAGTGGAGTTTAAATAGTGGAGTTTAAATAGTGGAGTTTAAATAGTGGAGTTTAAATAGTAGAGTTTAAACAGTAGAGTTTAAAAAGTAGAGTTTAAATAGTAGAGTTTAAATAGTAGAGTTTAAATAGTAGAGTTTAAATAGTAGAGTTTAAATCGTAGAGTTTAAATAGTTGAAATTAAATAGTAGAGTTTAAATAGTAGAGATTAAATAGTAGAGTTTAAATAGTAGAGTTTAAATAGTAGAGTTTAAATAGTAGAGTTTAAATAGTAGATTTTAAAAAATAGAGTTTAAAAAGTAGAGTTTAAATAGTAGAGTTTAAATAGTAGAGTTTAAATAGTAGAGTTTAAATAGTAGAGTTTAAATAGTAGAGTTTAAATAGTAGAGTTTAAATAGTAGAGTTTAAATATTAGAGTTTAAACAGTAGAGATTAAATAGTAGACTTTATATAGTAGAGTTTAAATAGTAGAGTTTAAATAGTAGAGTTTAAATAGTAGAGTTTAAATAGTAGAATTTAAATAGTAGAGTTTAAATAGTAGAGTTTAAATAGTAGAGTTTAAATAGTAGAGATTAAATAGTAGTGTTTAAATAGTAGAGTTTAAATAGTAGAGTTTAAATAGTAGAGTTTAAATAGTAGAGTTTAAATAGTAGAGTTTAAATAGTAGAGTTTAAATAGTAGAGTTTAAATAGTAGAGTTTTAGTAGAGTTTAAATAGTAGAGTTTAAATAGTAGAGTTTAAATAGTAGAGTTTAAATAGTAGAGTTTAAATAGTAGAGTTTAAATAGTAGAGTTTAAATAGTAGAGTTTAAATAGTAGAGTTTAAATAGTAGAGTTTAAATAGTAGAGTTTAAATAGTAGAGTTTAAATAGTAGAGTTTAAATAGTAGAGTTTAAATAGTAGAGTTTAAATAGTAGAGTTTAAATAGTAGAGATTAAATAGCAGAGTTTAAATAGTAGAGTTTAAATAGTAGAGTTTAAATAGTAGTGTTTAAATAGTAGAGTTTATATAGTAGAGTTTAAATAGTAGAGTTTAAATAGTAGAGTTTAAATAGTAGAGTTTAAATAGTAGAGTTTAAATAGTAGAGTTTAAATAGTAGAGTTTAAATAGTAGAGTTTAAATAGTAGAGTTTAAATAGTAGATTTTAAATAGTAGATTTTAAATAGCAGAGTTTAAATAGTAGAGTTTAAATAGTAGAGTTTAAATAGTAGAGTTTAAATAGTAGAGTTTAAATAGTAGAGATTAAATAGTAGAGTTTAAATAGTAGAGTTTAAATAGTAGAGTTTAAATAGTAGAGTTTAAATAGTAGAGTTTAAATAGTAGAGCTTAAATAGTAGAGTTTAAATAGTAGAGTTTAAATAGTAGAGTTTAAATCGTAGAGTTTATATAGTAGAGTTTAAATAGTAGAGTTTAAATAGTAGAGTTTAAATAGTAGAGTTAAAATAGTAGAGTTTAAATAGTAGAGTTTAAATAGTAGAGTTTAAAAAATAGAGTTTAAATAGTAAAGTTTAAATAGTAGAGTTTAAATAGTAGAGTTTAAATAGTAGAGCTTAAATAGTAGAGTTTAAATAGTAGAGTTTAAATAGTAGAGTTTAAATAGTAGAGTTTAAATAGTAGAGTTTAAATAGTAGAGTTTAAATAGTAGAGTTTAAATAGTAGAGCTTAAATAGTAGAGTTTAAATAGTAGAGTTTAAATAGTAGAGTTTAAATAGTAGAGTTTAAATAGTAGAGTTTAAATAGTAGAGTTTAAATAGTAGAGTTTAAATAGTAGAGTTTAAATAGTACAGTTTAAATAGTAGAGTTTAAATAGTAGAGTTTAAATAGTAGAGTTTAAATAGTAGAGTTTAAATAGTAGAGTTTAAATAGTAGATTTTAAATAGTAGAGTTTAAATAGTAGAGTTTAAATAGTATAGTTTAAATAGTAGAGTTTAAATAGTAGAGTTTAAATAGTAGAGTTTAAATAGTAGAGTTTAAATAGTAGAGTTTAAATAGTAGAGTTTAAATAGTAGAGTTTAAATAGTAGAGTTTAAATAGTAGAGCTTAAATAGTAGAGTTTAAATAGTAGAGTTTAAATAGCAGAGTTTAAATAGTAGAGTTTATATAGTAGAGTTTAAATAGTAGAGTTTAAATAGTAGAGTTTAAATAGTAGAGTTTAAATAGTAGAGTTCAAATAGTAGAGTTTAAATAGTAGAGTTTAAAAAATAGAGTTTAAATAGTAGAGTTTAAATAGTAGAGTTTAAATAGTAGAGTTTAAATAGTAGAGTTTAAATAGTAGAGTTTAAATAGTAGAGTTTAAATAGTAGAGTTTAAATAGTAGAGTTTAAATAGTAGAGTTTAAATAGTAAAGTTTAAATAGTAGAGTTTAAATAGTAGAGTTTAAATAGTAGAGTTTAAATAGTAGAGTTTAAATAGTCGAGTTTAAATAGTCGAGTTTAAATAGTCGAGTTTAAATAGTTGAGTTTAAATAGTAGAGTTTAAATAGTAGAGTTTAAATAGTAGAGTTTAAATAGTAGAGTTTAAATAGTAGAGTTTAAATAGTAGAGTTTAAATAGTAGAGTTTAAATAGTAGAGTTTAAATAGTAGAGTTTAAATAGTAGAGTTTAAATAGTAGAGTTTAAATAGTAGAGTTTAATTAGTAGAGTTTAAATAGTAGAGTTTAAATAGTAGAGTTTAAATAGTAGAGTTTAATTAGTTGAGTTTAAATAGTAGAGTTTAAACAGTAGAATTTAAACAGTAGAGTTTAAACAGTTGAGTTTAAACAGTAGAGTTTAAACAGTAGAGTTTAAATAGTAGAGTTTAAATAGTAGAGTTTAAATAGTAAACTTTATATAGTAGAGGTTAAATAGTAGAGTTTAAATAGTAGAGTTTAAATAGTAGAGTTTAAATAGTAGAGTTTAAATAGTAGAGTTTAAATAGTATAGTTCAAATAGTAGAGTTTAAATAGTAGAGTTTAAATAGTAGAGTTTAAATAGTAGAGTTTAAATAGTAGAGTTTAAATAGTAGAGTTTAAATAGTAGAGTTTAAATAGTAGAGTTTAAATAGTAGAGTTTAAATAGTAGAGTTTAAATAGTAGAGTTTAAATAGTAGAGTTTAAATAGTAGAGTTTAGATAGTAGAGTTTAAATAGTAGAGTTTAAATAGTAGAGTTTAAATTGTAGAGTTTAAATTGTAGAGTTTAAATAGTAGAGTTTAAATAGTAGAGTTTAAATAGTAGAGTTTAAATAGTAGAGTTTAAATAGTAGAGTTTAAATAGTAGAGTTTAAATAGTAGAGTTTAAATAGTAGAGTTTGAATAGTAGAGTTTAAATAGTAGAGTTTAAGTAATATAGTTTAAATAGTAGAGTTTAAAAAGTAGAGTTTAAATAGTAGAGTTTAAATAGTAGAGTTTAAATAGTAGAGTTTAAATAGTAGAGTTTAAATAGTAGAGTTTAAATAGTAGAGTTTAAATAGTAGAGTTTAAATAGCAGAGTTTATATTGTAGAGTTTAAATAGTAGAGTTTAAAAAGTAGAGTTTGAATTGTAGAGCTTAATTAGTAGAGTTTAAATAGTAGAGTTTAAATAGTAGAGTTTAAATAGTAGAGTTTAAATAGTAGAGTTTAAATAGTAGAGTTTAAAAAGTAGAGTTTAAGTAGTAGAGTTTAAATAGTAGAGTTTAAATAGTAGAGTTTAAATAGTAGAGTTTAAATAGTAGAGTTTAAATAGTAGAGTTTAAATAGTAGAGTTTAAATAGTAGAGTTTAAATAGTAGAGTTTAAATAGTAGAGTTTAAATAGTAGAGTTTAAATAGTAGAGTTTAAATAGTAGAGTTTAAATAGTAGAGTTTAATTAGTAGAGTTTAAATAGTAGAGTTTAAATAGTAGAGTTTAAATAGTAGAGTTTAATTAGTTGAGTTTAAATAGTAGAGTTTAAACAGTAGAATTTAAACAGTAGAGTTTAAACAGTTGAGTTTAAACAGTAGAGTTTAAACAGTAGAGTTTAAATAGTAGAGTTTAAATAGTAGAGTTTAAATAGTAAACTTTATATAGTAGAGGTTAAATAGTAGAGTTTAAATAGTAGAGTTTAAATAGTAGAGTTTAAATAGTAGAGTTTAAATAGTAGAGTTTAAATAGTAGAGTTCAAATAGTAGAGTTTAAATAGTAGAGTTTAAATAGTAGAGTTTAAATAGTAGAGTTTAAATAGTAGAGTTTAAATAGTAGAGTTTAAATAGTAGAGTTTAAATAGTAGATTTTAAATAGTAGAGTTTAAATGGTAGAGTTTAAATAGTAGAGTTTAAATAGTAGAGTTTAAATAGTAGAGTTTAAATAGTAGAGTTTAGATAGTAGAGTTTAAATAGTAGAGTTTAAATAGTAGAGTTTAAATTGTAGAGTTTAAATTGTAGAGTTTAAATAGTAGAGTTTAAATAGTAGAGTTTAAATAGTAGAGTTTAAATAGTAGAGTTTAAATAGTAGAGTTTAAATAGTAGAGTTTAAATAGTAGAGTTTATATAGTAGAGTTTAAATAGTAGAGTTTGAATAGTAGAGTTTAAATAGTAGAGTTTAAATAGTAGAGTTTAAATAGTAGAGTTTATATAGTAGAGTTTAAATAGTAGAGTTTAAGTAATATAGTTTAAATAGTAGAGTTTAAATAGTAGAGTTTAAATAGTAGAGTTTAAATAGTAGAGTTTAAATAGTAGAGTTTAAATAGTAGAGTTTAAATAGTAGAGTTTAAATAGTAGAGTTTAAATAGTAGAGTTTAAATAGTAGAGTTTAAATAGCAGAGTTTATATTGTAGAGTTTAAATAGTAGAGTTTAAATAGTAGAGTTTGAATTGTAGAGCTTAATTAGTAGAGTTTAAATAGTAGAGTTTAAATAGTAGAGTTTAAATAGTAGAGTTTAAATAGTAGAGTTTAAATAGTAGAGTTTAAATAGTAGAGTTTAAATAGTAGAGTTTAAATAGTAGAGTTTAAATAGTAGAGTTTAAATAGTAGAGTTTAAATAGTAGAGTTTAAATAGTAGAGTTTAAATAGTAGAGTTTGAATAGTAGAGTTTAAATAGTAGAGTTTAAATAGTAGAGTTTAAATAGTAGAGTTTAAATAGTAGAGTTTAAATAGTGGAGTTTAAATAGTGGAATTTAAATAGTGGAGTTTAAATAATGGAGTTTAAATAGTGGAGTTTAAATAGTGGAGTTAAAATAGTGGAGTTTAAATAGTGGAGTTTAAATAGTGGAGTTTAAATAGTGGAGTTTCAATAGTGGAGTTTAAATAGTGGAGTTTAAATAGTGGAGTTTAAATAGTAGAGTTTAAATAGTGGAGTTTAAATAGTGGAGTTTAAATAGTGGAGTTTAAATAGTAGAGTTTAAACAGTAGAGTTAAAAAAGTAGAGTTTAAATAGTAGAGTTTAAATAGTAGAGTTTAAATAGTAGAGTTTAAATAGTAGAGTTTAAATAGTAGAGTTTAAATAGTAGAGTTTGAATAGTAGAGTTTAAATAGTAGAGTTTAAATAGTAGAGTTTAAATAGTAATGTTTAAATAGTAGAGTTTAAATAGTAGAGTTTAAATAGTGGAGTTTAAATAGTGGAATTTAAATAGTGGAGTTTAAATAATGGAGTTTAAATAGTGGAGTTTAAATACTGGAGTTAAAATAGTGGAGTTTAAATAGTGGAGTTTAAATAGTGGAGTTTTAATAGTGGAGTTTAAATAGTGGAGTTTAAATAGTGGAGTTTAAATAGTGGAGTTTAAATAGTAGAGTTTAAATAGTGGAGTTTAAATAGTGGAGTTTAAATAGTGGAGTTTAAATAGTAGAGTTTAAACAGTAGAGTTTAAAAAGTAGAGTTTAAATAGTAGAGTTTAAATAGTAGAGTTTGAATAGTAGAGTTTAAATAGTAGAGTTTAAATCGTAGAGTTTAAATAGTAGAAATTAAATAGTAGAGTTTAAATAGTAGAGATTAAATAGTAGAGTTTAAATAGTAGAGTTTAAATAGTAGAGTTTAAAAAATAGAGTTTAAAAAGTAGAGTTTAAATAGTAGAGTTTAAATAGTAGAGTTTAAATAGTAGAGTTTAAATAGTAGAGTTTAAATAGTAGAGTTTAAATAGTAGAGTTTAAATAGTAGAGTTTAAATAGTAGAGTTTAAACAGTAGAGATTAAATAGTAGACTTTATATAGTAGAGTTTAAATAGTAGAGTTTAAATAGTAGAGTTTAAATAGTAGAGTTTAAATAGTAGAGTTTAAATAGTTGAGTTTAAATAGTAGAGTTTAAATAGTAGAGTTTAAATAGTAGAGATTAAATAGTAGAGTTTAAATAGTAGAGTTTAAATAGTAGAGTTTAAATAGTAGAGTTTAAATAGTAGAGTTTAAATAGTGGAGTTTAAATAGTGGAGTTCAAATAGTGGAGTTTAAATAGTGGAGTTTAAATAGTGGAGTTTAAATAGTGGAGTTTAAATAGTGGAGTTTAAATAGTGGAGTTTAAATAGTAGAGTTTAAACAGTAGAGTTTAAAAAGTAGAGTTTAAATAGTAGAGTTTAAGTAGTAGAGTTTAAATAGTAGAGTTTAAATAGTAGAGTTTAAATCGTAGAGTTTAAATAGTAGAAATTAAATAGTAGAGTTTAAATAGTAGAGATTAAATAGTAGAGTTTAAATAGTAGAGTTTAAATAGTAGAGTTTAAAAAATAGAGTTTAAAAAGTAGAGTTTAAATAGTAGAGTTTAAATAGTAGAGTTTAAATAGTAGAGTTTAAATAGTAGAGTTTAAATAGTAGAGTTTAAATAGTAGAGTTTAAATAGTAGAGTTTAAATAGTAGAGTTTAAACAGTAGAGATTAAATAGTAGACTTTATATAGTAGAGTTTAAATAGTAGAGTTTAAATAGTAGAGTTTAAATAGTAGAGTTTAAATAGTAGAGTTTAAATAGTTGAGTTTAAATAGTAGAGTTTAAATAGTAGAGTTTAAATAGTAGAGATTAAATAGTAGAGTTTAAATAGTAGAGTTTAAATAGTAGAGTTTAAATAGTAGAGTTTAAATAGTAGAGTTTAAATAGTGGAGTTTAAATAGTGGAGTTCAAATAGTGGAGTTTAAATAGTGGAGTTTAAATAGTGGAGTTTAAATAGTGGAGTTAAAATAGTGGAGTTTAAATAGTGAAGTTTTATTAGTGGAGTTTAAATAGTGGAGTTTAGGTAGTGGAGTTTAAATAGTGGAGTTTAAATAGTGGAGTTTAAATAGTGGAGTTTAAATAGTGGAGTTTAAATAGTGGAGTTTAAATAGTGGAGTTTAAATAGTAGAGTTTAAATAGTAGAGTTTAAATAGTAGAGTTTAAATAGTAGAGTTTAAATAGTAGAGTTTAAATAGTAGAGTTTAAATAGTAGAGTTTAAATAGTAGAGTTTAAATAGTAGAGTTTAAATAGTAGAGTTTAAATAGTAGAGTTTAAATAGTAGAGTTTAAATAGTAGAGTTTAAATAGTAGAGTTTAAATAGTAGAGTTTAAACAGTAGAGTTTAAATAGTAGACTTTATATAGTAGAGTTTAAATAGTAGAGTTTAAATAGTAGAGTTTAAATAGTAGAGTTTAAATAGTAGAGTTTAAATAGTAGAGTTTAAATAGTAGAGTTTAAATAGTAGAATTCAAATAGTAGAGTTTAAATAGTAGATTTTAAATAGTAGAGTTTAAATAGTAGAGTTTAAATAGTAGAGTTTAAATAGTAGATTTTAAATAGTAGATTTTAAATAGTAGATTTTAAATAGTAGAGTTTAAATAGTAGATTTTAAATAGTAGTGTTTAAATAGTAGAGTTTAAATAGTAGAGTTTAAATAGTAGAGTTTAAATAGTAGAGTTTGAATAGTAGAGTTTAAATAGTAGAGTTTAAATAGTAGAGTTTAAATAGTAGAGTTTAAATAGTAGAGTTTAAATAGTCGAGTTTAAATAGTAGAGTTTAAATAGTAGAGTTTAAATAGTAGAGTTTAAATAGTAGAGTTTAAATAGTAGAGTTTAAATAGTAGAGTTTATATAGTAGAGTTTAAATAGTAGAGTTTAAATAATAGAGTTTAAATAGTAGAGTTTAAATAGTAGAGTTTAAATAGTAGAGTTTAAATAGTAGAGTTTAAAAAATAGAGTTTAAATAGTAGAGTTTAAATAGTAGAGTTTAAATAGTAGAGTTTAAATAGTAGAGTTTAAATAGTAGAGTTTAAATAGCAGAGTTTATATAGTAGAGTTTAAATAGTAGAGTTTAAATAGTAGAGTTTAGATAGTAGAGTTTAAATAGTAGAGTTTAAATAGTAGAGTTTAAATAGTAAAGTTTAAATAGTAGAGTTTAAATAGTAGAGTTTAAATAGTAGAGTTTAAATAGTAGAGTTTAAATAGTAGAGTTTAAATAGTAGACTTTATATAGTAGAGTTTAAATAGTATAGTTTAAATAGTATAGTTTAAATAGTAGAGTTTAAATAGTAGAGTTTAAATAGTAGAGTTTAAATAGTAGAGTTTAAATAGTAGAGTTCAAATAGTAGAGTTTAAATAGTAGAGTTTAAATAGTAGATTTTAAATAGTAGATTTTAAATAGTAGAGTTTACATAGTAGAGTTTAAATAGTAGAGTTTAAATAGTAGAGTTTAAATAGTAGAGTTTAAATAGTAGAGTTTAAATAGTAGAGTTTAAATAGTAGAGTTTAAATAGTAGAGTTCAAATAGTAGAGTTTAAATAGTAGAGTTTAAATAGTAGAGTTTAATTAGTAGAGTTTAAATAGTAGAGTTTAAATAGTAGAGTTTAAATAGTAGAATTTAATTAGTTTAGTTTAAATAGTAGAGTTTAAACAGTAGAATTTAAACAGTAGAGTTTAAACAGTTGAGTTTAAACAGTAGAGTTTAAACAGTAAAGTTTAAATAGTAGAGTTTAAATAGTAGAGTTTAAATAGTAGAGTTTAAGACGTAGAATTTAAATAGTAGAGTTTAAATAGTAGAGTTTAAATAGTAGAGTTTAAATAGTAGAGTTTAAATAGTAGAGTTTAATTAGTTTAGTTTAAATAGTAGAGTTTAAACAGTAGAATTTAAACAGTAGAGTTTAAACAGTTGAGTTTAAACAGTAGAGTTTAAACAGTAAAGTTTAAATAGTAGAGTTTAAATAGTAGAGTTTAAATAGTAGAGTTTAAATAGTAGAATTTAAATAGTCGAGTTTAAATAGTAGAGTTTAAATAGTAGAGTTTAAATAGTCGAGTTTAAATAGTCGAGTTTAAATAGTAGAGTTAAAATAGTAGAGTTTAATTAGTTGAGTTTAAATAGTAGAGTTTAAACAGTAGAATTTAAACAGTAGAGTTTAAACAGTTGAGTTTAAACAGTAGAGTTTAAACAGTAGAGTTTAAATAGTAGAGTTTAAATAGTAGAGTTTAAATAGTAGAGTTTAAATAGTAGAATTTAAATAGTAGAGATTAAATAGTAGAGTTTAAATAGTAGAGTTTAAATAGTAGAGTTTAAATAGTAGAGTTTATATGGTAGAGTTTAAATAGTAGAGTTTAAATAGTAGAGTTTAAATAGTAGAGTTTAAATAGTAGAGTTCAAATAGTAGAGTTTAAATAGTAGAGTTTTAAAAATAGAGTTTAAATAGTAGAGTTTAAATAGTAGAGTTTTAATAGTAGAGTTTAAATAGTAGAGTTTAAATATTAGAGTTTAAATAGTAGAGTTTAAATAGTGGAGTTTAAATAGTGGAGTTTAAATAGTGGAGTTTAAATAGTGGAGTTTCAATAGTGGAGTTTAAATAGTGGAGTTTAAATAGTGGAGTTTAAATAGTAGAGTTTAAATAGTGGAGTTTAAATAGTGGAGTTTAAATAGTGGAGTTTAAATAGTAGAGTTTAAACAGTAGAGTTTAAAAAGTAGAGTTTAAATAGTAGAGTTTAAATAGTAGAGTTTAAATAGTAGAGTTTAAATAGTAGAGTTTAAATAGTAGAGTTTAAATAGTAGAGTTTAAATAGTAGAGTTTAAATAGTAGAGTTTAAATAGTAGAGTTTAAATAGTAGAGTTTAAATAGTAGAGTTTAAATAGTAAAGTTTAAATAGTAGAGTTTAAATAGTAGAGTTTAAATAGTAGAGTTTAAATAGTAGAGTTTAAATAGTAGAGTTTAAATAGTCGAGTTTAAATAGTCGAGTTTAAATAGTAGAGTTTAAATAGTAGAGTTTAAATAGTCGAGTTTAAATAGTAGAGTTTAAATAGTAGAGTTTAAATAGTAGAGTTTAATTAGTAGAGTTTAAATAGTAGAGTTTAAATAGTAGAGTTTAAATAGTAGAGTTTAATTAGTTGAGTTTAAATAGTAGAGTTTAAACAGTAGAATTTAAACAGTAGAGTTTAAACAGTTGAGTTTAAACAGTAGAGTTTAAACAGTAGAGTTTAAATAGTAGAGTTTAAATAGTAGAGTTTAAATAGTAGACTTTATATAGTAGAGTTTAAATAGTAGAGTTTAAATAGTAGAGTTTAAATAGTAGAGTTTAAATAGTAGAGTTTAAATAGTAGAGTTTAAATAGTAGAGTTCAAATAGTAGAGTTTAAATAGTAGAGTTTAAATAGTAGAGTTTAAATAGTAGAGTTTAAATAGTAGAGTTTAAATAGTAGAGTTTAAATAGTAGAGTTTAAATAGTAGAGTTTAAATAGTAGAGTTTAAATAGTAGAGTTTAAATAGTAGAGTTTAAATAGTAGAGTTTAAATAGTAGAGTTTAGATAGTAGAGTTTAAATAGTAGAGTTTAAATTGTAGAGTTTAAATTGTAGAGTTTAAATAGTAGAGTTTAAATAGTAGAGTTTAAATAGTAGAGTTTAAATAGTAGAGTTTAAATAGTAGAGTTTAAATAGTAGAGTTTAAATAGTAGAGTTTAAATAGTAGAGTTTGAATAGTAGAGTTTAAATAGTAGAGTTTAAATAGTAGAGTTTAAATAGTAGAGTTTAAATAGTAGAGTTTAAATAGTAGAGTTTAAATAGTAGAGTTTAAATAGTAGAGTTTAAATAGTAGAGTTTAAATAGTAGAGTTCAAATAGTAGAGTTTAAATAGTAGAGTTTAAATAGTAGAGTTTAATTAGTAGAGTTTAAATAGTAGAGTTTAAATAGTAGAGTTTAAATAGTAGAGTTTAATTAGTTTAGTTTAAATAGTAGAGTTTAAACAGTAGAATTTAAACAGTAGAGTTTAAACAGTTGAGTTTAAACAGTAGAGTTTAAACAGTAAAGTTTAAATAGTAGAGTTTAAATAGTAGAGTTTAAATAGTAGAGTTTAAAACGTAGAATTTTAATAGTAGAGTTTAAATAGTAGAGTTTAAATAGTAGAGTTTAAATAGTAGAGTTTAAATAGTAGAGTTTAATTAGTTTAGTTTAAATAGTAGAGTTTAAACAGTAGAATTTAAACAGTAGAGTTTAAACAGTTGAGTTTAAACAGTAGAGTTTAAACAGTAAAGTTTAAATAGTAGAGTTTAAATAGTAGAGTTTAAATAGTAGAGTTTAAATAGTAGAATTTAAATAGTCGAGTTTAAATAGTAGAGTTTAAATAGTAGAGTTTAAATAGTCGAGTTTAAATAGTCGAGTTTAAATAGTAGAGTTAAAATAGTAGAGTTTAATTAGTTGAGTTTAAATAGTAGAGTTTAAACAGTAGAATTTAAACAGTAGAGTTTAAACAGTTGAGTTTAAACAGTAGAGTTTAAACAGTAGAGTTTAAATAGTAGAGTTTAAATAGTAGAGTTTAAATAGTAGAGTTTAAATAGTAGAATTTAAATAGTAGAGATTAAATAGTAGAGTTTAAATAGTAGAGTTTAAATAGTAGAGTTTAAATAGTAGAGTTTATATGGTAGAGTTTAAATAGTAGAGTTTAAATAGTAGAGTTTAAATAGTAGAGTTTAAATAGTAGAGTTCAAATAGTAGAGTTTAAATAGTAGAGTTTAAAAAATAGAGTTTAAATAGTAGAGTTTAAATAGTAGAGTTTTAATAGTAGAGTTTAAATAGTAGAGTTTAAATATTAGAGTTTAAATAGTAGAGTTTAAATAGTGGAGTTTAAATAGTGGAGTTTAAATAGTGGAGTTTAAATAGTGGAGTTTCAATAGTGGAGTTTAAATAGTGGAGTTTAAATAGTGGAGTTTAAATAGTAGAGTTTAAATAGTGGAGTTTAAATAGTGGAGTTTAAATAGTGGAGTTTAAATAGTAGAGTTTAAACAGTAGAGTTTAAAAAGTAGAGTTTAAATAGTAGAGTTTAAATAGTAGAGTTTAAATAGTAGAGTTTAAATAGTAGAGTTTAAATAGTAGAGTTTAAATAGTAGAGTTTAAATAGTAGAGTTTAAATAGTAGAGTTTAAATAGTAAAGTTTAAATAGTAGAGTTTAAATAGTAGAGTTTAAATAGTAGAGTTTAAATAGTAGAGTTTAAATAGTAGAGTTTAAATAGTCGAGTTTAAATAGTCGAGTTTAAATAGTAGAGTTTAAATAGTAGAGTTTAAATAGTCGAGTTTAAATAGTAGAGTTTAAATAGTAGAGTTTAAATAGTAGAGTTTAATTAGTAGAGTTTAAATAGTAGAGTTTAAATAGTAGAGTTTAAATAGTAGAGTTTAATTAGTTGAGTTTAAATAGTAGAGTTTAAACAGTAGAATTTAAACAGTAGAGTTTAAACAGTTGAGTTTAAACAGTAGAGTTTAAACAGTAGAGTTTAAATAGTAGAGTTTAAATAGTAGAGTTTAAATAGTAGACTTTATATAGTAGAGTTTAAATAGTAGAGTTTAAATAGTAGAGTTTAAATAGTAGAGTTTAAATAGTAGAGTTTAAATAGTAGAGTTTAAATAGTAGAGTTCAAATAGTAGAGTTTAAATAGTAGAGTTTAAATAGTAGAGTTTAAATAGTAGAGTTTAAATAGTAGAGTTTAAATAGTAGAGTTTAAATAGTAGAGTTTAAATAGTAGAGTTTAAATAGTAGAGTTTAAATAGTAGAGTTTAAATAGTAGAGTTTAAATAGTAGAGTTTAGATAGTAGAGTTTAAATAGTAGAGTTTAAATTGTAGAGTTTAAATTGTAGAGTTTAAATAGTAGAGTTTAAATAGTAGAGTTTAAATAGTAGAGTTTAAATAGTAGAGTTTAAATAGTAGAGTTTAAATAGTAGAGTTTAAATAGTAGAGTTTAAATAGTAGAGTTTGAATAGTAGAGTTTAAATAGTAGAGTTTAAATAGTAGAGTTTAAATAGTAGAGTTTAAATAGTAGAGTTTAAATAGTCGAGTTTAAATAGTCGAGTTTAAATAGTAGAGTTTAAATAGTAGAGTTTAAATAGTAGAGTTTAAATAGTAGAGTTTAAATAGTAGAGTTTAAATAGTAGAGTTTAAATAGTAGAGTTTAAATAGTAGAGTTTATATAGTAGAGTTTAAATAGTAGAGTTTAAGTAATATAGTTTAAATAGTAGAGTTTAAATAGTAGAGTTTAAATAGTAGAGTTTAAATAGTAGAGTTTAAATAGTAGAGTTTAAATAGTAGAGTTTAAATAGTAGAGTTTAAATAGTAGAGTTTAAATAGTAGAGTTTAAATAGCAGAGTTTATATTGTAGAGTTTACATAGTAGAGTTTAAAAAGTAGAGTTTGAATTGTAGAGCTTAATTAGTAGAGTTTAAATAGTAGAGTTTAAATAGTAGAGTTTAAATAGTAGAGTTTAAATAGTAGAGTTTAAATAGTAGAGTTTAAATAGTAGAGTTTAAATAGTAGAGTTTAAATAGTAGAGTTTAAATAGTAGAGTTTAAATAGTAGAGTTTAAATAGTAGAGTTTAAATAGTAGAGTTTAAATAGTAGAGTTTGAATAGTAGAGTTTAAATAGTAGAGTTTAAATAGTAGAGTTTAAATAGTAGAGTTTAAATAGTAGAGTTTAAATAGTAGAGTTTAAATAGTGGAGTTTAAATAGTGGAATTTAAATAGTGGAGTTTAAATAATGGAGTTTAAATAGTGGAGTTTAAATAGTGGAGTTAAAATAGTGGAGTTTAAATAGTGGAGTTTAAATAGTGGAGTTTAAATAGTGGAGTTTAAATAGTGGAGTTTCAATAGTGGAGTTTAAATAGTGGAGTTTAAATAGTGGTGTTTAAATAGCAGAGTTTAAATAGTGGAGTTTAAATAGTGGAGTTTAAATAGTGGAGTTTAAATAGTAGAGTATAAACAGTAGAGTTAAAAAAGTAGAGTTTAAATAGTAGAGTTTAAATAGTAGAGTATAAACAGTAGAGTTAAAAAAGTAGAGTTTAAATAGTAGAGTTTAAATAGTAGAGTTTAAATAGTAGAGTTTAAATAGTAGAGTTTAAATAGTAGAGTTTAAATAGTAGAGTTTAAATAGTAGAGTTTAAATAGTAGAGTTTGAATAGTAGAGTTTAAATAGTAGAGTTTAAATAGTAGAGTTTAAATAGTAGAGTTTAAATAGTAGAGTTTAAATAGTAGAGTTTAAATAGTAGAGCTTAAATAGTAGAGTTTAAATAGTAGAGTTTAAATAGCAGAGTTTAAATAGTAGAGTTTATATAGTAGAGTTTAAATAGTAGAGTTTAAATAGTAGAGTTTAAATAGTAGAGTTTAAATAGTAGAGTTCAAATAGTAGAGTTTAAATAGTAGAGTTTAAAAAATAGAGTTTAAATAGTAGAGTTTAAATAGTAGAGTTTAAATAGTAGAGTTTAAATAGTAGAGTTTAAATAGTAGAGTTTAAATAGTAGAGTTTAAATAGTGGAGTTTAAATAGTGGAGTTTAAATAGTGGAGTTAGATAGTGGAGTTTCAATAGTGGAGTTTAAATAGTGGAGTTTAAATAGTGGAGTTTAAATAGTAGAGTTTAAATAGTGGAGTTTAAATAGTGGAGTTTAAATAGTGGAGTTTAAATAGTAGAGTTTAAACAGTAGAGTTTAAAAAGTAGAGTTTAAATAGTAGAGTTTAAATAGTAGAGTTTAAATAGTAGAGTTTAAATAGTAGAGTTTAAATAGTAGAGTTTAAATAGTAGAGTTTAAATAGTAGAGTTTAAATAGTAGAGTTTAAATAGTAGAGTTTAAATAGTAGAGTTTAAATAGTAAAGTTTAAATAGTAGAGTTTAAATAGTCGAGTTTAAATAGTAGAGTTTAAATAGTCGAGTTTAAATAGTCGAGTTTAAATAGTCGAGTTTAAATAGTCGAGTTTAAATAGTTGAGTTTAAATAGTAGAGTTTAAATAGTAGAGTTTAAATAGTAGAGTTTAAATAGTAGAGTTTAAATAGTAGAGTTTAAATAGTAGAGTTTAAATAGTACAGTTTAAATAGTAGAGTTTAAATAGTAGAGTTTAAATAGTAGAGTTTAAATAGTAGATTTTAAATAGTAGATTTTAAATAGCAGAGTTTAAATAGTAGAGTTTAAATAGTAGAGTTTAAATAGTAGAGTTTAAATAGTAGAGTTTAAATAGTAGAGATTAAATAGTAGAGTTTAAATAGTAGAGTTTAAATAGTAGAGTTTAAATAGTAGAGTTTAAATAGTAGAGCTTAAATAGTAGAGTTTAAATAGTAGAGTTTAAATAGTAGAGTTTAAATCGTAGAGTTTATATAGTAGAGTTTAAATAGTAGAGTTTAAATAGTAGAGTTTAAATAGTAGAGTTAAAATAGTAGAGTTTAAATAGTAGAGTTTAAATAGTAGAGTTTAAAAAATAGAGTTTAAATAGTAAAGTTTAAATAGTAGAGTTTAAATAGTAGAGTTTAAATAGTAGAGCTTAAATAGTAGAGTTTAAATAGTAGAGTTTAAATAGTAGAGTTTAAATAGTAGAGTTTAAATAGTAGAGTTTAAATGGTAGAGTTTAAATAGTAGAGTTTAAATAGTAGAGCTTAAATAGTAGAGTTTAAATAGTAGAGTTTAAATAGTAGAGTTTAAATAGTAGAGTTTAAATAGTAGAGTTTAAATAGTAGAGTTTAAATAGTAGAGTTTAAATAGTAGAGTTTAAATAGTACAGTTTAAATAGTAGAGTTTAAATAGTAGAGTTTAAATAGTAGAGTTTAAATAGTAGAGTTTAAATAGTAGAGTTTGAATAGTAGATTTTAAATAGTAGAGTTTAAGTAATATAGTTTAAATAGTAGAGTTTAAATAGTAGAGTTTAAATAGTAGAGTTTAAATAGTAGAGTTTAAATAGTAGAGTTTAAATAGTAGAGTTTAAATAGTAGAGTTTAAATAGTAGAGTTTAAATAGTAGAGTTTAAATAGTAGAGTTTAAATAGTAAACTTTATATAGTAGAGGTTAAATAGTAGAGTTTAAATAGTAGAGTTTAAATAGTAGAGTTTAAATAGTAGAGTTTAAATAGTAGAGTTTAAATAGTAGAGTTCAAATAGTAGAGTTTAAATAGTAGAGTTTAAATAGTAGAGTTTAAATAGTAGAGTTTAAATAGTAGAGTTTAAATAGTAGAGTTTAAATAGTAGAGTTTAAATAGTAGATTTTAAATAGTAGAGTTTAAATAGTAGAGTTTAAATAGTAGAGTTTAAATAGTAGAGTTTAAATAGTAGAGTTTAAATGGTAGAGTTTAAATAGTAGAGTTTAAATAGTAGAGTTTAAATAGTAGAGTTTAAATAGTAGAGTTTAAATAGTAGAGTTTAGATAGTAGAGTTTAAATAGTAGAGTTTAAATAGTAGAGTTTAAATTGTAGAGTTTAAATTGTAGAGTTTAAATAGTAGAGTTTAAATAGTAGAGTTTAAATAGTAGAGTTTAAATAGTAGAGTTTAAATAGTAGAGTTTAAATAGTAGAGTTTAAATAGTAGAGTTTAAATAGTAGAGTTTAAATAGTAGAGTTTAAATAGTAGAGTTTAAATAGTAGAGTTTAAATAGTAGAGTTTGAATAGTAGAGTTTAAATAGTAGAGTTTAAATAGTAGAGTTTAAATAGTAGAGTTTAAATAGTAGAGTTTAAATAGTAGAGTTTAAATAGTGGAGTTTAAATAGTGGAATTTAAATAGTGGAGTTTAAATAATGGAGTTTAAATAGTGGAGTTTAAATAGTGGAGTTAAAATAGTGGAGTTTAAATAGTGGAGTTTAAATAGTGGAGTTTAAATAGTGGAGTTTAAATAGTGGAGTTTCAATAGTGGAGTTTAAATAGTGGAGTTTAAATAGTGGTGTTTAAATAGCAGAGTTTAAATAGTGGAGTTTAAATAGTGGAGTTTAAATAGTGGAGTTTAAATAGTAGAGTATAAACAGTAGAGTTAAAAAAGTAGAGTTTAAATAGTAGAGTTTAAATAGTAGAGTTTAAATAGTAGAGTTTAAATAGTAGAGTTTAAATAGTAGAGTTTAAATAGTAGAGTTTAAATAGTAGAGTTTAAATAGTAGAGTTTGAATAGTAGAGTTTAATTAGTAGAGTTTAAATAGTAGAGTTTAAATAGTAGAGTTTAAATAGTAGAGTTTAAATAGTAGAGTTTAAATAGTAGAGCTTAAATAGTAGAGTTTAAATAGTAGAGTTTAAATAGCAGAGTTTAAATAGTAGAGTTTATATAGTAGAGTTTAAATAGTAGAGTTTAAATAGTAGAGTTTAAATAGTAGAGTTTAAATAGTAGAGTTCAAATAGTAGAGTTTAAATAGTAGAGTTTAAAAAATAGAGTTTAAATAGTAGAGTTTAAATAGTAGAGTTTAAATAGTAGAGTTTAAATAGTAGAGTTTAAATAGTAGAGTTTAAATAGTAGAGTTTAAATAGTGGAGTTTAAATAGTGGAGTTTAAATAGTAGAGTTTAAATAGTGGAGTTTAAATAGTGGAGTTTAAATAGTGGAGTTTAGATAGTGGAGTTTCAATAGTGGAGTTTAAATAGTGGAGTTTAAATAGTGGAGTTTAAATAGTAGAGTTTAAATAGTGGAGTTTAAATAGTGGAGTTTAAATAGTGGAGTTTAAATAGTAGAGTTTAAACAGTAGAGTTTAAAAAGTAGAGTTTAAATAGTAGAGTTTAAATAGTAGAGTTTAAATAGTAGAGTTTAAATAGTAGAGTTTAAATAGTAGAGTTTAAATAGTAGAGTTTAAATAGTAGAGTTTAAATAGTAGAGTTTAAATAGTAGAGTTTAAATAGTAGAGTTTAAATAGTAAAGTTTAAATAGTAGAGTTTAAATAGTAGAGTTTAAATAGTAGAGTTTAAATAGTCGAGTTTAAATAGTCGAGTTTAAATAGTCGAGTTTAAATAGTCGAGTTTAAATAGTTGAGTTTAAATAGTAGAGTTTAAATAGTAGAGTTTAAATAGTAGAGTTTAAATAGTAGAGTTTGAATAGTAGAGTTTAAATAGTAGAGTTTAAATAGTAGAGTTTAAATAGTAGAGTTTAAATAGTAGAGTTTAAATAGTCGAGTTTAAATAGTCGAGTTTAAATAGTAGAGTTTAAATAGTAGAGTTTAAATAGTAGAGTTTAAATAGTAGAGTTTAAATAGTAGAGTTTAAATAGTAGAGTTTAAATAGTAGAGTTTAAATAGTAGAGTTTATATAGTAGAGTTTAAATAGTAGAGTTTAAGTAATATAGTTTAAATAGTAGAGTTTAAATAGTAGAGTTTAAATAGTAGAGTTTAAATAGTAGAGTTTAAATAGTAGAGTTTAAATAGTAGAGTTTAAATAGTAGAGTTTAAATAGTAGAGTTTAAATAGTAGAGTTTAAATAGCAGAGTTTATATTGTAGAGTTTACATAGTAGAGTTTAAAAAGTAGAGTTTGAATTGTAGAGCTTAATTAGTAGAGTTTAAATAGTAGAGTTTAAATAGTAGAGTTTAAATAGTAGAGTTTAAATAGTAGAGTTTAAATAGTAGAGTTTAAATAGTAGAGTTTAAATAGTAGAGTTTAAATAGTAGAGTTTAAATAGTAGAGTTTAAATAGTAGAGTTTAAATAGTAGAGTTTAAATAGTAGAGTTTAAATAGTAGAGTTTGAATAGTAGAGTTTAAATAGTAGAGTTTAAATAGTAGAGTTTAAATAGTAGAGTTTAAATAGTAGAGTTTAAATAGTAGAGTTTAAATAGTGGAGTTTAAATAGTGGAATTTAAATAGTGGAGTTTAAATAATGGAGTTTAAATAGTGGAGTTTAAATAGTGGAGTTAAAATAGTGGAGTTTAAATAGTGGAGTTTAAATAGTGGAGTTTAAATAGTGGAGTTTAAATAGTGGAGTTTCAATAGTGGAGTTTAAATAGTGGAGTTTAAATAGTGGTGTTTAAATAGCAGAGTTTAAATAGTGGAGTTTAAATAGTGGAGTTTAAATAGTGGAGTTTAAATAGTAGAGTATAAACAGTAGAGTTAAAAAAGTAGAGTTTAAATAGTAGAGTTTAAATAGTAGAGTTTAAATAGTAGAGTTTAAATAGTAGAGTTTAAATAGTAGAGTTTAAATAGTAGAGTTTAAATAGTAGAGTTTAAATAGTAGAGTTTGAATAGTAGAGTTTAAATAGTAGAGTTTAAATAGTAGAGTTTAAATAGTAGAGTTTAAATAGTAGAGTTTAAATAGTGGAGTTTTAATAGTGGAGTTTAAAGAGTGGAGTTTAAATAGTGGAGTTTAAATAGTGGAGTTTAAATAGTGGAGTTTAAATACTGGAGTTAAAATAGTGGAGTTTAAATAGTGGAGTTTAAATAGTGGAGTTTAAATAGTGGAGTTTAAATAGTGGAGTTTAAATAGTGGAGTTTAAATAGTGGAGTTTAAATAGTGGAGTTTAAATGGTGGAGTTTAAATAGTGGAGTTTAAATAGTAGAGTTTAAACAGTAGAGTTTAAACAGTAGAGTTTAAATAGTAGAGTTTAAATAGTAGAGTTTAAATAGTAGAGTTTAAATAGTAGAGTTTAAATCGTAGAGTTTAAATAGTTGAAATTAAATAGTAGAGTTTAAATAGTAGAGATTAAATAGTAGAGTTTAAATAGTAGAGTTTAAATAGTAGAGTTTAAATAGTAGAGTTTAAAAAATAGAGTTTAAAAAGTAGAGTTTAAATAGTAGAGTTTAAATAGTAGAGTTTAAATAGTAGAGTTTAAATAGTAGAGTTTAAATAGTAGAGTTTAAATAGTAGAGTTTAAATAGTAGAGTTTAAATATTAGAGTTTAAACAGTAGAGATTAAATAGTAGACTTTATATAGTAGAGTTTAAATAGTAGAGTTTAAATAGTAGAGTTTAAATAGTAGAGTTTAAATAGTAGAATTTAAATAGTAGAGTTTAAATAGTAGAGTTTAAATAGTAGAGTTTAAATAGTAGAGATTAAATAGTAGAGTTTAAATAGTAGAGTTTAAATAGTAGAGTTTAAATAGTAGAGTTTAAATAGTAGAGTTTAAATAGTAGAGTTTAAATAGTAGAGTTTAAATAGTAGAGTTTAAATAGTAGAGTTTTAGTAGAGTTTAAATAGTAGAGTTTAAATAGTAGAGTTTAAATAGTAGAGTTTAAATAGTAGAGTTTAAATAGTAGAGTTTAAATAGTAGAGTTTAAATAGTAGAGTTTAAATAGTAGAGTTTAAATAGTAGAGTTTAAATAGTAGAGTTTAAATAGTAGAGTTTAAATAGTAGAGTTTAAATAGTAGAGTTTAAATAGTAGAGTTTAAATAGTAGAGTTTAAATAGTAGAGATTAAATAGCAGAGTTTAAATAGTAGAGTTTAAATAGTTGAGTTTAAATAGTAGTGTTTAAATAGTAGAGTTTATATAGTAGAGTTTAAATAGTAGAGTTTAAATAGTAGAGTTTAAATAGTAGAGTTTAAATAGTAGAGTTTAAATAGTAGAGTTTAAATAGTAGAGTTTAAATAGTAGAGTTTAAATAGTAGAGTTTAAATAGTAGATTTTAAATAGTAGATTTTAAATAGCAGAGTTTAAATAGTAGAGTTTAAATAGTAGAGTTTAAATAGTAGAGTTTAAATAGTAGAGTTTAAATAGTAGAGATTAAATAGTAGAGTTTAAATAGTAGAGTTTAAATAGTAGAGTTTAAATAGTAGAGTTTAAATAGTAGAGCTTAAATAGTAGAGTTTAAATAGTAGAGTTTAAATAGTAGAGTTTAAATCGTAGAGTTTATATAGTAGAGTTTAAATAGTAGAGTTTAAATAGTAGAGTTTAAATAGTAGAGTTAAAATAGTAGAGTTTAAATAGTAGAGTTTAAATAGTAGAGTTTAAAAAATAGAGTTTAAATAGTAAAGTTTAAATAGTAGAGTTTAAATAGTAGAGTTTAAATAGTAGAGCTTAAATAGTAGAGTTTAAATAGTAGAGTTTAAATAGTAGAGTTTAAATAGTAGAGTTTAAATAGTAGAGTTTAAATGGTAGAGTTTAAATAGTAGAGTTTAAATAGTAGAGCTTAAATAGTAGAGTTTAAATAGTAGAGTTTAAATAGTAGAGTTTAAATAGTAGAGTTTAAATAGTAGAGTTTAAATAGTAGAGTTTAAATAGTAGAGTTTAAATAGTAGAGTTTAAATAGTACAGTTTAAATAGTAGAGTTTAAATAGTAGAGTTTAAATAGTAGAGTTTAAATAGTAGAGTTTAAATAGTAGAGTTTGAATAGTAGATTTTAAATAGTAGAGTTTAAGTAATATAGTTTAAATAGTAGAGTTTAAATAGTAGAGTTTAAATAGTAGAGTTTAAATAGTAGAGTTTAAATAGTAGAGTTTAAATAGTAGAGTTTAAATAGTAGAGTTTAAATAGTAGAGTTTAAATAGTAGAGTTTAAATAGTAGAGTTTAAATAGTAAACTTTATATAGTAGAGGTTAAATAGTAGAGTTTAAATAGTAGAGTTTAAATAGTAGAGTTTAAATAGTAGAGTTTAAATAGTAGAGTTTAAATAGTAGAGTTCAAATAGTAGAGTTTAAATAGTAGAGTTTAAATAGTAGAGTTTAAATAGTAGAGTTTAAATAGTAGAGTTTAAATAGTAGAGTTTAAATAGTAGAGTTTAAATAGTAGATTTTAAATAGTAGAGTTTAAATAGTAGAGTTTAAATAGTAGAGTTTAAATAGTAGAGTTTAAATAGTAGAATTTAAATAGTAGATTTTAAATAGTAGAGTTTAAATAGTAGAGTTTAAATAGTAGAGTTTAAATAGTAGAGTTTAAATAGTAGAGTTTAAATAGTAGAGTTTAGATAGTAGAGTTTAAATAGTAGAGTTTAAATAGTAGAGTTTAAATTGTAGAGTTTAAATTGTAGAGTTTAAATAGTAGAGTTTAAATAGTAGAGTTTAAATAGTAGAGTTTAAATAGTAGAGTTTAAATAGTAGAGTTTAAATAGTAGAGTTTAAATAGTAGAGTTTAAATAGTAGAGTTTAAATAGTAGAGTTTAAATAGTAGAGTTTAAATAGTAGAGTTTAAATAGTAGAGTTTAAATAGTAGAGTTTGAATAGTAGAGTTTAAATAGTAGAGTTTAAATAGTAGAGTTTAAATAGTAGAGTTTAAATAGTAGAGTTTAAATAGTAGAGTTTAAATAGTGGAGTTTAAATAGTGGAATTTAAATAGTGGAGTTTAAATAATGGAGTTTAAATAGTGGAGTTTAAATAGTGGAGTTAAAATAGTGGAGTTTAAATAGTGGAGTTTAAATAGTGGAGTTTAAATAGTGGAGTTTAAATAGTGGAGTTTCAATAGTGGAGTTTAAATAGTGGAGTTTAAATAGTGGTGTTTAAATAGCAGAGTTTAAATAGTGGAGTTTAAATAGTGGAGTTTAAATAGTGGAGTTTAAATAGTAGAGTATAAACAGTAGAGTTAAAAAAGTAGAGTTTAAATAGTAGAGTTTAAATAGTAGAGTTTAAATAGTAGAGTTTAAATAGTAGAGTTTAAATAGTAGAGTTTAAATAGTAGAGTTTAAATAGTAGAGTTTAAATAGTAGAGTTTAAATAGTAGAGTTTAAATAGTAGAGTTTAAATAGTAGAGTTTAAATAGTAGAGTTTAAATAGTAGAGTTTAAATAGTAGAGCTTAAATAGTAGAGTTTAAATAGTAGAGTTTAAATAGCAGAGTTTAAATAGTAGAGTTTATATAGTAGAGTTTAAATAGTAGAGTTTAAATAGTAGAGTTTAAATAGTAGAGTTTAAATAGTAGAGTTCAAATAGTAGAGTTTAAATAGTAGAGTTTAAAAAATAGAGTTTAAATAGTAGAGTTTAAATAGTAGAGTTTAAATAGTAGAGTTTAAATAGTAGAGTTTAAATAGTAGAGTTTAAATAGTAGAGTTTAAATAGTGGAGTTTAAATAGTGGAGTTTAAATAGTGGAGTTAGATAGTGGAGTTTCAATAGTGGAGTTTAAATAGTGGAGTTTAAATAGTGGAGTTTAAATAGTAGAGTTTAAATAGTGGAGTTTAAATAGTGGAGTTTAAATAGTGGAGTTTAAATAGTAGAGTTTAAACAGTAGAGTTTAAAAAGTAGAGTTTAAATAGTAGAGTTTAAATAGTAGAGTTTAAATAGTAGAGTTTAAATAGTAGAGTTTAAATAGTAGAGTTTAAATAGTAGAGTTTAAATAGTAGAGTTTAAATAGTAGAGTTTAAATAGTAGAGTTTAAATAGTAGAGTTTAAATAGTAAAGTTTAAATAGTAGAGTTTAAATAGTCGAGTTTAAATAGTAGAGTTTAAATAGTCGAGTTTAAATAGTCGAGTTTAAATAGTCGAGTTTAAATAGTCGAGTTTAAATAGTTGAGTTTAAATAGTAGAGTTTAAATAGTAGAGTTTAAATAGTAGAGTTTAAATAGTAGAGTTTAAATAGTAGAGTTTAAATAGTAGAGTTTAAATAGTACAGTTTAAATAGTAGAGTTTAAATAGTAGAGTTTAAATAGTAGAGTTTAAATAGTAGATTTTAAATAGTAGATTTTAAATAGCAGAGTTTAAATAGTAGAGTTTAAATAGTAGAGTTTAAATAGTAGAGTTTAAATAGTAGAGTTTAAATAGTAGAGATTAAATAGTAGAGTTTAAATAGTAGAGTTTAAATAGTAGAGTTTAAATAGTAGAGTTTAAATAGTAGAGCTTAAATAGTAGAGTTTAAATAGTAGAGTTTAAATAGTAGAGTTTAAATCGTAGAGTTTATATAGTAGAGTTTAAATAGTAGAGTTTAAATAGTAGAGTTTAAATAGTAGAGTTAAAATAGTAGAGTTTAAATAGTAGAGTTTAAATAGTAGAGTTTAAAAAATAGAGTTTAAATAGTAAAGTTTAAATAGTAGAGTTTAAATAGTAGAGTTTAAATAGTAGAGCTTAAATAGTAGAGTTTAAATAGTAGAGTTTAAATAGTAGAGTTTAAATAGTAGAGTTTAAATAGTAGAGTTTAAATGGTAGAGTTTAAATAGTAGAGTTTAAATAGTAGAGCTTAAATAGTAGAGTTTAAATAGTAGAGTTTAAATAGTAGAGTTTAAATAGTAGAGTTTAAATAGTAGAGTTTAAATAGTAGAGTTTAAATAGTAGAGTTTAAATAGTAGAGTTTAAATAGTACAGTTTAAATAGTAGAGTTTAAATAGTAGAGTTTAAATAGTAGAGTTTAAATAGTAGAGTTTAAATAGTAGAGTTTGAATAGTAGATTTTAAATAGTAGAGTTTAAGTAATATAGTTTAAATAGTAGAGTTTAAATAGTAGAGTTTAAATAGTAGAGTTTAAATAGTAGAGTTTAAATAGTAGAGTTTAAATAGTAGAGTTTAAATAGTAGAGTTTAAATAGTAGAGTTTAAATAGTAGAGTTTAAATAGTAGAGTTTAAATAGTAAACTTTATATAGTAGAGGTTAAATAGTAGAGTTTAAATAGTAGAGTTTAAATAGTAGAGTTTAAATAGTAGAGTTTAAATAGTAGAGTTTAAATAGTAGAGTTCAAATAGTAGAGTTTAAATAGTAGAGTTTAAATAGTAGAGTTTAAATAGTAGAGTTTAAATAGTAGAGTTTAAATAGTAGAGTTTAAATAGTAGAGTTTAAATAGTAGATTTTAAATAGTAGAGTTTAAATAGTAGAGTTTAAATAGTAGAGTTTAAATAGTAGAGTTTAAATAGTAGAGTTTAAATGGTAGAGTTTAAATAGTAGAGTTTAAATAGTAGAGTTTAAATAGTAGAGTTTAAATAGTAGAGTTTAAATAGTAGAGTTTAGATAGTAGAGTTTAAATAGTAGAGTTTAAATAGTAGAGTTTAAATTGTAGAGTTTAAATTGTAGAGTTTAAATAGTAGAGTTTAAATAGTAGAGTTTAAATAGTAGAGTTTAAATAGTAGAGTTTAAATAGTAGAGTTTAAATAGTAGAGTTTAAATAGTAGAGTTTAAATAGTAGAGTTTAAATAGTAGAGTTTAAATAGTAGAGTTTAAATAGTAGAGTTTAAATAGTAGAGTTTGAATAGTAGAGTTTAAATAGTAGAGTTTAAATAGTAGAGTTTAAATAGTAGAGTTTAAATAGTAGAGTTTAAATAGTAGAGTTTAAATAGTGGAGTTTAAATAGTGGAATTTAAATAGTGGAGTTTAAATAATGGAGTTTAAATAGTGGAGTTTAAATAGTGGAGTTAAAATAGTGGAGTTTAAATAGTGGAGTTTAAATAGTGGAGTTTAAATAGTGGAGTTTAAATAGTGGAGTTTCAATAGTGGAGTTTAAATAGTGGAGTTTAAATAGTGGTGTTTAAATAGCAGAGTTTAAATAGTGGAGTTTAAATAGTGGAGTTTAAATAGTGGAGTTTAAATAGTAGAGTATAAACAGTAGAGTTAAAAAAGTAGAGTTTAAATAGTAGAGTTTAAATAGTAGAGTTTAAATAGTAGAGTTTAAATAGTAGAGTTTAAATAGTAGAGTTTAAATAGTAGAGTTTAAATAGTAGAGTTTAAATAGTAGAGTTTGAATAGTAGAGTTTAATTAGTAGAGTTTAAATAGTAGAGTTTAAATAGTAGAGTTTAAATAGTAGAGTTTAAATAGTAGAGTTTAAATAGTAGAGCTTAAATAGTAGAGTTTAAATAGTAGAGTTTAAATAGCAGAGTTTAAATAGTAGAGTTTATATAGTAGAGTTTAAATAGTAGAGTTTAAATAGTAGAGTTTAAATAGTAGAGTTTAAATAGTAGAGTTCAAATAGTAGAGTTTAAATAGTAGAGTTTAAAAAATAGAGTTTAAATAGTAGAGTTTAAATAGTAGAGTTTAAATAGTAGAGTTTAAATAGTAGAGTTTAAATAGTAGAGTTTAAATAGTAGAGTTTAAATAGTGGAGTTTAAATAGTGGAGTTTAAATAGTAGAGTTTAAATAGTGGAGTTTAAATAGTGGAGTTTAAATAGTGGAGTTTAGATAGTGGAGTTTCAATAGTGGAGTTTAAATAGTGGAGTTTAAATAGTGGAGTTTAAATAGTAGAGTTTAAATAGTGGAGTTTAAATAGTGGAGTTTAAATAGTGGAGTTTAAATAGTAGAGTTTAAACAGTAGAGTTTAAAAAGTAGAGTTTAAATAGTAGAGTTTAAATAGTAGAGTTTAAATAGTAGAGTTTAAATAGTAGAGTTTAAATAGTAGAGTTTAAATAGTAGAGTTTAAATAGTAGAGTTTAAATAGTAGAGTTTAAATAGTAGAGTTTAAATAGTAGAGTTTAAATAGTAAAGTTTAAATAGTAGAGTTTAAATAGTAGAGTTTAAATAGTAGAGTTTAAATAGTCGAGTTTAAATAGTCGAGTTTAAATAGTCGAGTTTAAATAGTCGAGTTTAAATAGTTGAGTTTAAATAGTAGAGTTTAAATAGTAGAGTTTAAATAGTAGAGTTTAAATAGTAGAGTTTAAATAGTAGAGTTTAAATAGTAGAGTTTAAATAGTACAGTTTAAATAGTAGAGTTTAAATAGTAGAGTTTAAATAGTAGAGTTTAAATAGTAGATTTTAAATAGTAGATTTTAAATAGCAGAGTTTAAATAGTAGAGTTTAAATAGTAGAGTTTAAATAGTAGAGTTTAAATAGTAGAGTTTAAATAGTAGAGATTAAATAGTAGAGTTTAAATAGTAGAGTTTAAATAGTAGAGTTTAAATAGTAGAGTTTAAATAGTAGAGCTTAAATAGTAGAGTTTAAATAGTAGAGTTTAAATAGTAGAGTTTAAATCGTAGAGTTTATATAGTAGAGTTTAAATAGTAGAGTTTAAATAGTAGAGTTTAAATAGTAGAGTTAAAATAGTAGAGTTTAAATAGTAGAGTTTAAATAGTAGAGTTTAAAAAATAGAGTTTAAATAGTAAAGTTTAAATAGTAGAGTTTAAATAGTAGAGTTTAAATAGTAGAGCTTAAATAGTAGAGTTTAAATAGTAGAGTTTAAATAGTAGAGTTTAAATAGTAGAGTTTAAATAGTAGAGTTTAAATGGTAGAGTTTAAATAGTAGAGTTTAAATAGTAGAGCTTAAATAGTAGAGTTTAAATAGTAGAGTTTAAATAGTAGAGTTTAAATAGTAGAGTTTAAATAGTAGAGTTTAAATAGTAGAGTTTAAATAGTAGAGTTTAAATAGTAGAGTTTAAATAGTACAGTTTAAATAGTAGAGTTTAAATAGTAGAGTTTAAATAGTAGAGTTTAAATAGTAGAGTTTAAATAGTAGAGTTTGAATAGTAGATTTTAAATAGTAGAGTTTAAGTAATATAGTTTAAATAGTAGAGTTTAAATAGTAGAGTTTAAATAGTAGAGTTTAAATAGTAGAGTTTAAATAGTAGAGTTTAAATAGTAGAGTTTAAATAGTAGAGTTTAAATAGTAGAGTTTAAATAGTAGAGTTTAAATAGTAGAGTTTAAATAGTAAACTTTATATAGTAGAGGTTAAATAGTAGAGTTTAAATAGTAGAGTTTAAATAGTAGAGTTTAAATAGTAGAGTTTAAATAGTAGAGTTTAAATAGTAGAGTTCAAATAGTAGAGTTTAAATAGTAGAGTTTAAATAGTAGAGTTTAAATAGTAGAGTTTAAATAGTAGAGTTTAAATAGTAGAGTTTAAATAGTAGAGTTTAAATAGTAGATTTTAAATAGTAGAGTTTAAATAGTAGAGTTTAAATAGTAGAGTTTAAATAGTAGAGTTTAAATAGTAGAGTTTAAATAGTAGATTTTAAATAGTAGAGTTTAAATAGTAGAGTTTAAATAGTAGAGTTTAAATAGTAGAGTTTAAATAGTAGAGTTTAAATAGTAGAGTTTAGATAGTAGAGTTTAAATAGTAGAGTTTAAATAGTAGAGTTTAAATTGTAGAGTTTAAATTGTAGAGTTTAAATAGTAGAGTTTAAATAGTAGAGTTTAAATAGTAGAGTTTAAATAGTAGAGTTTAAATAGTAGAGTTTAAATAGTAGAGTTTAAATAGTAGAGTTTAAATAGTAGAGTTTAAATAGTAGAGTTTAAATAGTAGAGTTTAAATAGTAGAGTTTAAATAGTAGAGTTTAAATAGTAGAGTTTGAATAGTAGAGTTTAAATAGTAGAGTTTAAATAGTAGAGTTTAAATAGTAGAGTTTAAATAGTAGAGTTTAAATAGTAGAGTTTAAATAGTGGAGTTTAAATAGTGGAATTTAAATAGTGGAGTTTAAATAATGGAGTTTAAATAGTGGAGTTTAAATAGTGGAGTTAAAATAGTGGAGTTTAAATAGTGGAGTTTAAATAGTGGAGTTTAAATAGTGGAGTTTAAATAGTGGAGTTTCAATAGTGGAGTTTAAATAGTGGAGTTTAAATAGTGGTGTTTAAATAGCAGAGTTTAAATAGTGGAGTTTAAATAGTGGAGTTTAAATAGTGGAGTTTAAATAGTAGAGTATAAACAGTAGAGTTAAAAAAGTAAAGTTTAAATAGTAGAGTTTAAATAGTAGAGTTTAAATAGTAGAGTTTAAATAGTAGAGTTTAAATAGTAGAGTTTAAATAGTAGAGTTTAAATAGTAGAGTTTAAATAGTAGAGTTTGAATAGTAGAGTTTAAATAGTAGAGTTTAAATAGTAGAGTTTAAATAGTAGAGTTTAAATAGTAGAGTTTAAATAGTAGAGTTTAAATAGTAGAGCTTAAATAGTAGAGTTTAAATAGTAGAGTTTAAATAGCAGAGTTTAAATAGTAGAGTTTATATAGTAGAGTTTAAATAGTAGAGTTTAAATAGTAGAGTTTAAATAGTAGAGTTTAAATAGTAGAGTTCAAATAGTAGAGTTTAAATAGTAGAGTTTAAAAAATAGAGTTTAAATAGTAGAGTTTAAATAGTAGAGTTTAAATAGTAGAGTTTAAATAGTAGAGTTTAAATAGTAGAGTTTAAATAGTAGAGTTTAAATAGTGGAGTTTAAATAGTGGAGTTTAAATAGTGGAGTTTAGATAGTGGAGTTTCAATAGTGGAGTTTAAATAGTGGAGTTTAAATAGTGGAGTTTAAATAGTAGAGTTTAAATAGTGGAGTTTAAATAGTGGAGTTTAAATAGTGGAGTTTAAATAGTAGAGTTTAAACAGTAGAGTTTAAAAAGTAGAGTTTAAATAGTAGAGTTTAAATAGTAGAGTTTAAATAGTAGAGTTTAAATAGTAGAGTTTAAATAGTAGAGTTTAAATAGTAGAGTTTAAATAGTAGAGTTTAAATAGTAGAGTTTAAATAGTAGAGTTTAAATAGTAGAGTTTAAATAGTAAAGTTTAAATAGTAGAGTTTAAATAGTAGAGTTTAAATAGTAGAGTTTAAATAGTCGAGTTTAAATAGTCGAGTTTAAATAGTCGAGTTTAAATAGTCGAGTTTAAATAGTTGAGTTTAAATAGTAGAGTTTAAATAGTAGAGTTTAAATAGTAGAGTTTAAATAGTAGAGTTTAAATAGTAGAGTTTAAATAGTAGAGTTTAAATAGTAGAGTTTAAATAGTAGAGTTTAAATAGTAGAGTTTAAATAGTAGAGTTTAAATAGTAGAGTTTAAATAGTAGAGTTTAAATAGTAGAGTTTAAATAGTAGAGTTTAATTAGTAGAGTTTAAATAGTAGAGTTTAAATAGTAGAGTTTAAATAGTAGAGTTTAATTAGTTGAGTTTAAATAGTAGAGTTTAAACAGTAGAATTTAAACAGTAGAGTTTAAACAGTTGAGTTTAAACAGTAGAGTTTAAACAGTAGAGTTTAAATAGTAGAGTTTAAATAGTAAACTTTATATAGTAGAGGTTAAATAGTAGAGTTTAAATAGTAGAGTTTAAATAGTAGAGTTTAAATAGTAGAGTTTAAATAGTAGAGTTTAAATAGTATAGTTCAAATAGTAGAGTTTAAATAGTAGAGTTTAAATAGTAGAGTTTAAATAGTAGAGTTTAAATAGTAGAGTTTAAATAGTAGAGTTTAAATAGTAGATTTTAAATAGTAGATTTTAAATAGTAGAGTTTAAATAGTAGAGTTTAAATAGTAGAGTTTAAATAGTAGAGTTTAAATAGTAGAGTTTAAATAGTAGAGTTTAGATAGTAGAGTTAAATAGTAGAGTTTAAATAGTAGAGTTTAAATTGTAGAGTTTAAATTGTAGAGTTTAAATAGTAGAGTTTAAATAGTAGAGTTTAAATAGTAGAGTTTAAATAGTAGAGTTTAAATAGTAGAGTTTAAATAGTAGAGTTTAAATAGTAGAGTTTAAATAGTAGAGTTTGAATAGTAGAGTTTAAATAGTAGAGTTTAAGTAATATAGTTTAAATAGTAGAGTTTAAATAGTAGAGTTTAAATAGTAGAGTTTAAATAGTAGAGTTTAAATAGTAGAGTTTAAATAGTAGAGTTTAAATAGTAGAGTTTAAATAGTAGAGTTTAAATAGTAGAGTTTAAATAGCAGAGTTTATATTGTAGAGTTTAAATAGTAGAGTTTAAAAAGTAGAGTTTGAATTGTAGAGCTTAATTAGTAGAGTTTAAATAGTAGAGTTTAAATAGTAGAGTTTAAATAGTAGAGTTTAAATAGTAGAGTTTAAATAGTAGAGTTTAAAAAGTAGAGTTTAAATAGTAGAGTTTAAATAGTAGAGTTTAAATAGTAGAGTTTAAATAGTAGAGGTTAAATAGTAGAGTTTAAATAGTAGAGTTTAAATAGTAGAGTTTAAATAGTAGAGTTTAAATAGTAGAGTTTAAATAGTAGAGTTTAAATAGTAGAGTTTAAATAGTAGAGTTTAAATAGTAGAGTTTAAATAGTAGAGTTTAAATAGTAGAGTTTAAATAGTAGAGTTTAAATAGTAGAGTTTAATTAGTTGAGTTTAAATAGTAGAGTTTAAACAGTAGAATTTAAACAGTAGAGTTTAAACAGTTGAGTTTAAACAGTAGAGTTTAAACAGTAGAGTTTAAATAGTAGAGTTTAAATAGTAGAGTTTAAATAGTAAACTTTATATAGTAGAGGTTAAATAGTAGAGTTTAAATAGTAGAGTTTAAATAGTAGAGTTTAAATAGTAGAGTTTAAATAGTAGAGTTTAAATAGTAGAGTTCAAATAGTAGAGTTTAAATAGTAGAGTTTAAATAGTAGAGTTTAAATAGTAGAGTTTAAATAGTAGAGTTTAAATAGTAGAGTTTAAATAGTAGAGTTTAAATAGTAGATTTTAAATAGTAGAGTTTAAATAGTAGAGTTTAAATAGTAGAGTTTAAATAGTAGAGTTTAAATAGTAGAGTTTAAATAGTAGAGTTTAAATAGTAGAGTTTAAATAGTAGAGTTTAAATAGTAGAGTTTAAATAGTAGAGTTTAAATAGTAGAGTTTAAATAGTAGAGTTTAGATAGTAGAGTTTAAATAGTAGAGTTTAAATAGTAGAGTTTAAATTGTAGAGTTTAAATTGTAGAGTTTAAATAGTAGAGTTTAAATAGTAGAGTTTAAATAGTAGAGTTTAAATAGTAGAGTTTAAATAGTAGAGTTTAAATAGTAGAGTTTAAATAGTAGAGTTTAAATAGTAGAGTTTAAATAGTAGAGTTTAAATAGTAGAGTTTAAATAGTAGAGTTTAAATAGTAGAGTTTGAATAGTAGAGTTTAAATAGTAGAGTTTAAATAGTAGAGTTTAAATAGTAGAGTTTAAATAGTAGAGTTTAAATAGTAGAGTTTAAATAGTGGAGTTTAAATAGTGGAATTTAAATAGTGGAGTTTAAATAATGGAGTTTAAATAGTGGAGTTTAAATAGTGGAGTTAAAATAGTGGAGTTTAAATAGTGGAGTTTAAATAGTGGAGTTTAAATAGTGGAGTTTAAATAGTGGAGTTTCAATAGTGGAGTTTAAATAGTGGAGTTTAAATAGTGGTGTTTAAATAGCAGAGTTTAAATAGTGGAGTTTAAATAGTGGAGTTTAAATAGTGGAGTTTAAATAGTAGAGTATAAACAGTAGAGTTAAAAAAGTAGAGTTTAAATAGTAGAGTTTAAATAGTAGAGTTTAAATAGTAGAGTTTAAATAGTAGAGTTTAAATAGTAGAGTTTAAATAGTAGAGTTTAAATAGTAGAGTTTAAATAGTAGAGTTTGAATAGTAGAGTTTAAATAGTAGAGTTTAAATAGTAGAGTTTAAATAGTAGAGTTTAAATAGTAGAGTTTAAATAGTGGAGTTTTAATAGTGGAGTTTAAAGAGTGGAGTTTAAATAGTGGAGTTTAAATAGTGGAGTTTAAATAGTGGAGTTTAAATACTGGAGTTAAAATAGTGGAGTTTAAATAGTGGAGTTTAAATAGTGGAGTTTAAATAGTGGAGTTTAAATAGTGGAGTTTAAATAGTGGAGTTTAAATAGTGGAGTTTAAATAGTGGAGTTTAAATAGTGGAGTTTAAATAGTGGAGTTTAAATAGTAGAGTTTAAACAGTAGAGTTTAAAAAGTAGAGTTTAAATAGTAGAGTTTAAATAGTAGAGTTTAAATAGTAGTGTTTAAATAGTAGAGTTTAAATCGTAGAGTTTAAATAGTTGAAATTAAATAGTAGAGTTTAAATAGTAGAGATTAAATAGTAGAGTTTAAATAGTAGAGTTTAAATAGTAGAGTTTAAATAGTAGAGTTTTAATAGTAGAGTTTAAAAAATAGAGTTTAAAAAGTAGAGTTTAAATAGTAGAGTTTAAATAGTAGAGTTTAAATAGTAGAGTTTAAATAGTAGAGTTTAAATAGTAGAGTTTAAATAGTAGAGTTTAAATAGTAGAGTTTAAATATTAGAGTTTAAACAGTAGAGATTAAATAGTAGACTTTATATAGTAGAGTTTAAATAGTAGAGTTTAAATAGTAGAGTTTAAATAGTAGAGTTTAAATAGTAGAATTTAAATAGTAGAGTTTAAATAGTAGAGTTTAAATAGTAGAGTTTAAATAGTAGAGATTAAATAGTAGAGTTTAAATAGTAGAGTTTAAATAGTAGAGTTTAAATAGTAGAGTTTAAATAGTAGAGTTTAAATAGTAGAGTTTAAATAGTAGAGTTTAAATAGTAGAGTTTTAGTAGAGTTTTAGTAGAGTTTAAATAGTAGAGTTTAAATAGTAGAGTTTAAATAGTAGAGTTTAAATAGTAGAGTTTAAATAGTAGAGTTTAAATAGTAGAGTTTAAATAGTAGAGTTTAAATAGTAGAGTTTAAATAGTAGAGTTTAAATAGTAGAGTTTAAATAGTAGAGTTTAAATAGTAGAGTTTAAATAGTAGAGTTTAAATAGTAGAGTTTAAATAGTAGAGTTTAAATAGTAGAGATTAAATAGCAGAGTTTAAATAGTAGAGTTTAAATAGTAGAGTTTAAATAGTAGTGTTTAAATAGTAGAGTTTATATAGTAGAGTTTAAATAGTAGAGTTTAAATAGTAGAGTTTAAATAGTAGAGTTTAAATAGTAGAGTTTAAATAGTAGAGTTTAAATAGTAGAGTTTAAATAGTAGAGTTTAAATAGTAGAGTTTAAATAGTAGATTTTAAATAGTAGATTTTAAATAGCAGAGTTTAAATAGTAGAGTTTAAATAGTAGAGTTTAAATAGTAGAGTTTAAATAGTAGAGTTTAAATAGTAGAGATTAAATAGTAGAGTTTAAATAGTAGAGTTTAAATAGTAGAGTTTAAATAGTAGAGTTTAAATAGTAGAGTTTAAATAGTAGAGCTTAAATAGTAGAGTTTAAATAGTAGAGTTTAAATAGTAGAGTTTAAATCGTAGAGTTTATATAGTAGAGTTTAAATAGTAGAGTTTAAATAGTAGAGTTTAAATAGTAGAGTTAAAATAGTAGAGTTTAAATAGTAGAGTTTAAATAGTAGAGTTTAAAAAATAGAGTTTAAATAGTAAAGTTTAAATAGTAGAGTTTAAATAGTAGAGTTTAAATAGTAGAGCTTAAATAGTAGAGTTTAAATAGTAGAGTTTAAATAGTAGAGTTTAAATAGTAGAGTTTAAATAGTAGAGTTTAAATGGTAGAGTTTAAATAGTAGAGTTTAAATAGTAGAGCTTAAATAGTAGAGTTTAAATAGTAGAGTTTATATAGTAGAGTTTAAATAGTAGAGTTTAAATAGTAGAGTTTAAATAGTAGAGTTTAAATAGTAGAGTTTAAATAGTACAGTTTAAATAGTAGAGTTTAAATAGTAGAGTTTAAATAGTAGAGTTTAAATAGTAGAGTTTAAATAGTAGAGTTTAAATAGTAGATTTTAAATAGTAGAGTTTAAATAGTAGAGTTTAAATAGTATAGTTTAAATAGTAGAGTTTAAATAGTAGAGTTTAAATAGTAGAGTTTAAATAGTAGAGTTTAAATAGTAGAGTTTAAATAGTAGAGTTTAAATAGTAGAGTTTAAATAGTAGAGTTTAAATAGTAGAGCTTAAATAGTAGAGTTTAAATAGTAGAGTTTAAATAGCAGAGTTTAAATAGTAGAGTTTATATAGTAGAGTTTAAATAGTAGAGTTTAAATAGTAGAGTTTAAATAGTAGAGTTTAAATAGTAGAGTTCAAATAGTAGAGTTTAAATAGTAGAGTTTAAAAAATAGAGTTTAAATAGTAGAGTTTAAATAGTAGAGTTTAAATAGTAGAGTTTAAATAGTAGAGTTTAAATAGTAGAGTTTAAATAGTAGAGTTTAAATAGTGGAGTTTAAATAGTGGAGTTTAAATAGTGGAGTTTAGATAGTGGAGTTTCAATAGTGGAGTTTAAATAGTGGAGTTTAAATAGTGGAGTTTAAATAGTAGAGTTTAAATAGTGGAGTTTAAATAGTGGAGTTTAAATAGTGGAGTTTAAATAGTAGAGTTTAAACAGTAGAGTTTAAAAAGTAGAGTTTAAATAGTAGAGTTTAAATAGTAGAGTTTAAATAGTAGAGTTTAAATAGTAGAGTTTAAATAGTAGAGTTTAAATAGTAGAGTTTAAATAGTAGAGTTTAAATAGTAGAGTTTAAATAGTAGAGTTTAAATAGTAGAGTTTAAATAGTAAAGTTTAAATAGTAGAGTTTAAATAGTAGAGTTTAAATAGTAGAGTTTAAATAGTAGAGTTTAAATAGTAGAGTTTAAATAGTCGAGTTTAAATAGTCGAGTTTAAATAGTTGAGTTTAAATAGTAGAGTTTAAATAGTAGAGTTTAAATAGTAGAGTTTAAATAGTAGAGTTTAAATAGTAGAGTTTAAATAGTAGAGTTTAAATAGTAGAGTTTAAATAGTAGAGTTTAAATAGTAGAGTTTAAATAGTAGAGTTTAAATAGTAGAGTTTAAATAGTAGAGTTTAATTAGTAGAGTTTAAATAGTAGAGTTTAAATAGTAGAGTTTAAATAGTAGAGTTTAATTAGTTGAGTTTAAATAGTAGAGTTTAAACAGTAGAATTTAAACAGTAGAGTTTAAACAGTTGAGTTTAAACAGTAGAGTTTAAACAGTAGAGTTTAAATAGTAGAGTTTAAATAGTAGAGTTTAAATAGTAAACTTTATATAGTAGAGGTTAAATAGTAGAGTTTAAATAGTAGAGTTTAAATAGTAGAGTTTAAATAGTAGAGTTTAAATAGTAGAGTTTAAATAGTATAGTTCAAATAGTAGAGTTTAAATAGTAGAGTTTAAATAGTAGAGTTTAAATAGTAGAGTTTAAATAGTAGAGTTTAAATAGTAGAGTTTAAATAGTAGAGTTTAAATAGTAGATTTTAAATAGTAGAGTTTAAATAGTAGAGTTTAAATAGTAGAGTTTAAATAGTAGAGTTTAAATAGTAGAGTTTAAATAGTAGAGTTTAGATAGTAGAGTTTAAATAGTAGAGTTTAAATAGTAGAGTTTAAATTGTAGAGTTTAAATTGTAGAGTTTAAATAGTAGAGTTTAAATAGTAGAGTTTAAATAGTAGAGTTTAAATAGTAGAGTTTAAATAGTAGAGTTTAAATAGTAGAGTTTAAATAGTAGAGTTTAAATAGTAGAGTTTGAATAGTAGAGTTTAAATAGTAGAGTTTAAGTAATATAGTTTAAATAGTAGAGTTTAAATAGTAGAGTTTAAATAGTAGAGTTTAAATAGTAGAGTTTAAATAGTAGAGTTTAAATAGTAGAGTTTAAATAGTAGAGTTTAAATAGTAGAGTTTAAATAGTAGAGTTTAAATAGTAGAGTTTAAATAGCAGAGTTTATATTGTAGAGTTTAAATAGTAGAGTTTAAAAAGTAGAGTTTGAATTGTAGAGCTTAATTAGTAGAGTTTAAATAGTAGAGTTTAAATAGTAGAGTTTAAATAGTAGAGTTTAAATAGTAGAGTTTAAATAGTAGAGTTTAAAAAGTAGAGTTTAAATAGTAGAGTTTAAATAGTAGAGTTTAAATAGTAGAGTTTAAATAGTAGAGTTTAAATAGTAGAGTTTAAATAGTAGAGTTTAAATAGTAGAGTTTAAATAGTAGAGTTTAAATAGTAGAGTTTAAATAGTAGAGTTTAAATAGTAGAGTTTAAATAGTAGAGTTTAAATAGTAGAGTTTAAATAGTAGAGTTTAATTAGTAGAGTTTAAATAGTAGAGTTTAAATAGTAGAGTTTAAATAGTAGAGTTTAATTAGTTGAGTTTAAATAGTAGAGTTTAAACAGTAGAATTTAAACAGTAGAGTTTAAACAGTTGAGTTTAAACAGTAGAGTTTAAACAGTAGAGTTTAAATAGTAGAGTTTAAATAGTAGAGTTTAAATAGTAAACTTTATATAGTAGAGGTTAAATAGTAGAGTTTAAATAGTAGAGTTTAAATAGTAGAGTTTAAATAGTAGAGTTTAAATAGTAGAGTTTAAATAGTAGAGTTCAAATAGTAGAGTTTAAATAGTAGAGTTTAAATAGTAGAGTTTAAATAGTAGAGTTTAAATAGTAGAGTTTAAATAGTAGAGTTTAAATAGTAGAGTTTAAATAGTAGATTTTAAATAGTAGAGTTTAAATAGTAGAGTTTAAATAGTAGAGTTTAAATAGTAGAGTTTAAATAGTAGAGTTTAAATAGTAGAGTTTAGATAGTAGAGTTTAAATAGTAGAGTTTAAATAGTAGAGTTTAAATTGTAGAGTTTAAATTGTAGAGTTTAAATAGTAGAGTTTAAATAGTAGAGTTTAAATAGTAGAGTTTAAATAGTAGAGTTTAAATAGTAGAGTTTAAATAGTAGAGTTTAAATAGTAGAGTTTATATAGTAGAGTTTAAATAGTAGAGTTTGAATAGTAGAGTTTAAATAGTAGAGTTTAAATAGTAGAGTTTAAATAGTAGAGTTTATATAGTAGAGTTTAAATAGTAGAGTTTAAGTAATATAGTTTAAATAGTAGAGTTTAAATAGTAGAGTTTAAATAGTAGAGTTTAAATAGTAGAGTTTAAATAGTAGAGTTTAAATAGTAGAGTTTAAATAGTAGAGTTTAAATAGTAGAGTTTAAATAGTAGAGTTTAAATAGTAGAGTTTAAATAGCAGAGTTTATATTGTAGAGTTTAAATAGTAGAGTTTAAAAAGTAGAGTTTGAATTGTAGAGCTTAATTAGTAGAGTTTAAATAGTAGAGTTTAAATAGTAGAGTTTAAATAGTAGAGTTTAAATAGTAGAGTTTAAATAGTAGAGTTTAAATAGTAGAGTTTAAATAGTAGAGTTTAAATAGTAGAGTTTAAATAGTAGAGTTTAAATAGTAGAGTTTAAATAGTAGAGTTTAAATAGTAGAGTTTAAATAGTAGAGTTTAAATAGTAGAGTTTGAATAGTAGAGTTTAAATAGTAGAGTTTAAATAGTAGAGTTTAAATAGTAGAGTTTAAATAGTAGAGTTTAAATAGTGGAGTTTAAATAGTGGAATTTAAATAGTGGAGTTTAAATAATGGAGTTTAAATAGTGGAGTTTAAATAGTGGAGTTTAAATAGTAGAGTTTAAATAGTGGAGTTTAAATAGTGGAGTTTAAATAGTGGAGTTTAAATAGTAGAGTTTAAACAGTAGAGTTAAAAAAGTAGAGTTTAAATAGTAGAGTTTAAATAGTAGAGTTTAAATAGTAGAGTTTAAATAGTAGAGTTTAAATAGTAGAGTTTAAATAGTAGAGTTTAAATAGTAGAGTTTGAATAGTAGAGTTTAAATAGTAGAGTTTAAATAGTAGAGTTTAAATAGTAGAGTTTAAATAGTAGAGTTTAAATAGTAGAGTTTAAATAGTGGAGTTTAAATAGTGGAGTTTAAATAGTGGAGTTTAAATAATGGAGTTTAAATAGTGGAGTTTAAATACTGGAGTTAAAATAGTGGAGTTTAAATAGTGGAGTTTAAATAGTGGAGTTTAAATAGTAGAGTTTAAATAGTAGAGTTTAAATAGTAGAGTTTAAATAGTAGAGTTTAAATAGTAGAGTTTAAATAGTAGAGTTTAAATAGTAGAGTTTAAATAGTAGAGTTTAAATAGTAGAGTTTAAATAGTAGAGTTTAAATAGCAGAGTTTATATTGTAGAGTTTAAATAGTAGAGTTTAAAAAGTAGAGTTTGAATTGTAGAGCTTAATTAGTAGAGTTTAAATAGTAGAGTTTAAATAGTAGAGTTTAAATAGTAGAGTTTAAATAGTAGAGTTTAAATAGTAGAGTTTAAATAGTAGAGTTTAAATAGTAGAGTTTAAATAGTAGAGTTTAAATAGTAGAGTTTAAATAGTAGAGTTTAAATAGTAGAGTTTAAATAGTAGAGTTTAAATAGTAGAGTTTGAATAGTAGAGTTTAAATAGTAGAGTTTAAATAGTAGAGTTTAAATAGTAGAGTTTAAATAGTAGAGTTTAAATAGTGGAGTTTAAATAGTGGAATTTAAATAGTGGAGTTTAAATAATGGAGTTTAAATAGTGGAGTTTAAATAGTGGAGTTTAAATAGTAGAGTTTAAATAGTGGAGTTTAAATAGTGGAGTTTAAATAGTGGAGTTTAAATAGTAGAGTTTAAACAGTAGAGTTAAAAAAGTAGAGTTTAAATAGTAGAGTTTAAATAGTAGAGTTTAAATAGTAGAGTTTAAATAGTAGAGTTTAAATAGTAGAGTTTAAATAGTAGAGTTTAAATAGTAGAGTTTGAATAGTAGAGTTTAAATAGTAGAGTTTAAATAGTAGAGTTTAAATAGTAGAGTTTAAATAGTAGAGTTTAAATAGTAGAGTTTAAATAGTGGAGTTTAAATAGTGGAGTTTAAATAGTGGAGTTTAAATAATGGAGTTTAAATAGTGGAGTTTAAATACTGGAGTTAAAATAGTGGAGTTTAAATAGTGGAGTTTAAATAGTGGAGTTTAAATAGTGGAGTTTAAATAGTGGAGTTTAAATAGTGGAGTTTAAATAGTGGAGTTTAAATAGTAGAGTTTAAATAGTGGAGTTTAAATAGTGGAGTTTAAATAGTGGAGTTTAAATAGTAGAGTTTAAACAGTAGAGTTTAAAAAGTAGAGTTTAAATAGTAGAGTTTAAATAGTAGAGTTTAAATAGTAGAGTTTAAATAGTAGAGTTTAAATCGTAGAGTTTAAATAGTAGAAATTAAATAGTAGAATTTAAATAGTAGAGATTAAATAGTAGAGTTTAAATAGTAGAGTTTAAATAGTAGAGTTTAAATAGTAGAGTTTAAATAGTAGAGTTTAAAAAATAGAGTTTAAAAAGTAGAGTTTAAATAGTAGAGTTTAAATAGTAGAGTTTAAATAGTAGAGTTTAAATAGTAGAGTTTAAATAGTAGAGTTTAAATAGTAGAGTTTAAACAGTAGAGATTAAATAGTAGACTTTATATAGTAGAGTTTAAATAGTAGAGTTTAAATAGTAGAGTTTAAATAGTAGAGTTTAAATAGTAGAGTTTAAATAGTGGAGTTTAAATAGTAGAGTTTAAATAGTAGAGTTTACATAGTAGAGATTAAATAGTAGAGTTTAAATAGTAGAGTTTAAATAGTAGAGTTTAAATAGTAGAGTTTAAATAGTAGAGTTTAAATAGTGGAGTTTAAATAGTGGAGTTCAAATAGTGGAGTTTAAATAGTGGAGTTTAAATAGTGGAGTTTAAATAGTGGAGTTAAAATAGTGGAGTTTAAATAGTGAAGTTTTATTAGTGGAGTTTAAATAGTGGAGTTTAGGTAGTGGAGTTTAAATAGTGGAGTTTAAATAGTGGAGTTTAAATAGTGGAGTTTAAATAGTGGAGTTTAAATAGTGGAGTTTAAATAGTGGAGTTTAAATAGTAGAGTTTAAATAGTAGAGTTTAAATAGTAGAGTTTAAATAGTAGAGTTTAAATAGTAGAGTTTAAATAGTAGAGTTTAAATAGTAGAGTTTAAATAGTAGAGTTTAAATAGTAGAGTTTAAATAGTAGAGTTTAAATAGTAGAGTTTAAATAGTAGAGTTTAAATAGTAGAGTTTAAATAGTAGAGTTTAAATAGTAGAGTTTAAACAGTAGAGTTTAAATAGTGGAGTTTAAATAGTGGAGTTTAAATAGTGGAGTTTAAATAATGGAGTTTAAATAGTGGAGTTTAAATACTGGAGTTAAAATAGTGGAGTTTAAATAGTGGAGTTTAAATAGTGGAGTTTAAATAGTGGAGTTTAAATAGTGGAGTTTAAATAGTGGAGTTTAAATAGTAGAGTTTAAATAGTGGAGTTTAAATAGTGGAGTTTAAATAGTGGAGTTTAAATAGTAGAGTTTAAACAGTAGAGTTTAAAAAGTAGAGTTTAAATAGTAGAGTTTAAATAGTAGAGTTTAAATAGTAGAGTTTAAATAGTAGAGTTTAAATCGTAGAGTTTAAATAGTAGAAATTAAATAGTAGAATTTAAATAGTAGAGATTAAATAGTAGAGTTTAAATAGTAGAGTTTAAATAGTAGAGTTTAAATAGTAGAGTTTAAATAGTAGAGTTTAAAAAATAGAGTTTAAAAAGTAGAGTTTAAATAGTAGAGTTTAAATAGTAGAGTTTAAATAGTAGAGTTTAAATAGTAGAGTTTAAATAGTAGAGTTTAAATAGTAGAGTTTAAATAGAAGAGTTTAAATAGTAGAGTTTAAACAGTAGAGATTAAATAGTAGACTTTATATAGTAGAGTTTAAATAGTAGAGTTTAAATAGTAGAGTTTAAATAGTAGAGTTTAAATAGTAGAGTTTAAATAGTGGAGTTTAAATAGTAGAGTTTAAATAGTAGAGTTTAAATAGTAGAGATTAAATAGTAGAGTTTAAATAGTAGAGTTTAAATAGTAGAGTTTAAATAGTAGAGTTTAAATAGTAGAGTTTAAATAGTGGAGTTTAAATAGTGGAGTTCAAATAGTGGAGTTTAAATAGTGGAGTTTAAATAGTGGAGTTTAAATAGTGGAGTTAAAATAGTGGAGTTTAAATAGTGAAGTTTTATTAGTGGAGTTTAAATAGTGGAGTTTAGGTAGTGGAGTTTAAATAGTGGAGTTTAAATAGTGGAGTTTAAATAGTGGAGTTTAAATAGTGGAGTTTAAATAGTGGAGTTTAAATAGTGGAGTTTAAATAGTAGAGTTTAAATAGTAGAGTTTAAATAGTAGAGTTTAAATAGTAGAGTTTAAATAGTAGAGTTTAAATAGTAGAGTTTAAATAGTAGAGTTTAAATAGTAGAGTTTAAATAGTAGAGTTTAAATAGTAGAGTTTAAATAGTAGAGTTTAAATAGTAGAGTTTAAATAGTAGAGTTTAAATAGTAGAGTTTAAATAGTAGAGTTTAAACAGTAGAGTTTAAATAGTAGACTTTATATAGTAGAGTTTAAATAGTAGAGTTTAAATAGTAGAGTTTAAATAGTAGAGTTTAAATAGTAGAGTTTAAATAGTAGAGTTTAAATAGTAGAGTTTAAATAGTAGAGTTCAAATAGTAGAGTTTAAATAGTAGATTTTAAATAGTAGATTTTAAATAGTAGAGTTTAAATAGTAGAGTTTAAATAGTAGATTTTAAATAGTAGATTTTAAATAGTAGATTTTAAATAGTAGAGTTTAAATAGTAGATTTTAAATAGTAGTGTTTAAATAGTAGAGTTTAAATAGTAGAGTTTAAATAGTAGAGTTTAAATAGTAGAGTTTGAATAGTAGAGTTTAAATAGTAGAGTTTAAATAGTAGAGTTTAAATAGTAGAGTTTAAATAGTAGAGTTTAAATAGTCGAGTTTAAATAGTCGAGTTTAAATAGTAGAGTTTAAATAGTAGAGTTTAAATAGTAGAGTTTAAATAGTAGAGTTTAAATAGTAGAGTTTAAATAGTAGAGTTTAAATAGTAGAGTTTAAATAGTAGAGTTTAAATAGTAGAGTTTATATAGTAGAGTTTAAATAGTAGAGTTTAAATAATAGAGTTTAAATAGTAGAGTTTAAATAGTAGAGTTTAAATAGTAGAGTTTAAATAGTAGAGTTTAAAAAATAGAGTTTAAATAGTAGAGTTTAAATAGTAGAGTTTAAATAGTAGAGTTTAAATAGTAGAGTTTAAATAGTAGAGTTTAAATAGCAGAGTTTATATAGTAGAGTTTAAATAGTAGAGTTTAAATAGTAGAGTTTAGATAGTAGAGTTTAAATAGTAGAGTTTAAATAGTAGAGTTTAAATAGTAAAGTTTAAATAGTAGAGTTTAAATAGTAGAGTTTAAATAGTAGAGTTTAAATAGTAGAGTTTAAATAGTAGAGTTTAAATAGTAGAGTTTAAATAGTAGACTTTATATAGTAGAGTTTAAATAGTATAGTTTAAATAGTATAGTTTAAATAGTAGAGTTTAAATAGTAGAGTTTAAATAGTAGAGTTTAAATAGTAGAGTTTAAATAGTAGAGTTCAAATAGTAGAGATTAAATAGTAGAGTTTAAATAGTAGATTTTAAATAGTAGAGTTTAAATAGTAGAGTTTACATAGTAGAGTTTAAATAGTAGAGTTTAAATAGTAGAGTTTAAATAGTAGAGTTTAAATAGTAGAGTTTAAATAGTAGAGTTTAAATAGTAGAGTTTAAATAGTAGAGTTTAAATAGTAGAGTTCAAATAGTAGAGTTTAAATAGTAGAGTTTAAATAGTAGAGTTTAATTAGTAGAGTTTAAATAGTAGAGTTTAAATAGTAGAGTTTAAATAGTAGAGTTTAATTAGTTTAGTTTAAATAGTAGAGTTTAAACAGTAGAATTTAAACAGTAGAGTTTAAACAGTTGAGTTTAAACAGTAGAGTTTAAACAGTAAAGTTTAAATAGTAGAGTTTAAATAGTAGAGTTTAAATAGTAGAGTTTAAAACGTAGAATTTAAATAGTAGAGTTTAAATAGTAGAGTTTAAATAGTAGAGTTTAAATAGTAGAGTTTAAATAGTAGAGTTTAATTAGTTTAGTTTAAATAGTAGAGTTTAAACAGTAGAATTTAAACAGTAGAGTTTAAACAGTTGAGTTTAAACAGTAGAGTTTAAACAGTAAAGTTTAAATAGTAGAGTTTAAATAGTAGAGTTTAAATAGTAGAGTTTAAATAGTAGAATTTAAATAGTCGAGTTTAAATAGTAGAGTTTAAATAGTAGAGTTTAAATAGTCGAGTTTAAATAGTCGAGTTTAAATAGTAGAGTTAAAATAGTAGAGTTTAATTAGTTGAGTTTAAATAGTAGAGTTTAAACAGTAGAATTTAAACAGTAGAGTTTAAACAGTTGAGTTTAAACAGTAGAGTTTAAACAGTAGAGTTTAAATAGTAGAGTTTAAATAGTAGAGTTTAAATAGTAGAGTTTAAATAGTAGAATTTAAATAGTAGAGATTAAATAGTAGAGTTTAAATAGTAGAGTTTAAATAGTAGAGTTTAAATAGTAGAGTTTAAATAGTAGAGTTTAAATAGTAGAGTTTGAATAGTAGAGTTTAAATAGTAGAGTTTAAATAGTGGAGTTTAAATAGTGGAGTTCAAATAGTGGAGTTTAAATAGTGGAGTTTAAATAGTGGAGTTTAAATAGTGGAGTTAAAATAGTGGAGTTTAAATAGTGAAGTTTAATTAGTGGAGTTTAAATAGTGGAGTTTAGATAGTGGAGTTTAAATAGTGGAGTTTAAATAGTGGAGTTTAAATAGTGGAGTTTAAATAGTGGAGTTTAAATAGTGGAGTTTAAATAGTGGAGTTTAAATTGTAGAGTTTAAATAGTAGAGTTTAAATAGTGGAGTTTAAATAGTAGAGTTTAAATAGTAGAGTTTAAATAGTAGAGTATAAATAGAAGAGTTTAAATAGTAGTGTTTAAATAGTAGAGTTTAAATAGTAGAGTTTAAATAGTAGAGTTTAAATAGTAGAGTTTAAATAGTAGAGTTTAAATAGTCGAGTTTAAATAGTAGAGTTTAGATAGTAGAGTTTAAATAGTAGAGTTTAAATAGTAGAGTTTAAAGAGTAGAGTTTAAATAGTAGAGTTTAAATAGTAGAGTTTAAATAGTAGAGTTTAAATAGTAGAGTTTAAATAGTAGAGTTTAAATAGTAGAGTTTAAATAGCAGAGTTTAAATAGTAGAGTTTAAATAGTAGAGTTTGAATAGTAGAGTTTAACTAGTAGAGTTTAAATAGTCGTGTTTAAATAGTCGAGTTTAAATAGTCGAGTTTAAATAGTCGAGTTTAAATAGTAGAGTTTAAATAGTAGAGTTTAAATAGTAGAGTTTAAATTGTAGAGTTTAAATAGTAGAGTTTAAATAGTAGAACTTAAATAGTAGAGTTTAAATAGTAGAGTTTAAATAGTAGAGTTTAAATAGTAGAGTTTATATAGTAGAGTTTAAATAGTAGAGTTTAAATAATAGAGTTTAAATAGTAGAGTTTAAATAATAGAGTTTAAATAGTAGAGTTTAAAAAATAGAGTTTAAATAGTAGAGTTTAAATAGTAGAGTTTAAATAGTAGAGTTTAAATAGTAGAGTTTAAATAGTAGAGTTTAAATAGCAGAGTTTATATAGTAGAGTTTAAATAGTAGAGTTTAAAAAGTAGAGTTTGATTTGTAGAGCTTAATTAGTAGAGTTTAAATAGTAGAGTTTAAATAGTAGAGTTTAAATAGTAGAGTTTAAATAGTAGAGTTTAAATAGTAGAGTTTAAATAGTAGAGTTTAATAGTAGAGTTTAAATAGTAGAGTTTAAATAGTAGAGTTTAAATAGTAGAGTTTAAATAGTAGAGTTCAAATAGTAGAGTTTAAATAGTAGAGTTTAAATAGTAGAGTTTAATAAGTAGAGTTTAAATAGTAGAGTTTAAATAGTAGAGTTTAAATAGTAGAGTTTAATTAGTTTAGTTTAAATAGTAGAGTTTAAACAGTAGAATTTAAACAGTAGAGTTTAAACAGTTGAGTTTAAACAGTAGAGTTTAAACAGTAAAGTTTAAATAGTAGAGTTTAAATAGTAGAGTTTAAATAGTAGAGTTTAAATAGTAGAATTTAAATAGTAGAGTTTAAATAGTAGAGTTTAAATAGTAGAGTTTAAATAGTAGAGTTTAAATAGTTGAGTTTAATTAGTTTAGTTTAAATAGTAGAGTTTAAACAGTAGAATTTAAACAGTAGAGTTTAAACAGTTGAGTTTAAACAGTAGAGTTTAAACAGTAAAGTTTAAATAGTAGAGTTTAAATAGTAGAGTTTAAATAGTAGAGTTTAAATAGTAGAATTTAAATAGTCGAGTTTAAATAGTAGAGTTTAAATAGTAGAGTTTAAATAGTCGAGTTTAAATAGTAGAGTTTAAATAGTAGAGTTTAAATAGTAGAGTTTAATTAGTTGAGTTTAAATAGTAGAGTTTAAACAGTAGAATTTAAATAGTAGAGTTTAAATAGTAGAGTTTAAATAGTAGAGTTTAAATAGTAGAGTTTAAATAGTGGAGTTTAAATAGTGGAGTTCAAATAGTGGAGTTTAAATAGTGGAGTTTAAATAGTGGAGTTTAAATAGTGGAGTTTAAATAGTGGAGTTTAAATAGTGGAGTTTAAATAGTGGAGTTTAAATAGTAGAGTTTAAATAGTAGAGTTTAAATAGTGGAGTTTAAATAGTAGAGTTTAAATAGTAGAGTTTAAATAGTAGAGTATAAATAGAAGAGTTTAAATAGTAGAGTTTAAATAGTAGAGTTTAAATAGTAGAGTTTAAATAGTAGAGTTTAAATAGTAGAGTTTAAATAGTAGAGTTTAAATAGTAGAGTTTAAATAGTAGAGTTTAAATAGTAGAGTTTAAATAGTAGAGTTTAAATAGCAGAGTTTAAATAGTAGAGTTTAAATAGTAGAGTTTGAATAGTAGAGTTTAACTAGTAGAGTTTAAATAGTAGAGTTTAAATAGTCGAGTTTAAATAGTCGAGTTTAAATAGTCGAGTTTAAATAGTCGAGTTTAAATAGTAGAGTTTAAATAGTAGAGTTTAAATAGTAGAGTTTAAATAGTAGAGTTTAAATAGTAGAGTTTAAATAGTAGAGCTTAAATAGTAGAGTTTAAATAGTAGAGTTTAAATAGTAGAGTTTAAATAGTAGAGTTTATATAGTAGAGTTTAAATAGTAGAGTTTAAATAATAGAGTTTAAATAGTAGAGTTTAAATAATAGAGTTTAAATAGTAGAGTTTAAAAAATAGAGTTTAAATAGTAGAGTTTAAATAGTAGAGTTTAAATAGTAGAGTTTAAATAGTAGAGTTTAAATAGTAGAGTTTAAATAGCAGAGTTTATATAGTAGAGTTTAAATAGTAGAGTTTAAAAAGTAGAGTTTGATTTGTAGAGCTTAATTAGTAGAGTTTAAATAGTAGAGTTTAAATAGTAGAGTTTAAATAGTAGAGTTTAAATAGTAGAGTATAAATAGTAGAGTTTAAATAGTAGAGTTTAAATAGTAGAGTTTAAATAGTAGAGTTTAAATAGTAGAGTTTAAATAGTAGAGTTTAAATAGTAGAGTTTAAATAGTAGAGTTTGAATAGTAGAGTTTAAATAGTAGAGTTTAAATAGTAGAGTTTAAATAGTAGAGTTTAAATAGTAGAGTTTAAATAGTAGAGTTTAAATAGTAGAGTTTAAATAGTAGAGTTTAAATAGTAGAGTTTAAATAGTAGAGTTTAAATAGTAGAGTTTAAATAGTAGAGTTTAAATAGTAGAGTTTAAATAGTAGAGTTTAAATAGTAGAGTTTAAATAGTAGAGTTTAAATAGTAGAGTTTAAATAGTAGAGTTTAAATAGTAGTGTTTAAATAGTAGAGTTTAAATAGTAGAGTTTAAATAGTAGAGTTTAAATAGTAGAGTTTAAATAGTAGAGTTTATATAGTAGAGTTTAAATAGTAGAGTTTAAGTAGTAGAGTTTAAATAGTAGAGTTTAAATAGTAGAGTTTAAATAGTAGAGTTTAAGTAGTAGAGTTTAAATAGTAGAGTTTAAATAGTAGAGTTTAAATAGTAGAGTTTAAATAGTAGAGTTTAAATAGTAGAGTTTAAATAGTAGAGTTTAAATAGTAGAGTTTAAATAGTAGAGTTTAAATAGTAGAGTTTAAGTAGTAGAGTTTAAATAGTAGAGTTTAAATAGTAGAGTTTAAATTGTAGAGTTTAAATAGTAGAGTTTCAATAGAAGAGTTTAAATAGTAGAGTTTAAATAGTAGAGTTTATATAGTAGAGTTTAAATAGTAGAGTTTAAATAGTAGAGTTTAGATAGTAGAGTTTGAATAGTAGAGTTTGAATAGTAGAGTTTAAATAGTAGAGTTTAAATAGTAAAGTTTAGATAGTAGAGTTTAGATAGTAGAGTTTAAATAGTAGAGTTTAAATAGTAGAGTTTAAGTAGTAGAGTTTAAATAGTAGAGTTTAAATAGTAGAGTTTAAATAGTAGAGTTTCAATAGAAGAGTTTCAATAGAAGAGTTTAAATAGTAGAGTTTAAATAGTAGAGTTTAAATAGTAGAGTTTAAATAGTAGAGTTTAGATAGTAGAGTTTAGATAGTAGAGTTTGAATAGTAGAGTTTGAATAGTAGAGTTTAAATAGTAGAGTTTAAATAGTAAAGTTTAGATAGTAGAGTTTAGATAGTAGAGTTTAAATAGTAGAGTTTAAGTAGTAGAGTTTAAATAGTAGAGTTTAAATAGTAGAGTTTAAATAGTAGAGTTTAAATAGTAGAGTTTAAATAGTAGAGTTTAAATAGTAGAGTTTAAATAGTAGAGTTTAAATAGTAGAGTTTAAATAGTAGAGTTTAAATAGTAGAGTTTAAATAGTGGAGTTTAAATAGTGGAGTTTAAATAGTGGAGTTTAAATAGTGGAGTTTAAATAGTGGAGTTTAAATAGTGGAGTTTAAATAGTGGAGTTTAAATAGTGGAGTTTAAATAGTGGAGTTTAAATAGTAGAGTTTAAATAGTAGAGTTTAAATAGTAGAGTTTAAATAGTAGAGTTTAAATAGTAGAGTTTATATAGTAGAGTTTAAATAGTAGAGTTTAAATAGTAGAGTTTGGATAGTAGAGTTTGAATAGTAGAGTTTGAATAGTAGAGTTTAAATAGTAGAGTTTAAATAGTAGAGCCTAAATAGTAGAGTTTAAATAGTAGAGTTTAAATAGTAAAGTTTAGATAGTAGAGTTTAGATAGTAGAGTTTAAATAGTAGAGTTTAAATAGTAGAGTTTAAATAGTAGAGTTTATATAGTAGAGTTTAAATAGTAGAGTTTAAATAGTAGATTTTAAATAGTAGAGTTTAAATAGTAGAGTTTAAATAGTAGAGTTTAAATAGTAGAGTTTAAATAGTAGAGTTTAAATAGTAGAGTTTAAATAGTAGAGTTTAAATAGTAGAGTTTAGATAGTAGAGTTTATATAGTAGAGTTTAAATAGTAGAGTTTAAATAGTAGAGTTTGGATAGTAGAGTTTGAATAGTAGAGTTTGAATAGTAGAGTTTAAATAGTAGAGTTTAAATAGTAGAGCTTAAATAGTAGAGTTTAAATAGTAGAGTTTAAATAGTAAAGTTTAGATAGTAGAGTTTAGATAGTAGAGTTTAAATAGTAGAGTTTAAATAGTAGAGTTTAAATAGTAGAGTTTAAATAGTAGAGTTTAAATAGTAGAGTTTAAATAGTAGAGTTTAAATAGTAGAGTTTAAATAGTAGAGTTTAAATGGTAGAGTTTAAATAGTAGAGTTTAAATAGTAGAGTTTAAATAGTAGAGTTTAAATAGTAGAGTTTAAATAGTAGAGTTTAAATAGTAGAGTTTAAATAGTAGAGTTTAAATAGTAGAGTTTAGATAGTAGAGTTTGAATAGTAGAGTTTGAATAGTAGAGTTTAAATAGTAGAGTTTAAATAGTAGAGTTTAAATAGTAGAGCTTAAATAGTAGAGTTTAAATAGTAGTGTTTAAATAGTAAAGTTTAGATAGTAGAGTTTAGATAGTAGAGTTTAAATAGTAGAGTTTAAATAGTAGAGTTTAAATAGTAGAGTTTAAATAGTAGAGTTTAAATAGTAGAGTTTAAATAGTAGAGTTTAAATAGTAGAGTTTAAATAGTAGAGTTTAAATAGTAGAGTTTAAATAGTAGAGTTTAAATAGTAGAGTTTAAATAGTAGAGTTTGGATAGTAGAGTTTGAATAATAGAGTTTGAATAGTAGAGTTTAAATAGTAGAGTTTAAATAGTAGAGTTTAAATAGTAGAGTTTAAATAGTAGAGTTTAAATAGTAGAGTTTGGATAATAGAGTTTGAATAATAGAGTTTAAATAGTAGAGTTTAAATAGTAGAGTTTAAATAGTAGAGTTTAAATAGTGGAGTTTAAATAGTGGAGTTTAAATAGTGGAGTTTAAATAGTGGAGTTTAAATAGTGGAGTTTAAATAGTGGAGTTTAAATAGTGGAGTTTAAATAGTGGAGTTTAAATAGTGGAGTTTAAATAGTGGAGTTTAAATAGTGGAGTTTAAATAGTGGAGTTTAAATAGTGGAGTTTAAATAGTGGAGTTTAAATAGTGGAGTTTAAATAGTAGAGTTTAAATAGTAGAGTTTAAATAGTAGAGTTTAAATAGTAGAATTTAAATAGTAGAGTTTAAATAGTAGAGTTTAAATAGTAGAGTTTAAATAGTAGAGTTTAAATAGTAGAGTTTAAATAGTTGAGTTTAAATAGTAGAGTTTAAATAGTAGAGTTTAAATAGTAGAGTTTAAATAGTAGAGTATAAATAGTAGAGTTTAAATAGTAGAGTTTAAATAGCAGAGTTTAAATAGTAGAGTTTAAATAGTAGAGTTTAAATAGTAGAGTTTAAATAGTAGAGTTTAAATAGTAGAGTTTAAATAGTGGAGTTTAAATAGTAGAGTTTAAATAGTAGAGTTTAAATAGTAGAGTTTAAGTAGTAGAGTTTAAATAGTAGAGTTTAAATAGTAGAGTTTAAATAGTAGAGTTTAAATAGTAGAGTTTAGATAGTAGAGTTTCAATAGTAGAGTTTGAATAGTAGAGTTTAAATAGTAGAGTTTAAATAGTAAATTTTAGATAGTAGAGTTTAGATAGTAGAGTTTAGATAGTAGAGTTTAAATAGTAGAGTTTAAATAGTAGAGTTTAAATAGTAGAGTTTAAATAATGGAGTTTAAATAGTGGAGTTTAAATAGTGGAGTTTAAATAGTGGAGTTTAAATAGTGGAGTTTAAATAGTGGAGTTTAAATAGTGGAGTTTTAATAGTGGAGTTTAAATAGTGGAGTTTAAATAGTGGAGTTTAAATAGTGGAGTTTAAATAGTGGAGTTTAAATAGTGGAGTTTAAATAGTAGTGTTTATATAGTAGAGTTTAAATATTAGAGTTTAAATAGTAGAGCTTAAATAGTAGAGTTTAAATAGTAGAGTTCAAATAGTAAAGTTTAGATAGTAGAGTTTAGATAGTAGAGTTTAAATAGTAGAGTTTAAATAGTAGAGTTTAAATAGTAGAGTTTAAATAGTAGAGTTTAAATAGTAGAGTTTAAATGGTAGAGTTTAAATAGTGGAGTTTAAATAGTAGAGTTTAAATAGTAGAGTTTAAATAGTAGAGTTTAAGTAGTAGAGTTTAAATAGTAGAGTTTAAATAGTAGAGTTTAAATAGTAGAGTTTAAATAGTAGAGTTTAGATAGTAGAGTTTGAATAGTAGAGTTTGAATAGTAGAGTTTAAATAGTAGAGTTTAAATAGTAAATTTTAGATAGTAGAGTTTAGATAGTAGAGTTTAAATAGTAGAGTTTAAATAGTAGAGTTTAAATAGTAGAGTTTAAATAGTAGAGTTTAAATAATGGAGTTTAAATAGTGGAGTTTAAATAGTGGAGTTTAAATAGTGGAGTTTAAATAGTGGAGTTTAAATAGTGGAGTTTAAATAGTGGAGTTTTAATAGTGGAGTTTAAATAGTGGAGTTTAAATAGTGGAGTTTAAATAGTGGAGTTTAAATAGTGGAGTTTAAATAGTGGAGTTTAAATAGTAGTGTTTATATAGTAGAGTTTAAATAGTAGAGTTTAAATAGTAGAGCTTAAATAGTAGAGTTTAAATAGTAGAGTTTAAATAGTAAAGTTTAGATAGTAGAGTTTAGATAGTAGAGTTTAAATAGTAGAGTTTAAATAGTAGAGTTTAAATAGTAGAGTTTAAATAGTAGAGTTTAAATAGTAGAGTTTAAATAGTAGAGTTTAAATAGTAGAGTTTAAATAGTAGAGTTTAAATAGTAGAGTTTAAATAGTAGAGTTTAAATAGTAGAGTTTAAATAGTAGAGTTTAAATAGTAGAGTTTAAATAGTAGAGTTTAAATAGTAGAGTTTAAATAGTAGAGTTTAAATAGTAGAGTTTAAATAGTAGAGCTTAAATAGTAGAGTTTAAATAGTAGAGTTTAAATAGTAGAGTTTAAATAGTAGAGTTTAAATAGTAGAGTTTAAATAGTAGAGTTTAAATAGTAGAGTTTAAATAGTAGAGTTTAAATAGTAGAGTTTAAATAGTAGAGTTTAAATAGTAGAGTTTAAATAGTAGAGTTTAAATAGTAGAGTTTAAATAGTAGAGTTTAAATAGTAGAGTTTAAATAGTAGAGTTTAAATAGTAGAGTTTAAATAGTAGAGTTTAAATAGTAGAGTTTAAATAGTAGAGTTTAAATAGTAGAGTTTGGATAGTAGAGTTTGAATAGTAGAGTTTGAATAGTTGAGTTTAAATAGTAGAGTTTAAATAGTAGAGTTTAAATAGTAGAGTTTAAATAGTAGAGTTTAAATAGTAGAGTTTAAATAGTGGAGTTTAAATAGTGGAGTTTAAATAGTAGAGTTTGAATAGTAGAGTTTAAATAGTAGAGTTTAAATAGTAGAGTTTAAATAGTAGAGTTTAAATAGTAGAATTTAAATAGTAGAGTTTAAATAGTAGAGTTTAAATAGTAGAGTTTAAATAGTAGAGTTTAAATAGTAGAGTTTAAATAGAAGAGTTTAAATAGTAGAGTTTAAATAGTAGAGTTTAAATAGTAGAGTTTAAATAGTAGAGTTTAAATAGTAGAGTTTAAATAGTAGAGTTTAAATAGTAGAGTTTAAATAGTAGAGTTTAAATAGTAGAGTTTAAATAGTGGAGTTTAACCCTTAACGTCCGGTCCGCGGTCATAAACGGACCCAGGAAACCTCCGGGTGGTGTCGTACACCCGTGCCATGTGGTGACCGGACGAGATGAAGCACCGCTATTGCCAATGTCGGCATTTGCGAGCCCAATTTGGCGGGTTTTTTTTCACTTGGCTATACTTCACCACCATCCCTACAAATCACCATCGTCAGTCAGTGTGTTACTGACTGTAAACATGGATGGATGTGGATTAGATTTCTCGTGCGTGTTCGATTCTGTGGTGCGCCACGCGTACTTACAACACTGACTGCCACCCGCGCGGGCCACGTTCAGTTGTCGTCACAGCCACGCCACCTAAGCGAACACGGCCGCGCTCACACGAAAAAGTACCCTTCATTCCTCACTTACTTTCTCGGCAACGGAGAGTCGTAGAGAGCTGGGGTTGGTTTTATTGGAAAGAGGAAGAGTTGATGGTGCTAACAAGACCAAATTTAAGTTGTTCAGTATCGTAGTTTAGACGTACAGAGTAAGTGGAATAGAGCGATTTTGGAAAAATCGGCCAAAAGCGCCCGGCCACACAGTAGGGAAAGTAAGACTAGCCCCGGACTGACAAAATGGCTATCCATAGTTTTCCCGTCGCGGAGGGGTTAAATAGTGGAGTTTAAATAGTAGAGTTTAAATAGTAGAGTTTAAATAGTAGAGTTTAAATAGTAGAGTTTAAATAGTAGAGTTTAAATAGTAGAGTTTATATAGTAGAGTTTAAATAGTAGAGTTTAAGTAGTAGAGTTTAAATAGTAGAGTTTAAATAGTAGAGTTTAAATAGTAGAGTTTAAGTAGTAGAGTTTAAATAGTAGAGTTTAAATAGTAGAGTTTAAATAGTAGAGTTTAAATAGTAGAGTTTAAGTAGTAGAGTTTAAGTAGTAGAGTTTAAATAGTAGAGTTTAAATAGTAGAGTTTAAATAGTAGAGTTTAAATAGTAGAGTTTAAATAGTAGAGTTTAAATAGTAGAGTTTAAATAGTAGAGTTTAAATAGTAGAGTTTAAGTAGTAGAGTTTAAGTAGTAGAGTTTAAATAGTAGAGTTTAAATAGTAGAGTTTAAATAGTAGAGTTTCAATAGTAGAGTTTAAATAGTAGAGTTTAAATAGTAGAGTTTAAATAGTAGAGTTTAAATAGTAGAGTTTAAATAGTAGAGTTTAAATAGTAGAGTTTAGATAGTAGAGTTTAGATAGTAGAGTTTGAATAGTAGAGTTTAAATAGTAGAGTTTAAATAGTAAAGTTTAGATAGTAGAGTTTAAATAGTAGAGTTTAAATAGTAGAGTTTAAATAGTAGAGTTTAAATAGTAGAGTTTAAATAGTAGAGTTTAAATAGTAGAGTTTAAATAGTGGAGTTTAAATAGTAGAGTTTAAATAGTAGAGTTTAAATAGTAGAGTTTAAGTAGTAGAGTTTAAATAGTAGAGTTTAAATAGTAGAGTTTAAATAGTAGAGTTTAAATAGTAGAGTTTAGATGGTAGAGTTTGAATAGTAGAGTTTGAATAGTAGAGTTTAAATAGTAGAGTTTAAATAGTAAATTTTAGATAGTAGAGTTTAGATAGTAGAGTTTAAATAGTAGAGTTTAAATAGTAGAGTTTAAATAGTAGAGTTTAAATAGTAGAGTTTAAATAATGGAGTTTAAATAGTGGAGTTTAAATAGTGGAGTTTAAATAGTGGAGTTTAAATAGTGGAGTTTAAATAGTGGAGTTTAAATAGTGGAGTTTTAATAGTGGAGTTTAAATAGTGGAGTTTAAATAGTGGAGTTTAAATAGTGGAGTTTAAATAGTGGAGTTTAAATAGTGGAGTTTAAATAGTAGTGTTTATATAGTAGAGTTTAAATAGTAGAGTTTAAATAGTAGAGCTTAAATAGTAGAGTTTAAATAGTAGAGTTTAAATAGTAAAGTTTAGATAGTAGAGTTTAGATAGTAGAGTTTAAATAGTAGAGTTTAAATAGTAGAGTTTAAATAGTAGAGTTTAAATAGTAGAGTTTAAATAGTAGAGTTTAAATAGTAGAGTTTAAATAGTAGAGTTTAAATAGTAGAGTTTAAATAGTAGAGTTTAAATAGTAGAGTTTAAATAGTAGAGTTTAAATAGTAGAGTTTAAATAGTAGAGTTTAAATAGTAGAGTTTAAATAGTAGAGCTTAAATAGTAGAGTTTAAATAGTAGAGTTTAAATAGTAGAGTTTAAATAGTAGAGTTTAAATAGTAGAGTTTAAATAGTAGAGTTTAAATAGTAGAGTTTAAATAGTAGAGTTTAAATAGTAGAGTTTAAATAGTAGAGTTTAAATAGTAGAGTTTAAATAGTAGAGTTTAAATAGTAGAGTTTAAATAGTAGAGTTTAAATAGTAGAGTTTAAATAGTAGAGTTTAAATAGTAGAGTTTAAATAGTAGAGTTTAAATAGTAGAGTTTAAATAGTAGAGTTTAAATAGTAGAGTTTAAATAGTAGAGTTTGGATAGTAGAGTTTGAATAGTAGAGTTTGAATAGTTGAGTTTAAATAGTAGAGTTTAAATAGTAGAGTTTAAATAGTAGAGTTTAAATAGTAGAGTTTAAATAGTGGAGTTTAAATAGTGGAGTTTAAATAGTGGAGTTTAAATAGTAGAGTTTGAATAGTAGAGTTTAAATAGTAGAGTTTAAATAGTAGAGTTTAAATAGTAGAGTTTAAATAGTAGAGTTTAAATAGTAGAGTTTAAATAGTAGAGTTTAAATAGTAGAGTTTAAATAGTAGAGTTTAAATAGAAGAGTTTAAATAGTAGAGTTTAAATAGTAGAGTTTAAATAGTAGAGTTTAAATAGTAGAGTTTAAATAGTAGAGTTTAAATAGTAGAGTTTAAATAGTAGAGTTTAAATAGTGGAGTTTAAATAGTGGAATTTAAATAGTAGAGTTTAAATAGTAGAGTTTAAATAGTAGAGTTTAAATAGTAGAGTTTAAATAGTAGAGTTTAAATAGTAGAGTTTAAATAGTAGAGTTTAAGTAGTAGAGTTTAAGTAGTAGAGTTTAAATAGTAGAGTTTAAATAGTAGAGTTTAAATAGTAGAGTTTCAATAGTAGAGTTTAAATAGTAGAGTTTAAATAGTAGAGTTTAAATAGTAGAGTTTAAATAGTAGAGTTTAAATAGTAGAGTTTAGATAGTAGAGTTTAGATAGTAGAGTTTGAATAGTAGAGTTTAAATAGTAGAGTTTAAATAGTAAAGTTTAGATAGTAGAGTTTAAATAGTGGAGTTTAAATAGTGGAGTTTAAATAGTGGAGTTTAAATAGTGGAGTTTAAATAGTGGAGTTTAAATAGTGGAGTTTAAATAGTGGAGTTTAAATAGTAGAGTTTAAATAGTAGAGTTTAAATAGTAGAGTTTAAATAGTAGAGTTTAAATAGTAGAGTTTAAATAGTAGAGTTTATATAGTAGAGTTTAAATAGTAGAGTTTAAATAGTAGAGTTTAAATAGTAGAGTTTGAATAGTAGAGTTTGAATAGTAGAGTTTGAATAGTAGAGTTTAAATAGTAGAGTTTAAATAGTAGAGTTTAAATAGTAGAGTTTAAATAGTAAAGTTTAGATAGTAGAGTTTAGATAGTAGAGTTTAAATAGTAGAGTTTAAATAGTAGAGTTTAAATAGTAGAGTTTATATAGTAGAGTTTAAATAGTAGTGTTTAAATAGTAGAGTTTAAATAGTAGAGTTTAAATAGTAGAGTTTAAATAGTAGAGTTTAAATAGTAGAGTTTAAATAGTAGAGTTTAAATAGTAGAGTTTAAATAGTAGAGTTTAAATAGTAGAGTTTAAATAGTAGAGTTTAAATAGTAGAGTTTATATAGTAGAGTTTAAATAGTAGAGTTTAAATAGTAGAGTTTGGATAGTAGAGTTTGAATAGTAGAGTTTGAATAGTAGAGTTTAAATAGTAGAGTTTAAATAGTAGAGCTTAAATAGTAGAGTTTAAATAGTAGAGTTTAAATAGTAAAGTTTAGATAGTAGAGTTTAGATAGTAGAGTTTAAATAGTAGAGTTTAAATAGTAGAGTTTAAATAGTAGAGTTTAAATAGTAGAGTTTAAATAGTAGAGTTTAAATAGTAGAGTTTAAATAGTAGAGTTTAAATAGTAGAGATTAAATAGTAGAGTTTAAATAGTAGAGTTTAAATAGTAGAGTTTAAATAGTAGAGTTTAAATAGTAGAGTTTAAATAGTAGAGTTTAAATAGTAGAGTTTAAATAGTAGAGTTTAGATAGTAGAGTTTGAATAGTAGAGTTTGAATAGTAGAGTTTAAATAGTAGAGTTTAAATAGTAGAGTTTAAATAGTAGAGCTTAAATAGTAGAGTTTAAATAGTAGAGTTTAAATAGTAAAGTTTAGATAGTAGAGTTTAGATAGTAGAGTTTAAATAGTAGAGTTTAAATAGTAGAGTTTAAATAGTAGAGTTTAAATAGTAAAGTTTAGATAGTAGAGTTTAGATAGTAGAGTTTAAATAGTAGAGTTTAAATAGTAGAGTTTAAATAGTAGAGTTTAAATAGTAGAGTTTAAATAGTAGAGTTTAAATAGTAGAGTTTAAATAGTAGAGTATAAATAGTAGAGTTTAAATAGTAGAGTTTAAATAGTAGAGTTTAAATAGTATAGTTTATATAGTAGAGTTTAAATAGTAGAGTTTAAATAGTAGAGTTTAAATAGTAGAGTTTAAATAGTAGAGTTTAAATAGTAGAGTTTAAATAGTAGAGTTTAAATAGTAGAGTTTAAATAGTAGAGTTTAAATAGTAGAGTTTAAATAGTAGAGTTTAAATAGTAGAGTTTGGATAGTAGAGTTTGAATAGTAGAGTTTGAATAGTAGAGTTTAAATAGTAGAGTTTAAATAGTAGAGTTTAAATAGTAGAGTTTAAATAGTAGAGTTTAAATAGTAGAGTTTAAATAGTAGAGTTTAAATAGTAGAGTTTAAATAGTAGAGTTTAAATAGTAGAGTTTAAATAGTAGAGTTTAGATAGTAGAGTATAAATAGTAGAGTTTAAATAGTAGAGTTTAAATAGTAGAGTTTAAATAGTAGAGTTTAAATAGTAGAGTTTAAATAGTAGAGTTTAAATAGTAGAGTTTAAATAGTAGAGTTTAAATAGTAGAGTTTAAATAGTAGAGTTTAAATAGTAGAGTTTAAATAGTAGAGTTTAAATAGTAGAGTTTGGATAGTAGAGTTTGAATAGTAGAGTTTGAATAGTAGAGTTTAAATAGTAGAGTTTAAATAGTAGAGTTTAAATAGTAGAGCTTAAATAGTAGAGTTTAAATAGTAGAGTTTAAATAGTAGAGTTTAGATAGTAGAGTTTAGATAGTAGAGTTTAAATAGTAGAGTTTAAATAGTAGAGTTTAAATAGTAGAGTTTAAATAGTAGAGTTTAAATAGTAGAGTTTAAATAGTAGAGTTTAAATAGTAGAGTTTGGATAGTAGAGTTTGGATAGTAGAGTTTGAATAGTAGAGTTTGAATAGTAGAGTTTAAATAGTAGAGTTTAAATAGTAGAGTTTAAATAGTAGTGTTTAAATAGTAGAGTTTAAATAGTGGAGTTTAAATAGTGGAGTTTAAATAGTGGAGTTTAAATAGTGGAGTTTAAATAGTGGAGTTTAAATAGTGGAGTTTAATAGTGGAGTTTAAATAGTGGAGTCTAAATAGTGGAGTTTAAATAGTGGAGTTTAAATAGTGGAGTTTAAATAGTGGAGTTTAAATAGTGGAGTTTAAATAGTGGAGTTTAAATAGTGGAGTTTAAATAGTGGAGTTTAAATAATGGAGTTTAAATAGTAGAGTTTAAATTGTAGAGTTTAAATAGTAGAGTTTAAATAGTAGAGTTTAAATAGTAGAGTTTAAATAGTAGAGTTTAAATAGTAGAGTTTAAATAATAGAGTTTAAATAGTAGAGTTTAAATAGTAGAGTTTAAATAGTAGAGTTTGAATAGTAGAGTTTGAATAGTAGAGTTTAAATAGTAGAGTTTAAATAGTAAAGTTTAAATAGTAGAGCTTAAATAGTAGAGTTTAAATAGTAGAGTTTAAATAGTAAAGTTTAGATAGTAGAGTTTAGATAGTAGAGTTTAAATAGTAGAGTTTAAATAGTAGAGTTTAAATAGTAGAGTTTAAATAGTAGAGTTTAAATAGTAGAGTTTAAATAGTAGAGTTTAGATAGTAGAGTTTAAATAGTAGAGTTTAAATAGTAGAGTTTAAATAGTAGAGTTTAAATAGTAGAGTTTGGATAGTAGAGTTTAAATAGTAGAGTTTGAATAGTAGAGTTTAAATAGTAGAGTTTAAATAGTAGAGTTTAAATAGTAGAGTTTAAATAGTAGAGTTTAAATAGTAGAGTTTGGATAGTAGAGTTTGAATAGTAGAGTTTGAATAGTAGAGTTTAAATAGTAGAGTTTAAATAGTAGAGTTTAAATAGTAGAGTTTAAATAGTAGAGTTTAAATAGTAGAGTTTAAATAGTATAGTTTAAATAGTAGAGTTTAGATAGTAGAGTTTAAATAGTAGAGTTTAAATAGTAGAGTTTAAATAGTAGAGTTTAAATAGTAGAGTTTAAATAGTAGAGTTTAAATAGTAGAGTTTAAATAGTAGAGTTTAAATAGTAGAGTATAAATAGTAGAGTTTAAATAGTAGAGTTTAAATAGTAGAGTTTAAATAGTAGAGTTTAAATAGTAGAGTTTAAATAGTAGAGTTTAAATAGTAGAGTTTAAATAGTAGAGTTTAAATAGTAGAGTTTAAATAGTAGAGTTTAAATAGTAGAGTTTAAATAGTAGAGTTTAAATAGTAGAGTTTAAATAGTAGAGTTTAAATAGTAGAGTTTAAATAGTAGAGTTTAAATAGTAGAGTTTAAATAGTAGAGTTTAAATAGTAGAGTTTAAATAGTAGAGTTTAAATAGTAGAGTTTAAATAGTAGAGTTTAAATAGTAGAGTTTATATAGTAGAGTTTAAATAGTAGAGTTTAAATAGTAGAGTTTAAATAGTAGAGTTTAAATAGTAGAGTTTAAATAGTAGAGTTTAAATAGTAGAGTTTAAATAGTAGAGTTTAAATAGTAGAGTTTAAATAGTAGAGTTTGGATAGTAGAGTTTAAATAGTAGAGTTTAAATAGTAGAGTTTAAATAGTAGAGTTTAAATAGTAGAGTTTAAATAGTAGAGTATAAATAGTAGAGTTTAAATAGTAGAGTTTAAATAGTAGAGTTTAAATAGTAGAGTTTAAATAGTAGAGTTTATATAGTAGAGTTTAAATAGTAGAGTTTAAATAGTAGAGTTTAAATAGTAGAGTTTAAATAGTAGAGTTTAAATAGTAGAGTTTAAATAGTAGAGTTTAAATAGTAGAGTTTAAATAGTAGAGTTTAAATAGTAGAGTTTAAATAGTAGAGTTTAAATAGTAGAGTTTGGATAGTAGAGTTTGAATAGTAGAGTTTGAATAGTAGAGTTTAAATAGTAGAGTTTAAATAGTAGAGTTTAAATAGTAGAGTTTAAATAGTAGAGTTTAAATAGTAGAGTTTAAATAGTAGAGTTTAAATAGTAGAGTTTAAATAGTAGAGTTTAAATAGTAGAGTTTAAATAGTAGAGTATAAATAGTAGAGTTTAAATAGTAGAGTTTAAATAGTAGAGTTTAAATAGTAGAGTTTAAATAGTAGAGTTTAAATAGTAGAGTTTAAATAGTAGAGTTTAAATAGTAGAGTTTAAATAGTAGAGTTTAAATAGTAGAGTTTAAATAGTAGAGTTTAAATAGTAGAGTTTAAATAGTAGAGTTTAAATAGTAGAGTTTGGATAGTAGAGTTTGAATAGTAGAGTTTGAATAGTAGAGTTTAAATAGTAGAGTTTAAATAGTAGAGTTTAAATAGTAGAGCTTAAATAGTAGAGTTTAAATAGTAGAGTTTAAATAGTATAGTTTAGATAGTAGAGTTTAGATAGTAGAGTTTAAATAGTAGAGTTTAAATAGTAGAGTTTAAATAGTAGAGTTTAAATAGTAGAGTTTAAATAGTAGAGTTTAAATAGTAGAGTTTAAATAGTAGAGTTTGGATAGTAGAGTTTGGATAGTAGAGTTTGAATAGTAGAGTTTGAATAGTAGAGTTTAAATAGTAGAGTTTAAATAGTAGAGTTTAAATAGTAGAGTTTAAATAGTAGAGTTTAAATAGTGGAGTTTAAATAGTGGAGTTTAAATAGTGGAGTTTAAATAGTGGAGTTTAAATAGTGGAGTTTAAATAGTGGAGTTTAATAGTGGAGTTTAAATAGTGGAGTCTAAATAGTGGAGTTTAAATAGTGGAGTTTAAATAGTGGAGTTTAAATAGTGGAGTTTAAATAGTGGAGTTTAAATAGTGGAGTTTAAATAGTGGAGTTTAAATAGTGGAGTTTAAATAATGGAGTTTAAATAGTAGAGTTTAAATTGTAGAGTTTAAATAGTAGAGTTTAAATAGTAGAGTTTAAATAGTAGAGTTTAAATAGTAGAGTTTAAATAGTAGAGTTTAAATAATAGAGTTTAAATAGTAGAGTTTAAATAGTAGAGTTTAAATAGTAGAGTTTGAATAGTAGAGTTTGAATAGTAGAGTTTAAATAGTAGAGTTTAAATAGTAGAGTTTAAATAGTAGAGCTTAAATAGTAGAGTTTAAATAGTAGAGTTTAAATAGTAAAGTTTAGATAGTAGAGTTTAGATAGTAGAGTTTAGATAGTAGAGTTTAAATAGTAGAGTTTAAATAGTAGAGTTTAAATAGTAGAGTTTAAATAGTAGAGTTTAAATAGTAGAGTTTAAATAGTAGAGTTTAAATAGTAGAGTTTGGATAGTAGAGTTTGGATAGTAGAGTTTGAATAGTAGAGTTTGAATAGTAGAGTTTAAATAGTAGAGTTTAAATAGTAGAGTTTAAATAGTAGTGTTTAAATAGTAGAGTTTAAATAGTGGAGTTTAAATAGTGGAGTTTAAATAGTGGAGTTTAAATAGTGGAGTTTAAATAGTGGAGTTTAAATAGTGGAGTTTAATAGTGGAGTTTAAATAGTGGAGTCTAAATAGTGGAGTTTAAATAGTGGAGTTTAAATAGTGGAGTTTAAATAGTGGAGTTTAAATAGTGGAGTTTAAATAGTGGAGTTTAAATAGTGGAGTTTAAATAGTGGAGTTTAAATAATGGAGTTTAAATAGTAGAGTTTAAATTGTAGAGTTTAAATAGTAGAGTTTAAATAGTAGAGTTTAAATAGTAGAGTTTAAATAGTAGAGTTTAAATAGTAGAGTTTAAATAATAGAGTTTAAATAGTAGAGTTTAAATAGTAGAGTTTAAATAGTAGAGTTTGAATAGTAGAGTTTGAATAGTAGAGTTTAAATAGTAGAGTTTAAATAGTAGAGTTTAAATAGTAGAGCTTAAATAGTAGAGTTTAAATAGTAGAGTTTAAATAGTAAAGTTTAGATAGTAGAGTTTAGATAGTAGAGTTTAAATAGTAGAGTTTAAATAGTAGAGTTTAAATAGTAGAGTTTAAATAGTAGAGTTTAAATAGTAGAGTTTAAATAGTAGAGTTTAGATAGTAGAGTTTAAATAGTAGAGTTTAAATAGTAGAGTTTAAATAGTAGAGTTTAAATAGTAGAGTTTGGATAGTAGAGTTTGAATAGTAGAGTTTGAATAGTAGAGTTTAAATAGTAGAGTTTAAATAGTAGAGTTTAAATAGTAGAGTTTAAATAGTAGAGTTTAAATAGTAGAGTTTGGATAGTAGAGTTTGAATAGTAGAGTTTGAATAGTAGAGTTTAAATAGTAGAGTTTAAATAGTAGAGTTTAAATAGTAGAGTTTAAATAGTAGAGTTTAAATAGTATAGTTTAAATAGTAGAGTTTAGATAGTAGAGTTTAAATAGTAGAGTTTAAATAGTAGAGTTTAAATAGTAGAGTTTAAATAGTAGAGTTTAAATAGTAGAGTTTAAATAGTAGAGTTTAAATAGTAGAGTTTAAATAGTAGAGTATAAATAGTAGAGTTTAAATAGTAGAGTTTAAATAGTAGAGTTTAAATAGTAGAGTTTAAATAGTAGAGTTTAAATAGTAGAGTTTAAATAGTAGAGTTTAAATAGTAGAGTTTAAATAGTAGAGTTTAAATAGTAGAGTTTAAATAGTAGAGTTTAAATAGTAGAGTTTAAATAGTAGAGTTTAAATAGTAGAGTTTAAATAGTAGAGTTTAAATAGTAGAGTTTAAATAGTAGAGTTTAAATAGTAGAGTTTAAATAGTAGAGTTTAAATAGTAGAGTTTAAATAGTAGAGTTTAAATAGTAGAGTTTATATAGTAGAGTTTAAATAGTAGAGTTTAAATAGTAGAGTTTAAATAGTAGAGTTTAAATAGTAGAGTTTAAATAGTAGAGTTTAAATAGTAGAGTTTAAATAGTAGAGTTTAAATAGTAGAGTTTAAATAGTAGAGTTTGGATAGTAGAGTTTAAATAGTAGAGTTTAAATAGTAGAGTTTAAATAGTAGAGTTTAAATAGTAGAGTTTAAATAGTAGAGTATAAATAGTAGAGTTTAAATAGTAGAGTTTAAATAGTAGAGTTTAAATAGTAGAGTTTAAATAGTAGAGTTTATATAGTAGAGTTTAAATAGTAGAGTTTAAATAGTAGAGTTTAAATAGTAGAGTTTAAATAGTAGAGTTTAAATAGTAGAGTTTAAATAGTAGAGTTTAAATAGTAGAGTTTAAATAGTAGAGTTTAAATAGTAGAGTTTAAATAGTAGAGTTTAAATAGTAGAGTTTGGATAGTAGAGTTTGAATAGTAGAGTTTGAATAGTAGAGTTTAAATAGTAGAGTTTAAATAGTAGAGTTTAAATAGTAGAGTTTAAATAGTAGAGTTTAAATAGTAGAGTTTAAATAGTAGAGTTTAAATAGTAGAGTTTAAATAGTAGAGTTTAAATAGTAGAGTTTAAATAGTAGAGTTTAGATAGTAGAGTATAAATAGTAGAGTTTAAATAGTAGAGTTTAAATAGTAGAGTTTAAATAGTAGAGTTTAAATAGTAGAGTTTAAATAGTAGAGTTTAAATAGTAGAGTTTAAATAGTAGAGTTTAAATAGTAGAGTTTAAATAGTAGAGTTTAAATAGTAGAGTTTAAATAGTAGAGTATAAATAGTAGAGTTTAAATAGTAGAGTTTAAATAGTAGAGTTTAAATAGTAGAGTTTAAATAGTAGAGTTTAAATAGTAGAGTTTAAATAGTAGAGTTTAAATAGTAGAGTTTAAATAGTAGAGTTTAAATAGTAGAGTTTAAATAGTAGAGTTTAAATAGTAGAGTTTAAATAGTAGAGTTTAAATAGTAGAGTTTGGATAGTAGAGTTTGAATAGTAGAGTTTGAATAGTAGAGTTTAAATAGTAGAGTTTAAATAGTAGAGTTTAAATAGTAGAGCTTAAATAGTAGAGTTTAAATAGTAGAGTTTAAATAGTATAGTTTAGATAGTAGAGTTTAGATAGTAGAGTTTAAATAGTAGAGTTTAAATAGTAGAGTTTAAATAGTAGAGTTTAAATAGTAGAGTTTAAATAGTAGAGTTTAAATAGTAGAGTTTAAATAGTAGAGTTTAAATAGTAGAGTTTAAATAGTAGAGTATAAATAGTAGAGTTTAAATAGTAGAGTTTAAATAGTAGAGTTTAAATAGTAGAGTTTAAATAGTAGAGTTTAAATAGTAGAGTTTAAATAGTAGAGTTTAAATAGTAGAGTTTAAATAGTAGAGTTTAAATAGTAGAGTTTAAATAGTAGAGTTTAAATAGTAGAGTTTAAATAGTAGAGTTTAAATAGTAGAGTTTAAATAGTAGAGTTTGGATAGTAGAGTTTGAATAGTAGAGTTTGAATAGTAGAGTTTAAATAGTAGAGTTTAAATAGTAGAGTTTAAATAGTAGAGCTTAAATAGTAGAGTTTAAATAGTAGAGTTTAAATAGTATAGTTTAGATAGTAGAGTTTAGATAGTAGAGTTTAAATAGTAGAGTTTAAATAGTAGAGTTTAAATAGTAGAGTTTAAATAGTAGAGTTTAAATAGTAGAGTTTAAATAGTAGAGTTTAAATAGTAGAGTTTGGATAGTAGAGTTTGGATAGTAGAGTTTGAATAGTAGAGTTTGAATAGTAGAGTTTAAATAGTAGAGTTTAAATAGTAGAGTTTAAATAGTAGAGTTTAAATAGTAGAGTTTAAATAGTGGAGTTTAAATAGTGGAGTTTAAATAGTGGAGTTTAAATAGTGGAGTTTAAATAGTGGAGTTTAAATAGTGGAGTTTAATAGTGGAGTTTAAATAGTGGAGTCTAAATAGTGGAGTTTAAATAGTGGAGTTTAAATAGTGGAGTTTAAATAGTGGAGTTTAAATAGTGGAGTTTAAATAGTGGAGTTTAAATAGTGGAGTTTAAATAGTGGAGTTTAAATAATGGAGTTTAAATAGTAGAGTTTAAATTGTAGAGTTTAAATAGTAGAGTTTAAATAGTAGAGTTTAAATAGTAGAGTTTAAATAGTAGAGTTTAAATAGTAGAGTTTAAATAATAGAGTTTAAATAGTAGAGTTTAAATAGTAGAGTTTAAATAGTAGAGTTTGAATAGTAGAGTTTGAATAGTAGAGTTTAAATAGTAGAGTTTAAATAGTAGAGTTTAAATAGTAGAGCTTAAATAGTAGAGTTTAAATAGTAGAGTTTAAATAGTAAAGTTTAGATAGTAGAGTTTAGATAGTAGAGTTTAGATAGTAGAGTTTAAATAGTAGAGTTTAAATAGTAGAGTTTAAATAGTAGAGTTTAAATAGTAGAGTTTAAATAGTAGAGTTTAAATAGTAGAGTTTAAATAGTAGAGTTTGGATAGTAGAGTTTGGATAGTAGAGTTTGAATAGTAGAGTTTGAATAGTAGAGTTTAAATAGTAGAGTTTAAATAGTAGAGTTTAAATAGTAGTGTTTAAATAGTAGAGTTTAAATAGTGGAGTTTAAATAGTGGAGTTTAAATAGTGGAGTTTAAATAGTGGAGTTTAAATAGTGGAGTTTAAATAGTGGAGTTTAATAGTGGAGTTTAAATAGTGGAGTCTAAATAGTGGAGTTTAAATAGTGGAGTTTAAATAGTGGAGTTTAAATAGTGGAGTTTAAATAGTGGAGTTTAAATAGTGGAGTTTAAATAGTGGAGTTTAAATAGTGGAGTTTAAATAATGGAGTTTAAATAGTAGAGTTTAAATTGTAGAGTTTAAATAGTAGAGTTTAAATAGTAGAGTTTAAATAGTAGAGTTTAAATAGTAGAGTTTAAATAGTAGAGTTTAAATAATAGAGTTTAAATAGTAGAGTTTAAATAGTAGAGTTTAAATAGTAGAGTTTGAATAGTAGAGTTTGAATAGTAGAGTTTAAATAGTAGAGTTTAAATAGTAGAGTTTAAATAGTAGAGCTTAAATAGTAGAGTTTAAATAGTAGAGTTTAAATAGTAAAGTTTAGATAGTAGAGTTTAGATAGTAGAGTTTAAATAGTAGAGTTTAAATAGTAGAGTTTAAATAGTAGAGTTTAAATAGTAGAGTTTAAATAGTAGAGTTTAAATAGTAGAGTTTAGATAGTAGAGTTTAAATAGTAGAGTTTAAATAGTAGAGTTTAAATAGTAGAGTTTAAATAGTAGAGTTTGGATAGTAGAGTTTGAATAGTAGAGTTTGAATAGTAGAGTTTAAATAGTAGAGTTTAAATAGTAGAGTTTAAATAGTAGAGTTTAAATAGTAGAGTTTAAATAGTAGAGTTTGGATAGTAGAGTTTGAATAGTAGAGTTTGAATAGTAGAGTTTAAATAGTAGAGTTTAAATAGTAGAGTTTAAATAGTAGAGTTTAAATAGTAGAGTTTAAATAGTAGAGTTTAAATAGTATAGTTTAAATAGTAGAGTTTAGATAGTAGAGTTTAAATAGTAGAGTTTAAATAGTAGAGTTTAAATAGTAGAGTTTAAATAGTAGAGTTTAAATAGTAGAGTTTAAATAGTAGAGTTTAAATAGTAGAGTTTAAATAGTAGAGTATAAATAGTAGAGTTTAAATAGTAGAGTTTAAATAGTAGAGTTTAAATAGTAGAGTTTAAATAGTAGAGTTTAAATAGTAGAGTTTAAATAGTAGAGTTTAAATAGTAGAGTTTAAATAGTAGAGTTTAAATAGTAGAGTTTAAATAGTAGAGTTTAAATAGTAGAGTTTAAATAGTAGAGTTTAAATAGTAGAGTTTAAATAGTAGAGTTTAAATAGTAGAGTTTAAATAGTAGAGTTTAAATAGTAGAGTTTAAATAGTAGAGTTTAAATAGTAGAGTTTAAATAGTAGAGTTTATATAGTAGAGTTTAAATAGTAGAGTTTAAATAGTAGAGTTTAAATAGTAGAGAGTTTAAATAGTAGAGTTTAAATAGTAGAGTTTAAATAGTAGAGTTTAAATAGTAGAGTTTAAATAGTAGAGTTTAAATAGTAGAGTTTAAATAGTAGAGTTTGGATAGTAGAGTTTAAATAGTAGAGTTTAAATAGTAGAGTTTAAATAGTAGAGTTTAAATAGTAGAGTTTAAATAGTAGAATATAAATAGTAGAGTTTAAATAGTAGAGTTTAAATAGTAGAGTTTAAATAGTAGAGTTTAAATAGTAGAGTTTATATAGTAGAGTTTAAATAGTAGAGTTTAAATAGTAGAGTTTAAATAGTAGAGTTTAAATAGTAGAGTTTAAATAGTAGAGTTTAAATAGTAGAGTTTAAATAGTAGAGTTTAAATAGTAGAGTTTAAATAGTAGAGTTTAAATAGTAGAGTTTAAATAGTAGAGTTTGGATAGTAGAGTTTGAATAGTAGAGTTTGAATAGTAGAGTTTAAATAGTAGAGTTTAAATAGTAGAGTTTAAATAGTAGAGTTTAAATAGTAGAGTTTAAATAGTAGAGTTTAAATAGTAGAGTTTAAATAGTAGAGTTTAAATAGTAGAGTTTAAATAGTAGAGTTTAAATAGTAGAGTTTAGATAGTAGAGTATAAATAGTAGAGTTTAAATAGTAGAGTTTAAATAGTAGAGTTTAAATAGTAGAGTTTAAATAGTAGAGTTTAAATGGTAGAGTTTAAATAGTAGAGTTTAAATAGTAGAGTTTAAATAGTAGAGTTTAAATAGTAGAGTTTAAATAGTAGAGTTTAAATAGTAGAGTTTAAATAGTAGAGTTTAAATAGTAGAGTTTAAATAGTAGAGTTTGGATAGTAGAGTTTGAATAGTAGAGTTTGAATAGTAGAGTTTAAATAGTAGAGTTTAAATAGTAGAGTTTAAATAGTAGAGCTTAAATAGTAGAGTTTAAATAGTAGAGTTTAAATAGTATAGTTTAGATAGTAGAGTTTAGATAGTAGAGTTTAAATAGTAGAGTTTAAATAGTAGAGTTTAAATAGTAGAGTTTAAATAGTAGAGTTTAAATAGTAGAGTTTAAATAGTAGAGTTTAAATAGTAGAGTTTGGATAGTAGAGTTTGGATAGTAGAGTTTGAATAGTAGAGTTTGAATAGTAGAGTTTAAATAGTAGAGTTTAAATAGTAGAGTTTAAATAGTAGAGTTTAAATAGTAGAGTTTAAATAGTGGAGTTTAAATAGTGGAGTTTAAATAGTGGAGTTTAAATAGTGGAGTTTAAATAGTGGAGTTTAAATAGTGGAGTTTAATAGTGGAGTTTAAATAGTGGAGTCTAAATAGTGGAGTTTAAATAGTGGAGTTTAAATAGTGGAGTTTAAATAGTGGAGTTTAAATAGTGGAGTTTAAATAGTGGAGTTTAAATAGTGGAGTTTAAATAGTGGAGTTTAAATAATGGAGTTTAAATAGTAGAGTTTAAATTGTAGAGTTTAAATAGTAGAGTTTAAATAGTAGAGTTTAAATAGTAGAGTTTAAATAGTAGAGTTTAAATAGTAGAGTTTAAATAATAGAGTTTAAATAGTAGAGTTTAAATAGTAGAGTTTAAATAGTAGAGTTTGAATAGTAGAGTTTGAATAGTAGAGTTTAAATAGTAGAGTTTAAATAGTAGAGTTTAAATAGTAGAGCTTAAATAGTAGAGTTTAAATAGTAGAGTTTAAATAGTAAAGTTTAGATAGTAGAGTTTAGATAGTAGAGTTTAAATAGTAGAGTTTAAATAGTAGAGTTTAAATAGTAGAGTTTAAATAGTAGAGTTTAAATAGTAGAGTTTAAATAGTAGAGTTTAGATAGTAGAGTTTAAATAGTAGAGTTTAAATAGTAGAGTTTAAATAGTAGAGTTTAAATAGTAGAGTTTGGATAGTAGAGTTTGAATAGTAGAGTTTGAATAGTAGAGTTTAAATAGTAGAGTTTAAATAGTAGAGTTTAAATAGTAGAGTTTAAATAGTAGAGTTTAAATAGTAGAGTTTGGATAGTAGAGTTTGAATAGTAGAGTTTGAATAGTAGAGTTTAAATAGTAGAGTTTAAATAGTAGAGCTTAAATAGTAAAGTTTAAATAGTAGAGTTTAAATAGTAGAGTTTAAATAGTAGAGTTTAAATAGTATAGTTTAAATAGTAGAGTTTAGATAGTAGAGTTTAAATAGTAGAGTTTAAATAGTAGAGTTTAAATAGTAGAGTTTAAATAGTAGAGTTTAAATAGTAGAGTTTAAATAGTAGAGTTTAAATAGTAGAGTTTAAATAGTAGAGTATAAATAGTAGAGTTTAAATAGTAGAGTTTAAATAGTAGAGTTTAAATAGTAGAGTTTAAATAGTAGAGTTTAAATAGTAGAGTTTAAATAGTAGAGTTTAAATAGTAGAGTTTAAATAGTAGAGTTTAAATAGTAGAGTTTAAATAGTAGAGTTTAAATAGTAGAGTTTAAATAGTAGAGTTTAAATAGTAGAGTTTAAATAGTAGAGTTTAAATAGTAGAGTTTAAATAGTAGAGTTTAAATAGTAGAGTTTAAATAGTAGAGTTTAAATAGTAGAGTTTGGATAGTAGAGTTTGGATAGTAGAGTTTGAATAGTAGAGTTTGAATAGTAGAGTTTAAATAGTAGAGTTTAAATAGTATAGTTTAAATAGTAGAGTTTAAATAGTAGAGTTTAAATAGTGGAGTTTAAATAGTGGAGTTTAAATAGTGGAGTTTAAATAGTGGAGTTTAAATAGTGGAGTTTAAATAGTGGAGTTTAATAGTGGAGTTTAAATAGTGGAGTCTAAATAGTGGAGTTTAAATAGTGGAGTTTAAATAGTGGAGTTTAAATAGTGGAGTTTAAATAGTGGAGTTTAAATAGTGGAGTTTAAATAATGGAGTTTAAATAGTAGAGTTTAAATTGTAGAGTTTAAATAGTAGAGTTTAAATAGTAGAGTTTAAATAGTAGAGTTTAAATAGTAGATTTTAAATAGTAGAGTTTAAATAATAGAGTTTAAATAGTAGAGTTTAAATAGTAGAGTTTAAATAGTATAGTTTAAATAGTAGAGTATAAATAGTAGAGTTTAAATAGTAGAGTTTAAATAGTAGAGTTTAAATAGTAGAGTTTAAATAGTAGAGTTTAAATAGTAGAGTTTAAATAGTAGAGTTTAAATAGTAGAGTTTAAATAGAAGTGTTTAAATAGTAGAGTTTGGATAGTAGAGTTTGAATAGTAGAGTTTAAATAGTAGAGTTTAAATAGTAGAGTTTAAATAGTAGAGTTTAAATAGTAGAGTTTAAATAGTAGAGTTTAAATAGTAGAGTTTAAATAGTAGAGTTTAAATAGTAGAGTTTAAATAGTAGAGTTTAAATAGTAGAGTTTAAATAGTAGAGTTTAAATAGTAGAGTTTAAATAGTAGAGTTTAAATAGTAGAGTTTAAATAGTAGAGTTTAAATAGTAGAGTTTAAATAGTAGAGTTTAAATAGTGGAGTTTAAATAGTAGAGTTTAAATTGTAGAGTTTAAATAGTAGAGTTTAAATAGTAGAGTTTAAATAGTAGAGTTTAAATAGTAGAGTTTAAATAGTAGAGTTTAAATAGTAGAGTATAAATAATAGAGTTTAAATAGTAGAGTTTGGATAGTAGAGTTTAAATAGTAGAGTTTAAATAGTAGAGTTTAAATAGTAGAGTTTAAATAGTAGAGTTTAAATAGTAGAGTATAAATAGTAGAGTTTAAATAGTAGAGTTTAAATAGTAGAGTTTAAATAGTAGAGTTTAAATAGTAGAGTTTATATAGTAGAGTTTAAATAGTAGAGTTTAAATAGTAGAGTTTAAATAGTAGAGTTTAAATAGTAGAGTTTAAATAGTAGAGTTTAAATAGTAGAGTTTAAATAGTAGAGTTAAAATAGTAGAGTTTAAATTGTAGAGTTTAAATAGTAGAGTTTAAATAGTAGAGTTTGGATAGTAGAGTTTTGAATAGTAGAGTTTGAATAGTAGAGTTTAAATAGTAGAGTTTAAATAGTAGAGTTTAAATAGTAGAGTTTAAATAGTAGAGTTTAAATAGTAGAGTTTAAATAGTAGAGTTTAAATAGTAGAGTTTAAATAGTAGAGTTTAAATAGTAGAGTTTAGATAGTAGAGTTATAATAGTAGAGTTTAAATAGTAGAGTTTAAATAGTAGAGTTTAAATAGTAGAGTTTAAATAGTAGAGTTTAAATAGTAGAGTTTAAATAGTAGAGTTTAAATAGTAGTTAATAGTAGAGTTTAAATAGTAGAGTTTAAATAGTAGAGTTTAAATAGTAGAGTTTAAATAGTAGAGTTTAAATAGTAGAGTTTAAATAGTAGAGTTTAAATAGTAGAGTTTGGATAGTAGAGTTTGAATAGTAGAGTTTGAATAGTAGAGTTTAAATAGTAGAGTTTAAATAGTAGAGTTTAAATAGTAGAGCTTAAATAGTAGAGTTTAAATAGTAGAGTTTAAATAGTATAGTTTAGATAGTAGAGTTTAGATAGTAGAGTTTAATAGTAGAGTTTAAATAGTAGAGTTTAAATAGTAGAGTTTAAATAGTAGAGTTTAAATAGTAGAGTTTAAATAGTAGAGTTTAAATAGTAGAGTTTGGATAGTAGAGTTTGGATAGTAGAGTTTGAATAGTAGAGTTTGAATAGTAGAGTTTAAATAGTAGAGTTTAAATAGTGGAGTTTAAATAGTGGAGTTTAAATAGTGGAGTTTAAATAGTGGAGTTTAAATAGTGGAGTTTAAATAGTGGAGTTTAATAGTGGAGTTTAAATAGTGGAGTCTAAATAGTGGAGTTTAAATAGTGGAGTTTAAATAGTGGAGTTTAAATAGTGGAGTTTAAATAGTGGAGTTTAAATAGTAGAGTTTAAATAGTGGAGTTTAAATAGTGGAGTTTAAATAATGGAGTTTAAATTGTAGAGTTTAAATAGTAGAGTTTAAATAGTAGAGTTTAAATAGTAGAGTTTAAATAGTAGAGTTTAAATAGTAGAGTTTAAATAATAGAGTTTAAATAGTAGAGTTTAAATAGTAGAGTTTAAATAGTAGAGTTTGAATAGTAGAGTTTGAATAGTAGAGTTTAAATAGTAGAGTTTAAATAGTAGAGCTTAAATAGTAGAGTTTAAATAGTAGAGTTTAAATAGTAAAGTTTAGATAGTAGAGTTTAGATAGTAGAGTTTAAATAGTAGAGTTTAAATAGTAGAGTTTAAATAGTAGAGTTTAAATAGTAGAGTTTAAATAGTAGAGTTTAAATAGTAGAGTTTAGATAGTAGAGTTTAAATAGTAGAGTTTAAATAGTAGAGTTTAAATAGTAGAGTTTAAATAGTAGAGATTGGATATAGTAGAGTTTGAATAGTAGAGTTTGAATAGTAGAGTTTAAATAGTAGAGTTTAAATAGTAGAGTTTAAATAGTAGAGTTTAAATAGTAGAGTTTAAATAGTAGAGTTTGGATAGTAGAGTTTGAATAGTAGAGTTTGAATAGTAGAGTTTAAATAGTAGAGTTTAAATAGTAGAGCTTAAATAGTAGAGTTTTAAATAGTAGAGTTTAAATAGTAGAGTTTAAATAGTAGAGTTTAAATAGTATAGTTTAAATAGTAGAGTTTAGATAGTAGAGTTTAAATAGTTGAGTTTAAATAGTAGAGTTTAAATAGTAGAGTTTAAATAGTAGAGTTTAAATAGTAGAGTTTAAATAGTAGAGTTTAAATAGTAGAGTTTAAATAGTAGAGTATAAATAGTAGAGTTTAAATAGTAGAGTTTAAATAGTAGAGTTTAAATAGTAGAGTTTAAATAGTAGAGTTTAAATAGTAGAGTTTAAATAGTAGAGTTTAAATAGTAGAGTTTAAATAGTAGAGTTTAAATAGTAGAGTTTAAATAGTAGAGTTTAAATAGTAGAGTTTAAATAGTAGAGTTTAAAATAGTAGAGTTTAAATAGTAGAGTTTAAATAGTAGAGTTTGGATAGTAGAGTTTGGATAGTAGAGTTTGAATAGTAGAGTTTGAATAGTAGAGTTTAAATAGTAGAGTTTAAATAGTAGAGTTTAAATAGTAGAGTTTTAAATAGTAGAGTTTAAATAGTGGAGTTTAAATAGTGGAGTTAGGAGTTTAAATAGTGGAGTTTAAATAGTGGAGTATAAATAGTGGAGTTTAAATAGTGGAGTTTAATAGTGGAGTTTAAATAGTGGAGTCTAAATAGTGGAGTTTAAATAATGGAGTTTAAATAGTGGAGTTTAAATAGTGGAGTTTAAATAGTGGAGTTTAAATAGTGGAGTTTAAATAGTGAGTTTAAATAATGGAGTTTAAATAGTAGAGTTTAAATTGTAGAGTTTAAATAGTAGAGCTTAAATAGTAGAGTTTAAATAGTAGAGTTTAAATAGTAGAGTTTAAATAGTAGAGTTTAAATAATAGAGTTTAAATAGTAGAGTTTAAATAGTAGAGTTTAAATAGTATAGTTTAAATAGTAGAGTATAAATAGTAGAGTTTAAATAGTAGAGTTTAAATAGTAGAGTTTAAATAGTAGAGTTTAAATAGTAGAGTTTAAATAGTAGAGTTTAAATAGTAGAGTTTAAATAGTAGTGTTTAAATAGTAGAGTTTGGATAGTAGAGTTTGAATAGTAGAGTTTAAATAGTAGAGTTTAAATAGTAGAGTTTAAATAGTAGAGTTTAAATAGTAGAGTTTAAATAGTAGAGTTTAAATAGTAGAGTTTAAATAGTAGAGTTTAAATAGTAGAGTTTAAATAGTAGAGTTTAAATAGTAGAGTTTAAATAGTAGAGTTTAAATAGTAGAGTTTAAATAGTAGAGTTTAAATAGTAGAGTTTTAAATAGTAGAGTTTAAATTGTAGAGTTTAAATAGTAGAGTTTAAATAGTAGAGTTTAAATAGTAGAGTTTAAATAGTAGAGGTTTAAATAGTAGAGTTTAAATAGTAGAGTTTATATAGTAGAGTATAATAGTACAGTTTAAATAGTACAGTTTAAATAGTAAAGTTTAAATAGTAGAGTTTAAATAGTAGAGTTTAAATAGTAGAGTTTAAGTAGTAGAGTTTAAATAGTAGAGTTTAAATAGTAGAGTTTAAATAGTAGAGTTTAAATAGTAGAGTTTAAATAGTAGAGTTTAAATAGTAGAGTTTAAATAGTAGAGTTTAAATAGTAGAGTTTAAATAGTAGAGTTTAAATAATAGAGTTTAAATAGTAGAGTTTAAATAGTATAGTTTAAATAGTAGAGTATAAATAGTAGAGTTTAAATAGTAGAGTTTAAATAGTAGAGTTTAAATAGTAGAGTTTAAATAGTAGAGTTTAAATAGTAGAGTTTAAATAGTAGAGTTTAAATAGTAGTGTTTAAATAGTAGAGTTTGGATAGTAGAGTTTGAATAGTAGAGTTTAAATAGTAGAGTTTAAATAGTAGAGTTTAAATAGTAGAGTTTAAATAGTAGAGTTTAAATAGTAGAGTTTAAATAGTAGAGTTTAAATAGTAGAGTTTAAATAGTAGAGTTTAAATAGTAGAGTTTAAATAGTAGAGTTTAAATAGTAGAGTTTAAATAGTAGAGTTTAAATAGTAGAGTTTAAATAGTAGAGTTTAAATAGTAGAGTTTAAATTGTAGAGTTTAAATAGTAGAGTTTAAATAGTAGAGTTTAAATAGTAGAGTTTAAATAGTAGAGTTTAAATAGTAGAGTTTAAATAGTAGAGTTTATATAGTAGAGTATAAATAGTACAGTTTAAATAGTACAGTTTAAAATAGTAGAGTTTAAATAGTAGAGTTTAAATAGTAGAGTTTAAATAGTAGAGTTTAAGTAGTAGAGTTTAAATAGTAGAGTTTAAATAGTAGAGTTTAGATAGTAGAGTTTGAATAGTAGAGTTTAAATAGTAGAGTTTAAATAGTAGAGTTTAAATAGTAGAGTTAGTAGAGTTTAAATAGTAGAGTTTAAATAGTAGAGTTTAAATAGTAGAGTTTAAATAGTAGAGTTTAAATAGTAGAGTTTAAATAGTAGAGTTTAAATAGTGGAGTTTAAATAGTGGAGTTTAAATAGTGGAGTTTAAATAGTGGAGTTTAAATAGTGGAGTTTTAAATAGTGGAGTTTAAATAGTGGAGTTTAAATAGTGGAGTTTAAATAGTGGAGTTTAAATAGTGGAGTTTAAATAGTGGAGTTTAAATAGTGGAGTTTAAATAGTGGAGTTTAAATAGTGGAGTTTAAATAGTGGAGTTTAAATAGTAGGAGTTTAAATAGTAGAGTTTTAAATAGTAGAGTTTAAATAGTAGAGTTTAAATAGTAGAGTTTAAATAGTAGAGTTAAATAGTAGAGTTTAAATAGTAGAGTTTTAAATAGTAGAGTTTAAATAGTAGAGTTTAAATAGTAGAGTTTAAATAGTGGAGTTTAAATAGTGGAGTTTAAATAGTGGAGTTTAAATAGTGGAGTTTAAATAGTGAGTTTAAATAGTGGAGTTTAATAGTGGAGTTTAATAGTGGAGTTAAATAGTGGAGTTTAAATAGTGGGAGTTTAAATAGTGGAGTTTAAATAGTGGAGTTTAAATAGTGGAGTTTAAATAGTAGAGTTTAAATAATGAGAGTTTAAATAGTAGAGTTTAAATAGTAGAGTTTAAATAGTAGAGTTTTAAATAGTAGAGTTTAAATAGTAGAGTTTAAATAGTAGAGTTTAAATAGTAGAGTTTAAATAGTAGAGTTTAAATAGTAGAGTTTAAATAGTAGAGTTTTAAATAGTAGAGTTTAATTAATAGTAGAGTTTAAATAGTAGAGTTTAAATAGTAGAGTTTAAATAGTAGAGTTTAAATAGTAGAGTTTAAATAGTAGAGTTTAAATAGTAGAGTTTAAATAGTAGAGTTTAGAATAGTAGAGTTTAAATGTAGAGTGTTTAAATAGTAGAGTTTAGATAGTAGAGTTTGAATAGTAGAGTTTAAATAGTAGAGTTTAAATAGTAGAGTTTAAATAGTAGAGTTTAAATAGTAGAGTTTAAATAGTAGAGTTTAAATAGTAGAGTTTAAATAGTAGAGTTTAAATAGTAGAGTTTAAATAGTAGAGTTTAAATAGTAGAGTTTAAATAGTAGAGTTTAAATAGTAGAGTTTAAATAGTAGAGTTTAAATAGTAGAGTTTAAATAGTAGAGTTTAAATAGTAGAGTTTAAATAGTAGAGTTTAAATAGTAGAGTTTAAATAGTGAGTTTAAATAGTAGAGTTTAAATTGTAGAGTTTAAATAGTAGAGTTTAAATAGTAGAGTTTAAATAGTAGAGTTTAATAGTAGAGTTTAATAGTAGAGTTTAAATAGTAGAGTATAAATAGTAGAGTTTAATAGTAGAGTTTAAGATAGTAGAGTTTAAATAGTAGAGTTTAAATAGTAGAGTTTAAATAGTAGAGTTTAAATAGTAGAGTTTAAATAGTAGAGTTTAAATAGTAGAGTTTAAATAGTAGAGTTTAAATAGTAGAGTTTAAATAGTAGGTAAGAGTTTAAATAGTAGAGTTTAAATAGTAGAGTTTAAATAGTAGAGTTTAATAGTAGAGTTTAAATAGTAGAGTTTAAATAGTAGAGTTTAATAGTAGAGTTTATTATAGTAGAGTTTATATAGGTAGAGTTTAAATAGTAGAGTTTAAATAGTAGAGTTTAAATAGTAGAGTTTAAATAGTAGAGTTTAATTAGTAGAGTTTAATAGTAGAGTTTGAATAGTAGAGTTTAAATAGTAGAGTTTAAATAGTAGAGTTTAAATAGTAGAGTTTAATAGTAGAGTTTAATAGTAGAGTTTAAATAGTAGAGTTTAAATAGTAGAGTTTAATTAGTAGAGTTTAAATAGAGTAGAGTTTAAATAGTAGAGTTTAAATAGTAGAGTAAGTTTAATAGTAGAGTTTAAATAGTAGAGTTTAAATAGTAGAGTTTAAATAGTAGAGTTTAAATAGTAGAGTTTAAATAGTAGAGTTTAAATAGTAGAGTTTAATAGTAGAGTTAAATAGTAGAGTTAAATAGTAGAGTTTTAAATAGTAGAGTTTAAATAGTAGAGTTTAGATAGTAGAGTTTAATAGTAGAGTTTGAATAGTAGAGTTTAAATAGTAGAGTTTAAATAGTAGAGTTTAAATAGTAGAGTTTAAATAGTAGAGTTTAAATAGTAGAGTTTAAATAGTAGAGTTTAAATAGTAGAGTTTAAATAGTAGAGTTTAAATAGTAGAGTTTAGATAGTAGAGTTTAAATAGTTAGAGTTTAAATAGTAGAGTTTAAATAGTAGAGTTTAAATAGTAGAGTTTAAATAGTAGAGTTTAAATAGTAGAGTTTAAATAGTAGAGTTTAAATAGTAGAGTTTAAATAGTAGAGTTTTAAATAGTAGAGTTTAATAGTAGAGTTTAAATAGTAGAGTTTAAATAGTAGAGTTTAAATAGTAGAGTTTAAATAGTAGAGTTTGGATAGTAGAGTTGAATAGTAGAGTTTGAATAGTAGAGTTTAAATAGTAGAGTTTAAATAGTAGAGTTTAATTAGTAGAGCTTAAATAGTAGAGTTTAAATAGTAGAGTTTAAATAGTTATAGAGTTTAGATAGTAGAGTTTAGAATAGTAGAGTTTAAATAGTAGAGTTTAAATAAGTAGAGTTTAAATAGTAGAG
>JAWZYT010002656.1:0-35000 GCA_034508575.1 Petrolisthes manimaculis
GATGCCTCCAAACTATTCCACTCAACTGGTATCCTATGTAAAAATACTGTTATATGACATAGTTGATAGGAACCAGAAGCCTCCAATGTTCTATTTCAAAGGCTCCTTAAGGGGGAAAAAGTACAGTGTTGGTAAATCTGGAGCAACTGAATCCTCCAAACTATTCCAAGCAACAGAACACCATTATTTTTGCTAACTTGGGGCCTGTTTTCTGGCATACTTTGGAGGAATCAAGGCACTCCAATATATCAAAATTATACTCTGCCCTTAACATACAACAAGTCCCCCACATGGTGTAATTACCCACAATGTGTACTTAGAGAATAAACGTGTACTTAGATATTAAATGTAAGTGGTAACAGATAACTCAGATTACCTCCATTACAATTATTATATGTAGTTCAATTAGTTTTTGTACACACTCGACTTTCTCCCACCATCTCGTCTGTGTGTGTGTGTGTGTGTGTGTGTGTCTGTCTGTTTGTCTGTCTGTCTGTCTGTGTCTCTGTCTCTGTCTGTCTCTGTCTCCTCATTTTCCATCTCTTCTCTCCTTTACCTCCCATTATTCCTCCCCTTTCATACTTTTAAAACTGCTTTCCTCTTCCTCTTATTCCTTAGTATATATTCTATCTCCTCCATCTCCAATTATTCCACATTTTTATCTCCTCATTATAATTATACAGTTTAACTAATACATCTTCCTTCCCTTTCATTCTCTTCCTTCCGTTTATCCTCGTCTCTCCTTCCACCCTTCATTCTCATTTCCTTCCTACTTTCCTTCCTTACTCTCGCTCATCCTTTCTTCTCTTTTCCTTCCTCCCTACTCATCTCCTACTTACCCTATCTTCTCTCCTTCTCTCCCTCCCTTTCTCTCCCTCCCTCCTCACTTCCGGGTAGGGCGGGACCTAACGCAATTAATCACGCATAACCCGGGAGCCGCCCAACCCTGGGAAGAGGGAGGGAAATAAGTGAGAGAAGGTAGGGGAGAGAGATAAAGTATAGAGGGAAATAAGAAGGAAAGACAAAAACAGATAGAATGAATATAATAGCCAAGGAAGAGGGAAGGAGGAAGGAAATAAGGAAGTGTAAAAATAGTGAAAGAAATAAAGGGAAATATTAAAAAAAAAAAAAAAAAAAATTGGTAGCGATAGGTAAACTGACTTTAATAATAATAATAATAATAATAATAATAATAATAATAATAATAATAATAATAATAATAATAATAATAATAATAATAATAATAATAATAATAAAAATAATATAGTGAGAAGAAATAAGGGAAATAAACAAAAATGGTAGGGAGAGATAATGATAATTTAGTGAGAGGAAACATGGGAAATATAAAAAAAACAATTAGTAGGGAGAGATAAACAAATAATAATAATAATAATAATAACAATAATAATAACAATAATAACAATAATAATAATAATAAAAATAATAATAAAAATAATAATAAAAATAAAAATAATAATAATAATAATAACAATAATAAAAATAATAATAACAATAATAATAATAATAACAACAACAATAACAACAATAATAATAATAATAGAAGCCACACTTACAGGGGCGGTGTTCAACTTGTGGATGATGTTGGGTTGAGGTCACGTGAGGTCAATTAAGGTCACTCCTGAACTAAACACATTCCAGAACCTGTAACAGAGAAAAACAACAACAAACATTTAGTCTTACGTAAAGGATGAGAGAGAAATGACCAAGAGAGTAAGTAAGTAAGTAAGTAAGTAAGTAAGTAAGGAAGGAAGGAAGTAAGTAAGATGGAAGGATGTGTAAAGGAATGTCCCCCCCCCTTCCCTCCCCTCCCCCCCCTCCCCCTAATCAATGAACGTCCCCCCCCCTCCCCCTACACCCTAATAATCTCCTTAAGGGGGGATATATTTTTGTGTTGGTAAATCTGGAACAACTGAATCCTACAAACTATTCCAAGCAACAGAACGCCATTATCATTATTATTATTATTATTTTTTTTTTTACCTCCTTAAGGACCCTGTGCTCGTGTATGAAAACTGGAGGCTTCTGATTACTCCTGACCACGCCATGAAACAACAAGCTCCTTACCTATAGATGGTGTTTCGTGCCAATATTTGAAGGACTAATTTTTCTCCAACTTTTAAACTATACGGTACATCACAGAGTCCCTCAACCTAACTCTCCCTCTCAGCTGGTATAGTACAGTGGGGCGAGTGTGTTAAGGGTGTGTGGGAATAAGGGAACAGGCTTGGGGGGGGGGGCTGGGGGGGTGCGGGAATAGGGGACAGGCTTGGGGGGGGACTGGGGGGGTGCGGGAATAGGGGGCAGGCTTGGGGGGGGGGAGGTTAGGGGTGTGTGGGAATAGGGGACATGAGGCTTTTGACCCACCCCAAGCCTGTCCCCCTTTTCCCGCACCCCTCAAACCCCCCCCAAGATTGTCCCCCTATTCCCGCACCCCCCTTTTAAAATGCTATAATGTAATCAGCAACACACACAACTGACCTTTTGTAACAAGATATAATTATAGAGGTCTATGTACAGTTGCCAAAAAAGGTATTGCGACAAATCTTGAAAGAACTTTAAACATAGTAATATCCACAACTATTTGTAGGGACTATAAGCATGTAAAACAGAGGGAAATATACATATCCTTCTGTAATACATACGGTACTTATAATCCCTACAAACAACTATGGACATTTATATATTTAATGTTGTATCAATAGTTGTCGCAATACCTTTTTTGGCAACTGTACCAATACCGATCAATCTTGTGTAAAGACGTAAGTATGTGAACGAGTCCATGTGCTTAATAAAAAAATATATCAGTAATGTCGGCATCGAACATTAAGCACAGCCATTATTGTATTAGTCCGTAAGGGGGTGCGGGAATAGGGGGACAGGCTTGGTGGGGGGGCTGGGGGGTGCGGGAATAGGGGGACAGGCTTGCTTGGGGTGGGTAGAAAGCCTGTTACCCTATTCCCGCACCCCCCTAACCTCCTTCCAAGCCTGTCCCCCTACTCCCGCAACCCCCAAACCCCTCCCCCCGCACCTCCCCAAGCCTGTCCCCCTATTCCCGCACCCCCTTAATTGAATAACAGCTGCTATTATTACCGCCACGAAATATATACACACATACAAGTATATACACATACAAATATATACACATACAAATATATACACACATACAAATATATACACACATACAAATATATACACACATACAAATATATATACACATACAAATATATATATACACACATACAAATATATACACACATACAAATATATACACACACATACAAATATACCTCATCTTAGTATTCAGTGTGGGATCTGAATTAATATTATCTGGTGCATTCTTTTTCCGGCCTAGGCTATATACCGTACCACTGACAGGACCGGATATATCACTTAATTAGACAGGTAGATATATTACTTAATTAGACAGGTAGATATATCACTTAATTAGACAGGTAGATATATTACTTAACTAGACAGGTGGGATAACAGCCATGACATCTTTCACACCACCATTTATTTTCCTGACAATCCATCTTTTTATAGGATTTCCTTCCTTTTTTATACAGCAAGTGGATAAATTTTTATTGACTACATACCACATTTTTTGTTTTTCGCTTTTTTTTTCGGTAAATGAAATGCAACTCAAGACCATTTATTTACATCGAAATTTTACACAATTAGGCCTATGCACTTCTCTGAAACTAAGGTCATAATCATGGACTTTTTTTTTTTTTATTCATGGTACAGTATTTAGAAGGTAAAGAGTGCATTTTCACAAAGATAAAAAAGTAGATATATACAATAATAAAAAGGTGTTTGAGGAAGAGTATATAAGCTAAGACTTGGTATACCAGTTACCAGACAGACACACACACACACACACCAGACCTCGTATACTGTACAGGGGAAAGTGTTAGTGGAGCTCTTACGTTAATTAAGGGGGTGCGGGAGTAGTGGGACAGGCTTGGGGGGATTTGGGGTGTGTGGGAGTAGGGGACAGGCTTGGGGGGGTTTGGGGTGTGTGGGAGTAGGGGACAGGCTTGGGGGGATTTGGGGTGTGTGGGAGTAGGGGACAGGCTTGGGGGGATTTGGGGTGTGTGGGAATAGGGGGACAGGCTTGGGGGGGGGTTTAAGGGGGTGCGGGAGTAGGGGACAGGCTTGGGGGGGTTTAAGGGGGTGCGGGAGTAGGGGACAGGCTTGGGGGGAGGGTTTGGGGTGTGTGGGAATAGGGGGACAGGCTTGGGGAGAGGGGTACAGCTAGGCTTTCTACCTCCCTAAGCCTGTCTCCCTATTCCCGCACCCCCTCAAACCCACCCCAAGCCTGTCCGTCCCCTACTCCCGCACCCCCTCAATACTAAAGGAGAAAGTGCTAGAATGGTGTTGTTACGTTACTACTAAGGGGGAAAGTGTTAGAGTGGCATTGTTACGTTCTATTTGGTGACAAACTGAGGATGGTGAGGTGACGTAACTTCAGTACCTAGCCAACAGAGACACACGAGGAAATCATTATAACTGGACAATCAGTCACACATGTTCATATTCCCAGCCCATATCATCTGTACTTGAGAGAGAGAGAGAGAGAGAGAGAGAGAGAGAGAGAGAGAGAGAGAGACATTGTATTACATATAGACAATCAGTACGGTACAGGTTGAGATTCACACCAAGGAGAGACAATGAATAAAGATGCCAGGTATAATGTTTCTATAGTGTGATGACAGCGAGTGAACAGTTGGTGTGGAAGACTATCACATCTAGCTCCTATAGGGTCTTGTGTTTTCTACTGCATAACATAACGTAACGCAATACAATTTCACATCTTATCTTCCTTGGTCTTATGTTTTGTACTGCATAACATAACATAACGTAATATCCTATAATTTCACATCTTATCTTCCTTGGTCTTGTGTTTTGTACTACATAACATAACGTAACGTAATATCCTATAATTTATACGTCTCCCCACTTCCTTGTCGGTTTATTGGCTAACGCGAGAGAATATTCCTATGTGTGTGAGGAACCTTGGATATGATATGGATAAAGTATCATAAGGTGAGAATACACGTGGTTTAAACAGGGTCTATCATGGCACCATTTTTTTCCTCTTTCATGGGGAGAGAGGATTCAGGTTTCACTTTCGACATGGCTTCATGCTTGTTCACACACATACATACACACACACACACTACTACTACTACTACTACCACCACCACCACCACCACAACTATACCAATAGGCCTATACCACTACTACTACTACTACTAATACTACCACCACAGCACACACACACACACATACACACACTACTACTACTACTATACCAATATACCACTACTACTACCACCACCAACACTTCACTAACAACAAAGAACATACATTTAAATATCCGATGGTAATATATTCTATGTATGTATGTACAGTACAGTACTTTCACCCTCCCTCCCTTTCTCCCTAAGGTGTCAGCTGTAGAAACTTACATCATACAATTTTCCCACCACCTGGGGACGTCATTCACTTGATTGTGGAAACCCTGAGGACGAAGTATTTGGGAAAGAAAGGAAAGCAAGTAGCATTAGTCTTCGTTCACGTACCGTATATCATAGACTTGTTGGTTTGCTATTTCTTCCTCAATATTCTTATTTTATTTTACCTTAATTTAACTCGCTATTTTATTGCTGTAAACTTTTTTTTTCCTTCCTCTATCGATCTATCTATCTAATGTTGTTATCCTATTCATTGTATTTTATTATTCTTTCATTTTCTCCTGTTTATATTTCTCAGCTTCCACCTTCCCTCCTTTTCCTTATTTTCCTATCCTTTTCTTTCCTCCTTCTTCCTCAATTTCATCAGGATCTTTTACATTCTCCATTTGCTTTGACTCCTTTTCCTCTCCTTCGTTTTCTTCTTCTCACAGCCAGACTTCTCTCTATATTTTATTCCCCTTTACAATAATTTCTCCACTTTTCACATTTTACTCCTCAACTAAGTTCCTCCTACATTTTCTCTTTCCTCTCGTCCTTTATATTCATCCCTTCTCCCGGCTCTTTCTTCTCTTTCCTCTCCTCTTTATTTTTCCCTTCCTCCATCTTTTTACTCCTTTCCTTTGACCTCACGCCTCTTCCCTTTCCTCTCCTCTTCATCTGTCCCCTATTCCACCTTTTTACTCCTTTCCTTTGGTTTCCCTCTTCCTCCTCCTCCTCTTCATCTTTCCCCTCCTACACCTTTTTACTCCTTCCCCTTGCTCTCCTTTTTTTCTCCTCTTCCTCCTCCTCTTCATCTTTCCCCTCATACACCTTTTTACTCCTTCCCCTTGCTCTCCTTTTTCTCTCCTTCCTCCTCTTCATCTTTCCCCTCCTACACCTTTTTATTCCTTCCCCTTGCTCTCCTTTTTCTCTCCTTCCTCCTCTTCATCTTTCCCCTCCTACACCTTTTTACTCCTTCCCCTTGCCCTCCCTTTTCTCTCCTCTTCATCTTTCCCCTCCTACACATTTTTACTCCTTCCCCTTGCCCTCCTTTTTCCCCTCTTCCTCCTCCCCCCTCCCCCCCTCAGGCAGTCTCTTCCCCCTGAGCAAATAAACAGGTTAAGGCCAAACCAAATCCCTCCCTCCTCGGGGCTTTATGGTCTTTGTGGTGTGTGTGTGTGTGTGTGTGTGTGTCTGTGTGTGTGTGTCTGCGTGTGTGTGTGTCTGTGTGTGTGTCTGTGTGTGTGCGTGTGTCTGTGTGTGTGTGTGTGTGTCTGTGTCTGTGTGTGTGTGTGTGTCTGTGTGTCTGTGTGTGTCTGTGTCTGTGTGTCTGTGTCTGTGTGTGTGTGTGTGTGTGTGTGTGTGTGTGTAACTATTGTGAGTTTGTTATTATTATTTTTTAATATCCTGGCGACAATGCACAGCAGCTATAGGCAGGCAGACTCGATTTTTAATATAATATGTATGAAATTAAATACCACGTTTCTCATACATTATACATTCCAGTGTTTACATGTTGAAGATAAATTCGTACCTGTGTATATAATATGTATGACATTAAATAGACGTTTCTCATACAATATAATATACATTTCGGTGTTTACATGTTGGATAAAAATTTGGTGTAATTAATGAATTCGTCTTATTTTGCATTTCACTTACCGACGAAGCCAAGAAATTAAATGGGAGGCAAGTATAATAATTATTTTCAAGGATATTTCAACATTCAAATTACCCTTCTCCTTCTCCCCCCCCCCTGCCTTCTCCCTCTCCCCCCCCCTTCCTTCCTTCTCCCTATCTCCCCCCCCTGCCTTCTGGTGTCTATTTGCTTTCACATATTGTATTTCTGTTTCCCCTTTTCTCCCTTCCATGTTTCCTCTCCTTTACTTCTTTACTTTACCATGTAGTGTTCTACCTTTGCCTTCCTTTCCTCTACCTTTCCTTGCCCCCTCTTTTTTGTCCCCCCCCCCCCCCCCCTCTCTCTCTCTCTCTCTCTCTCTCTCTCTCTCTCTCTCTCGTCCTTCCTCTTTTTTTTCTCCAGCCATATTTTTTTTATCGTGTCTGCAAACAGCCGTCGTATCCAACTCTCTCTCTCTCTCTCTCTCTCTCTCTCTCTCTCTCTCTCTCTCTCTCTCCTCCAACACATCATTATATCCTTCTCCTTCCAACACGTCACAAGCAATCCTCTTACATTCAATTTTCCTCAAAGCAATCTTCCACCCTTCCATTCCTACTTCCTCTCTTCTATTTTAATTGTACAGAATTACAATGATGGTGGTTTGTGGTGGTGGGATTTTCAATAAAAACTTCAGTCTCACTATAAATATTAGTGTTATTACTACTACTACGACTACTACTATTACTACTATTACTACTATTGCTACTACTACTACTAATTATCATTACCGTATTATTATTATTATTACGGTATATATTATTATCAAAAAATGATTAATATTACCGGTACTACTATTATTATCATTGTCATTATTATTATTATCATTATTATTCTAGTATATTCTTGCTAACAGCGTCAAATAAACAACATATAAACTTTACTTCCTATCCACTGGCAGTAACATTACACATAGTTAATTCATGCTGTAACTCATATTAAATACAAACGTTAATAAAATGCTACAGTATTATGTGGGAGGGGTACAATGTTTGGTAAATCTGGAGCAACTGAATCCACCAAACCATTCCAAGCAACAGGCCACATTAGGTCCTATTTATTTGCTATTATGGGGTCTGTTTCCTGGCATACTTTGGAGGAATCAAGGCACTGTAATGTATGTGTACCAAAAGTATACCACCAGCATCATACACGCTCCGTAAGGTCTGTGTGGTGTGGGTTGTGGAAGGAATTATATACAGTAAGTCTGGTATCCCTCCCTTACTCCTTCCCTCCCTCCCTCCCTCCTAATTACCTTTGTTTCCTCCTTCATTCATTCCTCCCTCTCTCTCTTCCTTCCTTCCTAGCGTTAAATGTTCGTATTACTTCTTACTTTCCCTTCTTCTCTTATTATCAGCTAGTTTCCTTCATTATTCCCTCTCTTCCTTCCTTGCTTTTTGTTCGTATTCCTTCTTACCTTCCCTCCTTCTTTTATTATCAGCTTGTTCCGTTCATTCCTCCTTCCATTCCTTCCTTTCTAGCGTTATATATTTTCCTTTTCCTTCTATTACTCTTCCCCTTTTCCCTTGCTTCTATTCCTCCTCTCTTCCGTTACTCTCCTCCTTCACCTTTACTCTTCCCGTATTCTTACTTATCTTTCTTCCGTTACTCCTTTTCCTTCCCGTTATCCCCCCACCCTCCTCTCCGTTAAGCTACTCTCTCCCTCTCGCTGATTTTTCCTCCGCCTCCCTCCTTCCTTCCTTTCCGTTACTCTCCTTCTCTGTCCCTTCTCTTCTACCCTCCTCTTTTCAACTTTCCCTCCATTTTCTCCTTTCTCTTTGCCTTATTTCCTCTATCCTTCGTCATATTTGCCCCCCCCCCCCTTCCTCTCTCTCTCTCTTTCTGTGTGTGTGTGTGTGTGTGTGTGTATATCCCAAGTCATCCATCTATCTAACCTCCTCTCTCCTCCACCATCCCTTCTCCTCTAACTTCCCTCTTAACTCCACTCACTCACCCACCTATCCACTCCCACTTCCACCACCTCATCTTCTAACCCTCATTTCTTCTGGTAGTTTAGTAAAGTAAACATATCACCCATTTCTACTTTTCTCCAACGATATTTTAAGAAGCAACAGACTTACGTATCCAATAAATTCCAGAAACTACAGACCGTCGCAATGGGTAAATATAATAATAAAAAATAATGAATTCGTCCTTGGGAATTGTCAAATCCACCAATCTTTCTCCTTCTTTCTATTCTTTTCCTCTTCTTTCTCCCAGGTAGAATACTCTTCCTTCCTCTCTCTACTCTATCACTCTCTCCCACCACTCACTTCCTCTCACTACCGGTACCCCACTTTTCCTCTCTTTCATGCACTCTTCTTTTCTCCTCTCCATTACTCACTTTCTCTCTCCCATGCACTTTTCTTTCTCTTCTGACTCACTCACTTCCTCTCTCTCTCTCCCATGAACCCTTCCTTTCCCCTCTCCCATCCCTCCCTTCTTCCCTCTCTCCCATGCACCCTTCCTTTCCCCTCTCCCATCCCTCCCTTCTTCCCTCTCTCCCATGCACCCTTCCTTTCCCCTCTCCCATGCACCCTTCCTTTCCCCTCTCCCATCCCTCCCTTCTTCCCCCTCTCCCATCCCTCCCTTCTTCCCTCACCCATGTATTCTTCCCCACATGGTAACACTGTCATTATTAGCAGTAAAGTTGTGGTTGGTTGGTCGCTCACAACGGGTTTGGAGTAACGTTTACAGAAGAGTAACTGAGCAACGGAGTGATGTGTCTCTTGGCTAATATATCACTGCAACTATGCAAGCGTGTCTTTGTAGTCTGTGTGTGTGTGTGTGTGTGTGTGTGTGCTACATTTAAGTATGTTTCCCAGTTTTAGTTTGTGTGTGTGTGTGCGTGTGTGTGTGCTACATTTAAGTATGTTTCCCAGTTTTAGTGTGTGTATGTGTGGATTCATGTATATGTGGATGCATTTGTGTGTGATTCTATGTATATGTAGTTGCATTTATGTGTGTGTATAAATGAGTATATATATCTATGTATATGTGCATGCATGTGTGTATGTGTATATGTGCATATCCTACATGTGTGTGTATGTATATAAGTGCATATTTAAATGTTATGCATCTACAAGCACTGACTAAAGAACGAATTTGCTTTTTTAACATGGAGATCCCACATGGGCCACATGCTTAACTACATCACATATATAATTCTTTAAAAACAAAACAAAACATACAGTATACAGTCATATAAACTTTGACTAACACCAGATGAAAGCTACAAGAATACAACTCATCACTTTAAAAACAAAACAAGATATAGTATACAGTAATAAAAACTTTGACTAACACCACATCAAAGTTCCCAAGAATACAACTCATCTCTAAAAACAAAACAAGACAATAAAACATTGACTATAACAGCACATCAAAGGTCCCAGGATGTCAACTCGTCTCTTTAAAAACAAAACAAGATATATACAACAATAAAACTTTGATATAGAGTACAGTAATAAAAACTTTGACTACACCAACACCTCATGAAAGCTGCCAAAAACTGCACCAAGCACTATAGTCGTGTAAATGTAAACAGGAGCCCAATAAGAGAAGGGAGTATAGCATTGTCTCCTCTGTTCTGCCCCCAATATGGAGTTTATGAATAGACGATTGTGCAGGGGTGGTGGAATGTGGGGGGTTGCATGGAAACTCTTGTGTGTGTGTGTGTGTGTGTGTAAGTACCTAAGTAAAGGTAAGTAAAGGTTTATTGCCCTTAAATTTCCAATATATTATGTGTGTGTGTGTGTGTGTGTGATGTGTGTGTTATTTCCTGCGTAATTATCTCTGCTTTTTTGATGTCCGTTTCTCTCTCTCTCTCTCTCTCCCTCTCTCTCTCTCTCTCTCTCTCTCTCTCTCTCTCTCTTTAATGGGTGAGTGAGAGCCAAGGTTATGGGAGCTCTTTATCTTAATGAGGGGAGGGGAGGGGAGAGGAAATGGGGGAGAAGGAAGGAAAACTGGAGGGAGAGAGGGGAAGGGGAGGATAAAGTTGGCGAGGGAAATAGTCTAAGAAAAATTTAAGCTGAGGAGGAATGTGAAAAAAAAAACAATGATGAAAGTGAGAAAAAATTTGGAGGGAAGGAAAAATAAAGTTGTGAAAAGTGTAAGAATATTATATATAAATGAGGAAAAATGAAAACAAGGAAAGGAAAGGAAAGGAAAGAAAGATCTGTAGAGGGGAATAAACTAAGGTAGGGAAAAAAAGAGAGATAAGACGAAGGGGAAAGGAAAAGGGAGAGGAAAAGGGAGAGGAAAAGTCGGAGAACAATGTGATGAAAAGAAAAGGTAAATAAATGGTAGAGAGGGAAAAGACTGCATAGGTAGGAAAAGATGCGATGAGAGGAAGGAAGGAAATATAAAAGAGAAAAAAGAATGTAAGAAGAAATGAGGTAGATGGGATAGATGGAAAATAGATGAGAATAAATTGAAATACTGTAATGGTTTTAAACGGAAAGCATGGGAAAGGGGAAAGAAATGGGAAGACAGGAAATAAAGGACATTTAAAAAAGATAAAACAAGGAAAAGTAAAGAGGAAAGAGTCGACTTGAAAAGGAAAAGAAATTATTGGAAGGAAAGGGTGGATGAATAGGAAATGAAAGGAAGGAAATGAAAGGAAGGAAAGGAAATGAAGGGAAGGAAAGGAAATGGTGGAGGACTAGGAAAGGAAATTAAGGGAAGGGAAGGAAGGAGAGGAAAGGAGGAATATGAAAGGAAATGGTGGAGGACTAGGAAAGGAAATTAAGGGAAGGAAAGGGTGGAGGACAAGGTAAGGAAATGAACAGAATGGCAGGATAGAAGTGGAAAGGAAATGGAGTGGAAGGAAGGAAGGAAGGGGAGGAAAGGGGAACCATGGGAGGGAAACTTTCACCATGCATGGGAGCCAGACAGTCAATGTTGGTTTTGATGACAGGGTAAACAAACAGGGGTAAACAGACAGGGGAAGCAGACAGGGTAAACAGACAGGGTAAACAGACAGGGGAAGCAGACAGAGGTAAACAGACAGGGGTAAGCAGACAGGGTAAACAGACACGGTAAACAGACAGGGGAAACAGATAGGCTTGTCTGTTTCTATTCATTTGTCTACTTATCTATTATATCTGTTTATCTATTTATTGCCCTCCTTTCTCAATCCATTACAGTACCTTGTCTTTCTCTCTTCTGTCTAGCTATCTATACCGTACTTATCCATCTATCGATCTATTATATATTTCTACTTAACTGCACTACTTGCCTCCTCATCTCTCTCTCTCTCTCTCTCTCTCTCTCTCTCTCTCTCTCTCTCTCTCTCCTTGAATTACTAGGTTACCTCCATACCATACACTTCAAGGCCCCCGTCCCCATATTTACAGTAGGCCTACAGTCGGCGGCAAAAGTCCTGTCGCCTCACTTGCTTCACCGAGGCACGCAATGTCCATAGACAGATGATGATAGACTCGAGATTATTAGGGGTAGAAAACGTGTGTATTTCTCGAATCCATGAACACTCGATGAAGCAGGTGAGGCGACAGGACTTCAGCTACCGACACCAGAGCACAGAGCAAGTATTTTACATAAACAAGATTAAATGTTTAGCAAGCAGTTTTACTCACTTAGGGTATACCGTTAACAACAACAACAACATGAATGTAAATGTGTTTGATTTATATTTTTAATGTAAATGGAAACTTGATTGGCCTCGTCACATATATACGCTACAAGTCTTAGCAACTCTTTATCTAGCTACGTGTCCGAGATTTATGCTCGTGACTGTACATGACTGAAGACAAATAGGGGGAGAAACCATACATACATAATATCATCATCAAAGAGACCGGTTTTCCGTAGTAGTGAAGGTATGAGAAGCGTTCACCTTAAACAACATCGTTTTTTTCTTATATATATATTTTTTAAGTATGTTTATTTATTTTTTGTTAGGGCTTGGATACTTAGGAATAGTACCTACCTAGTATATAATTTTGTCTTACTGTATATATTATATAATTCTGCCTATGGTAGACTAAACCCATGGAACAACCTTTATAATTATATTCCTATCTTTTCGTTTAGTCGTCTTCCCCTTCTCTTTTCTATATACCTTCCCTCCCTTATAGACTGTGTGTGGGTATTTAACTATGTGTATGGTAGTGATAGTAAGTAAATAAGTAAGTAGGTAATGTTTATTGCTTAATATAGTAAATACAATAACCCAAACTAAACATAAGAATTGTATTGGTAGTGGAGTCTGGAGACGTATTCAACCACTGTGATTGTCGTAATAAGAATGGCTAGTAAGGGGAGGGTATAGTTCTGACATTTTTGGAGATAATGATTCCTCCAAACTATTCCAGGCAACAGGATACCCTTTTTTTTTTTTTATTCATCTGGGTTTGTTTCCTGGCATACTTTGGAGGAATCAACAAGACGCTGCAATGTAGGTACCAAAAGTATACCGGTACTCTCCCCTTAAACTGAGTGAGCATTATAGTGAATACAAAAGAATACAAAACGGTGTGATTGAAGTGTAGAGAGGATGGGCACAAATAATTGTTTAGTGAAAATAATGTAAGGGTTAAGAGAGGCACCTACATCCAGCAGCAACCGTGAAGAGGCCATTGGTAGGTAGTGACTCAGTACCTATTGTTCCCGTCAATAAATGTCCCAAAGACCAAAGATTATGAGCCTATAAACTCAAAAGGTCGAGTTACAAGGAGAGAAGGTACTGCGACATCTAAATCCAGAGAGAGAGAGAGAGAGAGAGAGAGAGAGAGAGAGAGAGAGAGAGAGAGAGAGAGAGAGAGAGAGAGATGAATGAATTAATATCTAGTGCCAGGCAACGAAGGCCATATGGTGTGTGTGTGTGTGTGTTGTGTGTATACAAGAACCTGGAAAGTCAAGGTCTACTCACAAACCCACCAACAATACACACCTACACCACACAGAGAGAGAGAGAGAGAGAGAGAGAAACACGAACACTCAAAGCTTCGGCCAAGGCTTACATACATAAAGGCAAAGGGAAATACTTACAAACAAATAAAAATACAGAGATGTAAGGTATAACACAAAGCCAAGGTCCTCTTACCACCAGTCAAACCCCTACAATCATCACACACACACACACCCACAAAAAAACACACACCTTCACTCATACATAACATTATAGAACAAGGACATACTGAGAGAAATACAGAGACACAAGGCAGAGTAAAACATGAAAGATCAAGGACATCTCTGCTAATCCATAAAATGTGAACTTAAACCCATAATTGATCAGTAATTTCAGGCTAATACTCACGTGACCACACACAACGAGAAAATGAGAGAAATACAAAGAACGAAGGATAGAGAGATATAGAGAACAAAGCAGAAATACAAAGATCGAAGGAAAGAGAGATAGCCTATAGAGAACAAAGTAGATTATGGAAAGAGAAGGTCATCTGAGCCAACAACCTCTACACAACAACAATACACATACACTCTTGTACTACATATACAGAAAAAAAAAATACGGTAATGAGAGAAATAGAGGCAAGGTAGAACATTGAAAGTCAAGGTCATATGAGGCAACAACCTTTACAACAAACAAACACACATACACACCAACAACCACCATACACACATACACCCAGACCAGACCAGACCCAACTACACCTTATGTTTCCACTAGCCTACCTCCTCCCCCACCACCAATACCAGCAACACCACTCTGCAACAAGCGAGTGGTGCCGCAATACTCTACAACAATAACTAGTTTGCCCTTGTTGCTTTGTGTGGGTGAATAGGCTACGCACAGACAGCTGGAGCCAGACGATAGGATAGGATACGTGGACCCCAGCGAAGGACATTGTTATTGTTATGGCTTCTGAAAGGTTGTTATTATTATTGTATGGGCTGTTGTATTCTGAAAGGTTGTTATTATTATTGTATGGGCTGTTGTATTCTGAAAGGTTGTTATTATTATTGTATGGGCTGTTGTATTCTGAAAGGTTGTTATTATTATTGTATGGGCTGTTGTATTCTGAAAGGTTGTTATTATTATTGTATGGGCTGTTGTATTGTCCAATGTTGGTTGATTTTAGGCTACATTAGGCTATGCTGGCTATTATCTATTGTGTGTGTGTGTGTTATAGCATCATTATTTTGTTATGTTACTAAATCATTGATGTCTCACTTTACATTTTGTTTGTGAATATAACTATGCTGGTGTTATGATGTACCGGTAATATGTATTGTTATTTAACCTGTTATATTAAGACTATACGAAGAACAGTCAAATTAGGCTATACTAAATCAAAATGATACTCTTGTTAACTCTTTTATGCATTGTAATGAAAGTTGGTTTTATTTACTATGTTTGAGTCAATAACAAAACTTTTTATATGCACTGTAATGAATTTTGCTTTTATTTACTGTTTGAGTCCATAACAAAACAGGGTGGGTGCAAAGAAGGACATACACGGCCTATATCGAGGTGGTTGGCCTGTGTATCATTACTCCCCTTAGGCTAGTTAGAATCATATAGCCTATACAGCAATAAGCCTAGAAAGCCATATTGTTGATCCTCCCTAGCCTAGCTGTTGAGACCATTAGTGCTTTCTCTTCAATCAAACAATCAATAAAGCAATCCAACTCCATCAAACACTCCTTCCTTACTCTATTTCCTCAGGCGGCACATGACCCTATAGTTATTGTCATGCCATTGGTATTTTCTTTTCCGACAAAAACATACCACTCAAGTTAGTCTTTCATTTCACCCCTTACACATTCCATCAATCGTCCATCTCCTCCGGCAGCATAATTATTACCGGTAGGCTAACCAATATATCCACGACGGTATTAGTATGTGTGTGTGTGTGTGTGTTCATTCCAATCAATCGTACACCACTAATCATGATAAATAACCCGTCCTTCCTCCTCTTTCCTCTTCCATCTCCTCCCGTAGTATTTGATCCCCTATCAGTTACGTTATTATTATTATCGACGTTTGAAAAGGTACGAGTTCGGTCGAGTTCCTACTTTGTTTTTGTTTTAATTATATTTCTCACAAAAGACTACTGTATCACTACTACTAATCACTACTGTACTTTCAGGAATATCCTAGACCCACATTGCATTGTCAGCCGCTTTTTTTTTTAAGATGGTCAATATGTTATCGTTCATTTAGACGTAGAAACGGTAGAACTGTTATCAAAGTATCATCTGTTATTACTAAGGATTCGAATGGAGAAAACCGTGGCGTGCAAATGTAGCCCACGAGCAGAGAGTGCACCTTCCCGAAACTCCTTCATATCGCCTCCGGTAATATAACTTACACACACACACACATCATGAAAACAAGAAAATACTTTCGAAAAAAGGCAGACCATTGTACAGAACCAACAACACACACGGACCTTAATAACAGCCGGCGAAAACAACATAATGGTAGTCTGACAGATTGAAAAATAAATAACAGTAATAACTGCGACTACGGGATTACCCTGGCATTTTGCCGCACTTTTTTTAAGATGCTTCCCATAACGCCATCTGTCGGACGGCCGTTAAAGTAACTACACTTACAACAGTCTGTCTATGTATCTTTACACTGGCTAAATCATCATCATCATTATTATCATGGCGGGACAAATCACCGTTATCACCAGAATCACTAGCCTATCAGTAACCAGTGAATGTACTGTATGTTTGGTGTAGACCCGTGCCTTCAACATATATCAAACACTATCACTATCATCACCAACACCAACGCCACCACACATCAGTTATTAGGCTACCACCAACACCCACCACCACTGACACCACTCTCACCCTCCCTCCCTCTTTCTCTCATGTAATCCCATCTCCCTACTTCCCTGCCTCTCATGCACTACTTAATCCTTTTCCTTCCCTACCTTTATCACTCCCTTCTAACTTTCCTCCCTCCTATACACTCTCTCATCATTATTTTTCCCTCCCATCTTCGTATCTACACCATCTCACACTCCCCCCTCCTCTCATCATTCCCCCTCCCTCACTGGCCTCTCTCTCTTCCTTCCATCTCTCCCTCCCTCCCCTCTGCCTCGTCTGGTCAGTTTCCGCACCTTTCTCCATCCTAACCTAGGCTAAACTTTCTCTCTTCCTTCCTTCCTTCCGTTCCCTATTACCATTCTTCATTCATTCAGTCATTACTTCCTTCCTTCACCGGATATCCCTTTTCATCCCTTCATTCCTTTGTTTGTCTCTGTTCTTCCTTTTCATCTTCATCTAGTACTGTTCTCCCCTTGTCATCTTGTTTGCCTTTCCTCTTTCCTTGCATGACTTCCTTATTTCATCACCTGTTTGTTTTCCTTCAATCCTGTTTGTTCTCGACTTTTTTAATATTCTCTTGCTTACCTTACTTCACACATCCGTTCACATCGTTCTGTCTAACACACACACACACACACACTTCCCTAGTAGGCTACATATTACTATTCATCAAGCTCTTCCCTTCCTCTCCAAGCTTTCCTTTGTTCCCTCCCTCCCTCCATAACTATGTTGTTTTTCCTCACATTAGACCTTAACAGCTTCGAAGAGAGACGTAAGAATAACTGGATTTATTGCTGTTTGTTCTCCTTTGTGTTGTACTCGCCGCATTTCTCTCTTTCTCTCTCTCTCTCTCTCTCTCTCTGCTTGTTTTTCACACTTTCTCCTTCCCTTCCTGCTTTGTGTACATTACCGCCTTATTACCTGTGAGCCAGTCTTTCTCACTCTCTCTTTCCTTCCCTCTCCGCCTTCCTCTATTTTTTTTTAGTATTCTCACACTTTCTCCTTTCCTCCATAACCTCTCTCTCTCTCTCTCTCTCTCTCTCTCTCTCTCTCTCTCTCTCTCTCTCTCACAACAGTTTTCCTAATACATTACTTCTCTGCCTCTCTTTCTTTCCCTGCCAAACCACTCTCTATTTTCTACCTCATTCCCTCCCTAACAGAACATCTCCCTAGTTTATTTCCTCCCTCCGCAAACCTCCTCACTGACTTGCCTAGCCTTCCTTCCCACTTGTTTTTCTCTCTAGCCTACTTCCCTTACAAGTTACTCATAGTCACTATTTAATCCCTTTGCATCCTGACATCCCTACCCTTTTTTATATTTATTTCTTGTTAAACTACTTTTGCATCTGAGACTTATTATCATCCTATTTGATTTATTCACTATCTTTCTGTACTCTTTCCATGTCTATCCATCTTCCTCCCTAGTCCCTGCCCTCCTATATCTTCCTCCCTGCCTCTCACCACAACAGATCCTCCCTGCCACCCTACTAGGCTACTCTACCTCCTCCCCCATACCCCAACTCCATCCCTCCTTCCCTCATGGCCTCAGGATATCACGCAGAGAGGAAAGCATTCAGTGATGATGTATTTTTCCGACACGTGCTGTTAAGAGAAGGAAAACTCTCTCTCTCTCTCTCTCTCTCATTATAGATACAATATTTTAATTAATCTCTGTTTATTTTAGTCAACTTTCTCTCAATTTTTATTTGCTTATTGTATACTGTACTTATTTCATCCCCCTTCCTCTTCACACTCTCTTATTTATATCTTTCCCTTCCTCTTTTTTTCCTCCCATGAGAGAGAGAGAGAGAGAGAGAGAGAGAGAGAGAGAGAGAGAGAGAGAGAGAGAGAGAGAGAGAGAGAGAGAGAGAGAGAGAGAGAGAGAGAGAGAGAGAGAGAGGCACTGACCATTCACCATTCTTTCAACAATATAATATAATACAAATATACATTTTCTTTCCCCTCATCATCCCTTTCCCTCTCGGCTTTCTCTTTTCCCTCCCTTGTTGCCTCTCACGATCTCCTGTCCATCTGTTTGTCTCTATATTATATAATGTACTGTGCTATTCTTGGCTTGGATGCCTCTGTCTCTATGTACATCTCTGTCTGCTTGGATGATTTCTGTTTCCATTGTCCCCCTTTCTCTTTACTTGTATGAATGCCTATCTCTGTCTCTCATTTGTTCGTATTTTTATCAATTTTATATATATATGTGTTTTTCTGCTGTTTCTCTTTCTCTCTCTCTCTCTCACTATACAGTATATATATATATATATATATATATATATATATATATATATATATATATATATATATATATATATATATATATTTCTCTGTAGTTTATATTTCAGTTTCTATCTGACTGTATTCTTGTCTGTCTCTGGTTCAACCCACACTCGATAAATAACTTTCCCTCCAGCGTGCTGTCAGTTTGTTCCTTCCAGGTGTGTGTGTGTGTGTTTGTTCCATTCACATACACACACGTGTGCGCACAAATACGCACACCAACGCACACACATGACTATGTATGCGCACATATTCATTACATACGCATAGGACTACATAAAATGCAACACATACAGTAGGTCTACAGTACACACAAACTCTCTAAGTGAAACATAGAAAGCCACGCACCACTGCCAATAGAAGAATGAACAAACATATACACACATGGCTGGCTACACACAGTGAAACACAACACATAGCATACACCTGCCAGTTTACATTTTCGCCAGCACACACACATTATACGCACCTTCAAACACACTGGCGTTATGTTTGTAGGCTAATTCCGCTGAATGTAAATCTATGGTCATTCATAAACTGAAATATTGTTATATGATGCCTATTATTTCATTTACTACTATTACCACTACTACTACCGGTACTACTACTACTACTAGTACGGTACTCCAACGGCTAACTGGTACCAAGTAATTACCATTATTAATACTGCAATGTTACTGTTTTCACTCTATCTCTATCTCTCTCTCTCTCACACACACACAAACACACAGTCCTGACCTGCAGTGTTCCATCCAAACAATGTAAGTAGGTTACATACATACACACAGAGAGGCCTACTAACACGACCACAGACGCACTATTGGGTACGTAGGCCTACTCTACATTTAATTATATGGGACACACACACACACACGTGCACATGCCTAGGAACATAAGCCTACCGTTTGTATGGTATTTTGAATATGCTATAGGCCTACACTCACAAAGGTCATGCAAGCAATATATTACCGTCAAAGTTAGCCTATCTTCGCACTTTGGTATAAGCTATCAACATTTCTATATACTGAAGGATAAGGCTATACATATACGTAAATTTATCATTGATTATAATATACCGGTAGCTTACAGTTTAGATAATTAATTTACACACATCCTAACACCATTATGTCCAGAGACGAAACATTAAAAAAAATATATATATATTCATAACAAACTATACAACACAACACAGTATAGCCTGGTTTGGAAGAAAATGCATGCACAAAGAACAAACAATCTTCCTTAAATCAAATTAATCGAGATTATTTTTAATGCTGTCAAAAATACCTACGGGGAAACTGTAGGCCTAGTCTCTTTCATGACAGTGTTTGGAGGCATCATTAGCCCTCCAATTCATCACTTAAGTGGATCCCCCTTTGTTGCGCCTGATTCCTCCAAAGCATGCCAGGAAACAGGATCAGATTAGAAAAAATAATGGTGGGATGTTGCTTGGAAATGTGTGGGGGGAATCAGTTGCTCCAGATTTATATAGCAACATTATACTTCCCCCTTAAGCGATTCCCATTTATTACCAGTGTTGTTTGAGTTGTGTGGTTTCTTTATCGATCTCTATCAAAACAGAACCTATATAATGGAGTCAGTCATATGGCCAGTAAATTATACCCGCCAGGTGTTAAGAAAATTGACTAATACGATCCTGAGTTAGTGTGGGAATTACTGAGTCATTCAGATACATAAAGCCTAGTCTAGGGCCTACTCACTATAGGCGGGATCAGCACACACACACACACACACACATATATATACAGTACAGTACATACACACTAGGATGGATCAGAACACACACACAAGGCTATACAGTACACACTAGGCTGAATCAGCAACACACACACACACACACACACACACACACATACATACACACACAATAAGACCTTCCATCAACATCACCACATCTGGAGAAAACACAATTGTAGTGAGAAGCGACAATGGCAATGAAAATGGAGTGTGTGGTGTTAGCCTAGCCTAGCCTATAATACACAATGGTGCTCTGGTCTGGAGAAAACGGACGGACGGGATTGTGTGAATTAAGTAACTTCCTTGTTGGCTAGATGTTTTGTGGTAAAGGGGAAAATCAGGTAAAAATGTCAGAACTAGAACTTGTTACAATCACCTTCATTCAGAGTTCGAACACACATAGATTGGTGGATGTTTGACTCCTATACCTTCCCATCACGACCACTATAGCTATCGATAGTATTGGTGGTCAGTGTAATCGATGTCCACGATGATCTTTCAAGCAATATGTCCCAGAGTTAGGCAAAGGACAGACTTGCCATTAGGTAGATTTGATACCACCCCACTGGAGAGAGAAAGAGAGAGAGAGAGAGAGAGAGAGTAAAACATTACAGGTCTGTCCCTCTTGTACTGTCGCCTTGTGTGGAGGAAGGAGGCAACCCCGCCCTTCGTTTTCTCTCCCCGCGACATCTTTATTCCCCATAATTTCCATACATTAACATAGAAAATGTTGCCTGCGGCGGGAATACGGCTGACGTCACCAAACTAGCAATCAACGACGAAGAAATTAAAGTTAATAATAATAACATTATTTATTATATACCGTATATAATTATTATTGTATTGGTAAGGAAAGTGAATAATAATAATAATAATAATAATAATAATAATAGACTGAGAATAATAACAATAATATCATGAAACAAAAGATAAAATAGTAGGAGACGAAGATGAGAAAAGGGAAGGAATGAAAATTATTAATTGGAAAGAGGTGTCAAGAAAATTGACAATATGGTTCGAAAGGGAGGTAAAGTCAAGTTGAGGGATTAGTTAGGGTTTCGAGATGGGTTCATGGTTGGTAAGGTAATGCTATGACGAGCTGTTAAACTGTCTATTTGGGGAAATGCGAACCGATGTGTGGAAAGCAGGCTAGAAGAGGAGGGTAGAGTCGGTCTGACCAATGCCGTCTCTATCTTATAGAGACGGCATTGGTCTGACACCCGGACTAGACGGTCCCTCCTGTGCCCTGCCTGTGTTGGCCTCAGTGTGATATCATACAGTAGCTGTTGTGAAGTGAAACCCCTTATAGTGAGTGGGAATAGGGGAAGTGTCTTAAGTGACTGTGGTGTTGCAGTAGCCGTACAGGGTGGTGGGGCTGGAGAGGGACAGAGCGGGCAGGGCAAGTAGGTGTTCCGTGATTGGTTTCCTGACACTACCGCCGTACCAGGTTCGTGGGTCAGCCGGCTCTCCTTTGTTGTTAAGGTATGAGTAGGCAGTTATAGGTGTTATTAAGCATTTACATGTTGTATGATTAAGCAGTTACATGTTGTTATTAGTCAAGGTATGATTAAGTATTTACATGTTGTTATTAATTTAAGTTAGGATTAAGTATTTACCTGTTGTTATTAATTTAAGGTAGGATTAAGTATTTACATGTGGTTATTAACCTAAGGTATGATTATTTACATTTTGCCAATAATTGCAAGTGGATTAAGCCTATATATATATATATATATATATTTGTTGGTACTTTAAGGTACGAGTAAGTAGCTACATTTTTGGCTAATGATTTAAGGTAGGATAAATTATTGAGTGTATTCATGTGTTAAGGTAGAATGGAGTTGACCATGGAGTTTAGGTGTAAGGTATAAGAGTATTTGGTGTTGAGTTAAGAGTTTTGTCAATAAATCTATTTGAGGACATAGAGTATGTTTGATCACTTTCGAGAACATGGGTGGAGGAGAGGGGTGTGTCTCATGAATCTGTGACAAGAGGAAAAGAAGAAATAGGTCAAGAAAAAAGGCATAAAGGAGTCAATGTGTGTGTGTGTGAAGGAAATGACTGAATCATTCCCCTCCTCATCAGCATCTCCATCTCTCCATCTTTGTCCATCCCTCCCTCCCTCTCTTTCTCTTCCTCCCAAACATTTACTTTTGTTATTCTAATCTTAATTACTCTCTTCCTCTATACTATCCCTCCACCCTTCCCTTCCACTCCTTCCTCTTCCTCTCTCTCTCTCTTTTCTCCACTACCACTATCACCCCTCCCTCTCTCTTACATCACTCCTCCACCCCTCCCAAACAAACACAACATTGACAAACAAAACTATGATATATACACGCTGGTAGAACAAATATAAATAAATAAATAAGCGTACAGCTATAAAAACACGAAACAAAAATGAAAAATATAGATAGAAATATTATACAACTTACAGTACCGTACAATCATATAAATAATTCAATACATATTCATACGACGTGTAAACTTTAATAAACATAACATATATGGCAACACCTTAATAATGGATGACGTTTGGTAAATTATATAACGAACCAGAATCTTGTCACTTTCTGAATAGGCTACTACTAGGCTAGGCTACTCAAGTCGGCTAATGTTGTGAAGGATGGATTTGTAGCCTAATACCTGAGCTATTTTACAAAGCTGCATTTCACACACACACAGACACACACACTAGAACCATAACAGCCCTCATTCACACAGTCCCCAACGAGAGAGAGAGAGAGAGAGAGAGAGAGAGAGAGAGAGAGAGAGAGAGAGAATGGTGTGAAACTGAAGACCAAACGCTAAAATCCTTGGTGTTGGTTTTGCCGGACGTAAAGTAGGAGAGAGTCGTGTTTGGCTTGTCGTGTGTGCTGTCTGCTCTGTCCGGTGTGTGTGTGTGTGTGTGTTCCGAATGATAATGTCAATGCTAAAAGATGTAGAATTAACAAGAATTTTATAATGATGATAAATTATTGTCGAAAATAAAATAGGATACAAAAGCAAGTTGGACGACATTAGCCTACATGGTTAAATAACAAGGCAATGGATGTATAAGTTACAGTACGATGAATAAACACAAAAACTTTACAGAGATATTGCACTTGGATGTTGCTGGTTCTTTTCTAAGCTATATTTTATTCTATAGTATGAAATGTACTATACGGTACGAGGGGATAAAAGTAAAATCAGGTAGGAATATCATGCATTTTATATTTTCTTAGTCCTCTACGTAAGCTTAACTTTCGTCCATCCTTCAGCTTGTTCTTTAGACTACCGTACCTACACGTCTTATGGGAGCAAATCTAGTCCCTAAAAAAATGATGAAGTTCATAGGACGAAGGAGCAAACAAAGTGATGTGTGAAAATAATATAGAAATGATAGAAAAATGGAGGGTTACTAATTCCTCCATCCTGCGCTACAAAACGGATCCCATGCTTGGATAATCCTGCAGAGGAAGTATTTTTTTATAATAATTTGCAGGTATTTATGAACCCTTCAATTCGTTGTTACCAGATTACCCCCTTAGCCCTTGCCAACTTAACAAGGGTTGGTTGACAGATAGAAAATAAGCTTGCAACTACAGTATAAGTTGTGGTATAAACCTGCAACCCTGATATTGTGACCACTACACTCCTGGCCCAACCCAAGTCAGGCACTTATCTCATACCCAATCTTTAGATATGGCGCTAAAGCATAAAGCCAACGTAACTCAACATAAAACCTGTATAGGCTAGTCAACTACAAAAAAATGCTGCTTTCCTGTCAGTTTACAAACTCTAATGATTAAGACATTTTGTAACGATAAGACTATGTATAAAAGAATGACCCTATATGCCCATGTATTGTATAAGACTATAAGTATAAGAGCACCTTTACAGAGCGAGTTAAACAAGACATGTTTACACCCAAACACAACACCACATATGGGCACACCCAAAGCCAAACAAAGGTCAGAGTGCAAGTTGCGTACCGGCACAACACCTGACCTCGACCCCATTGACCCCATCTGGTGTAATAACGACCTTAGGTGCTCCGGCACATAGGGACCCCAAGCGCCATTATCGTACACACTATGTTTGTTAATAGACTTGTTTCTCCCACTGTTTACGAACCCTTAGACAATTTCTGCATTTTCAGTGATTAATACAAGATTATTTATATAGGTGTAGGGAAACATTCCTGACGAACAACATTAAACGATTACTTCAATTAATAACTTTAGGCTTTACCTACTTACAATATTTTCAATCATCCACTTCTTACCTTAGGATAATGGCCATTCTTTTCCTCGACTAAAAGTGCACGTCGGTAATTGGTGTTTTGGTTTCTTATCTAGGGTGCAGTTAACTCCACTAACATTTTAAATTGTTCAGTTGGCATTCTGAAGAAGTCATAAAACTTCTTTAGTCCCTGTTGAGCTTCATTTCGAATTTTTGTCTCGGTCAGTGGGAACGGCGCCGATTCAAAATGACTTGATTCATATAACTCGACTTGACTTGACTTGACCCGAATCGCTTGGTGTAAACCCAGCCTTAGCCTAACCCATTAACAACAATTACCGTACGTTGGAGATAATATTTATGCTTGGAGTATATAATTTCAGGTAGGTGCTTTAAAATGTCACAAGAAAATACACATCATTCACGGTTTATTACTCTTAAATTATATTATTTAGAAAGAACCTGAATTATACACATTAAACAGCCATCATTATTATCCCTCCACTCTTACAATGTTTAGTTTACTATATAATTTTCATAAACCAGCATGTGGTAGTTATCATTACACTAATCACCATTCCAACCTAACTGTGTCACTGTTAAATATTCATGAATATAGAAATTATTCCTTCATTAAAAGATCCATTATTCTTTCACATTTCCACTAGCCTAATTAAACAAACATCTGTGAAGCGTTATACAGACATTAGACTAGGCAATTTGAACACAGTCCGTTTTGTTTCTCCTGATATTAAATGTTACGGTACACTAGGCTATGTAACAATAATTCCTTTCCACAACACGTGAACATCCAACTATTAGAGAAAAAATCAGCTGTAAACACTCGATACCGTATATAAGCCTACTGGTGATTAGGCCTAGTCGATAGGTGTAATTCAAACAATACGAAATCTGGAATGTACTGTAGTTTGACTTTGATTACAACATTTGCAACTCAGAGTCTACACCGGAGTCTGTTTGTGGGCCTGAAGTTAATTTATATAACCTACTATATTGTACAAATGGTACCGTAAGTATGTATGAACAGTATAAACGGAATGAATATATTTATGCAGTGCATTTGTGTATGAATGTAAGTAGGCTATGCACGGAATATGTGTGTAAGTATGCACGGAATAATTGTATGTAAGTATGCACGGAATAATTGTGTGCATTGATGTATGTAGGCAACGTGAGCAAGCAAGCAAGCAGTCATGACCTCTTTACTTCTTACCTCCCTCATGTTTCCATCTAATTCAAGCACGCAAAGCAACGTCACTTCCGCCTCATCCGAGTTAATAGTGGTTATGTAACTGCTTGCTTGCATCACCACACTAATCACTGCTGTTGCTGCTGCTCCTGCTTTTGGAGATTAGGTTATAGGGGCCTCTCGATGAAGTGGGGGCTACATATTCCTCCAAAACGTTCAACAAAACAGCACCCATACACTGAGGAGGCCCGTTTCGTGGCACAGCCTGGAGGAATCTGTAGGGAGTCATCATCACATTACAGGTCCCTTCTCCACCCTTATAGTAGTACCGGTAACTACATCCATCATCATTCTCCCTGACCCCAAACTCACCAATATTCTCATCATCATCATGCTATAAGCTAGGCTAGGCTACGCCACCTGTCATTTCTTCTCCATAGGCTACACCGAATTTGCAGTTAGCCTATCTAGGCTAGTACAGATTCATAACAGATCCGATTACGGTATTTATTGATTGTCCTCAAGTGAATCAAGCAGGCTGGATTGAGCGATAGCATAAATTAATATAGGATGATACTTAAACAAGGCAACGACAACCCTTACCCACTCATTATTATTACCTTTACTGCCATCGTTACTTATTTTACGTTAGCATCACGTACTAACCGGTATTCTGGACCTTATAATATGAATAAACAACACCAAATACTGTTGTCCTATTTACTCGTACTGGAAAACCTCGGAAATAGTTGAGAAGGGAGGTGATAATAGCGAGCAAGTGAATTTCCTGCCCAAATCTCGGTCCCCTCCCGCCGGATGTCTGAACCCATTCAAATTTTGTCGACTTGGACGTGTGGTTTCATTATTTTTTCTTTATTGTCCACTACTTCTGTCATAATATTTATTTAATATAAAATATGGCTCAGTAAATTGATATTTAAGTCATACTGAGTCACCCTTCTGAACTATTAACAACTTTCATGATCAAACATTCATTGTAGCCTATAACATTCTGATCTTAGCTTAGGCTAATAACATTGTAGTAGTGCAAAAGAATAATATTAAATTTAATATCTATATCCCTATGCACATTACACAGTCTTTAATTTTTTTATTAATTTTAGAGGTTTTCATAATGGTTAGCCTATACCTAAAATGATATAGTTTTACCTGCATTGATTGAATAAGGGTTGATAAATTTTCGAATGGGTGAGATAACAAACTACAGAAAGCACTGAATTTTACTCTTCAGGGTAGCTTTAGATTGATTTAGCCTACGCTTAGAGGAAGTTGTTTTCATTCATTTTCATGCTGTACGCCAGGCTAGAGTTAGGCCTATTAGGGGTGGAATATTACCTGCATGAAAATTTATTTGAGGATACCATTCCCTTCAAACTTTTATGAACAAGAAATAGGTCAGATGCTAACTCTACAACTGTAGCCTATGTCATTTGGTATGTGACACAGTTTTGAGGAATGAGTAACCTTAACGGGCGTTGGACGGACGTGAGAGAAAGGTTAATTATTAGCGTTGTGGTAGTTAGCGTGCACAGCAATAGTGGTCTTTGTGGTGGGCGTGAATGCTTGTTTGTGAAGGTGCCACTTGTGGTGAGAATTGTTGTGGTTGATGTTGGGCGTCTGAACTTCACGTATAGGAATAATGGGGCTTGAAAGTGGATCAACTAATGGAACTTAAATTGACACTAAATGCCTCATTCCATACAGGGGGTTACACGAAGGTTCAAGAACGTAGTGAATGAGTGTGTGCATGTGTAGGCTACGTAGCCTATGCTTAATATAGAACCTCGTGATGTAGTCTGAAATTGGAGTTTAGTGATTCATTCAAACATTCCCACGATACACCATCTATAGCCTATTGATGGATTGAACATCAATGAAAAAAGTTTTTCGTTGCTCAATTCGTATTGCAAAATAATACGAACATGGCAACGAAGATCTTATTCCTCGACGATGACAACACTCTTATTAGTCTTGTCGTTTGAAGATGATATGGAGGATAAAAACAAAAAAAATATCGATACCGGTAATCAAGGGGTTAACGAGGTCACGGTACAAGCTGTCGACACTGCTGCTTGCTTTGCGTTAGATGCCAAATGTAGGAAGCCACAGGATACCGGTTTTCATATTACCTGGTGCTTATCGGCCATCCTCACTGGTTGAATGACACGGTAACATGGTGAGTGGTGCATCATGTAATAGAGTCGATATTCCTTTGTTTGTCAATGTTTTATTATGATGGTTCGTAAAGACACTGTCAAAGCTATGATCATAAAATATCATCAACATCATTGTGTATCTACCATTATTATTTTTTCATTTATTACTTTCATGAGGTTATTAATCCCTAACTGAATTATAAGTCTGTCTCTACCGTGCCTAGGCGGTAACAAGTTAGTACGGTAAAGGTTACAGGAACTTCTTTTTTCTGCGTAACATAATAATTATATTCTAAAGGAATTAATTTTTTTATCATTTTTCTTTCTGTCCACTCTCATAATGTGTACGCAAAACCATCACCAGCTGGAATTACTAAAATAATATGACTAAACGACTAAGCTACGCCACATTATATTGTTTTATCGTGCAACCATTTATTTCCATAGTTTTTTTATGCTAAGTTCATATCAATCACCACAGAAACAACACTCCCCACTGTTCCTTCAACTACAAAATTAATGTACAGTACTATAGTGAGTCGTGTTCATAGTAAGGTGCTAAAGATTTCACTCCAACCCATTGCCCAAATCCTTAGTGATGAGTAAGTAGCCTATAAGAAGAGTTACGAACCAAGATACACTGAAGTATTAGCATGATGATGATGATGATGGAAGGGAAGATATAAGAGAAGGAGGAAGAGGAAAGAAAAGCAAAGGAAAGTAGAAACAGAATTGGATGATGGGAAAAAATGAGAGAAAATAGTGCTAATGAAGGTGGAAGCCTTACCTAGGTGGAAGGGAAGTAAAAGCTTAGAAAACTCTTGACAGCCTAGGGCATTGTTGATGTTTGTTGTGGTCGTGTTGTTGTTGTTCATATCGTTATTTTTGTTGTATATTTACTCTTGTTGTGTTGCTGTTGTTTATTATCTGTTGTTTGTCATGTTGAATCGCTGTTGTTGTTGTTGTTGTTAAGTTGTGTTGTTTTAAACTTGGCCTCGGCACACACACCCTCAATACATGTTTGTATGGCTCTGTGCGTGCGTGTGCTTAATTGAGTGCGTGTTTGTGGCAAGTGTGAGAGAGTGGTAAGTGCAGAGTGTGGTAGTTTGTGGTGTGCTGAGTGTTGGTGTTTGTAGTGTGTTTGGTTTGAGGGTTTGTGGTGTGTTGTGTACAAGGGTTTCTGGTGTGCAGTGTGTGTTGGTTGTGTTGTGTTGGAAGTAATGTAATTTTGGATACGAATTTGAGGTGTTGATTAGCCTTTAAGGAGATGTCTATTCAATGTGGGCTAGTATTATATCGAGAACAAGACTAGATTAGTGTTATTTACGTATACTTCATCAGTTGTGAAGCATCCTTTTCAGTATGCTTGACTGCGGTTTATCTTTAAAATCTGCATTCTCTTGATGCATAACTTCAATGCCAAGTTTGTAACTTTCTCTTGCACAAACATACATACAGTCATATTACACTAGCACTCAACTTACATGCACACCCAAGTTACAAGAAACTTACATAAACGAATATACACAAAGGCAAGCAACAGATTAGGTAACTTAGGTGGTGACAGTGTGAGGAGCCTGGAACGCCACATCATCGTAAATTTGACAGTTTGTTAAGATAATACAAGATGACAAGTCATTGTAGGCCAGAGTACGAGAATTATTACAAAACAACACTTCAATTATAACTCCACAGCATAATAATAATATTTATAAAATGTATTATTAATTGGTAACCAACAAAACATATTACATGGACAAAGTAAAATCCCAAACCAGTATTTCTTACATGCTAGGCTATCATGCAAATGCAATTCACTCTCCTTACCTTATGTCGACCGTGAGAAATCCAAATATATCACAAGTTTTACTTTTCCATGTACTATTTTCTTATGTATTGTGTTACACTTCCACTACACGACTGTACAAATATATGCAGAATGGCTCAGACGAGAAAAAAATATATGTAACTTCACACAAAAAGAAAAAACCATTGGGTAGCACATGCGTACCAGCATCCCACGGCTACGTCAACATATACACACACACCCACACACAATGGCGGCCACGGCCAGACTGACGATACGATACGAACGATGCTTTGCGCCTTTTGCTAGTGATCTCCCAAACCCGTCCCCTTCTCCGATTCCTTTTTCGCAAACTTACGCTGAATTAAAGATTATTCCTGCTACATTATTTTCTAGCTCATTCTCCCTTTCAGCCACCCAATATAATTCAGTGTTGCATACAATCTGAAACTTAGACAGTCAGCGAAGATAAGTTTCATGGCAACTAAAATTTAACATAACCAAACAGAGCGAACAGAACACTACACCCCTTCCCCTCCTCCCCTCTCGTCTCTCTCTCTCTCTATTCTCTCTCTCTCTCTTTCTCTCTCTCTCCCTGTCCACGGGTCGCTTAACTTCCAACGTGACTCACCTCAATTCGCGATTTTATTTCCACACTCCTAAATGAACTCTCACAATACTTTAATCCAAAATGCCAAGAGATGAGAAACACAGTATACGTACAACGCCTTAGCCTCGACTTTTGATGATTATTATTATTTTTTTTTCGGGTTCGTGACTGGGAGTTTTTGATATATACCAAGCATTATATATATTTTTTTATCCATTCCATTCATAAAGGTATTGTTGCTTCATTGTTTGGATATAATACCAAGGCAGAAGTGTTATCATCTCCTCGAGTCTTGGATCTGTGCCTGGCGTCTGTTCAAATCTCTGGCTTGTATGTAGCGTTCCTGGTATATGATAATGTTTTTATGGCTTTTCCGGATTCCTCCAAAGTATGTCAGGCAACAAGAAAGAAATTATTCATTCCATATTTACCACCTATAATACTGTACTATATTCTACAGTTTACTTCCTTTAACAACCTCGGGAATGTTTGTGTAAATAGTTTACTTATTTCCTTTCCAACTACAGACAGGATGACGTAACAAGACAACCACAATGAAAAGGAAACTTCTGCAAAATACACATTCACTGTCATCCATTTTTGATGTTATAATTAGTATCACACTAAGTAAATTTCATTTTACTTCCAGCCTCCGACCTCACAGATCAAAGTAAGTCAGGCCAGGACCTTGAATTAGGTTACAACGATAATTAGACCATGGGTCGTGATACCCATACAGTGATGTGGTTAAACTCTCTCTCTCTCTCTCTCTCTCTCTCTCTCTCTCTCTCTCTCTCTCTTGTGTATACTGTACATACAAACACTAGAGAGAAGTGAGGCTACGTCGATAACACACACATCTGCTGGTAACTAGGTCATGGGTTGTGATAGTTTTCATACGAGTTTTTCTCCCATACACACTTACTCTACATTGCAACTATACACATACACTACACATCAGTCAGTCAACTCTACAGCCACCAACCATAGGCCTATAGGAACTTCAAACACAACGCGCATAGCAATGAGAGAAATAAATATCCAACTACACAACATTCAATCACAAACATTTACCACCTTTACAAGTCACCACGAATACTACTACTACTACTACTACTACTACTACTACTACTACTACTACTACTACCAACAATAATAATAATGAGTAAAAAATATAACTGCAAATGTTCTTTATCATATTTCACTTTAATATTCACTCTCTTTATTGTCACCATGGATTTCTTATGTAATACTTATTGCCATTCAGATTATCAGGGCAGGGAAACCAGTAGCCTACAAGGTGAGGAGTTAGTTTCATATCAAGTGCTTACAATAAAGCTGTTCATATTCAGTCTGCTTAATTGTCAAAAAAACCTTCCACATTGTTGAATTATTAATTATTATAAGATATTATGGATGGTAGTGGTAGGATAGTACGGGTAATAGTGGTAGGATAGTAATGGTAAGATCTGTTAAGTTAAGGATGACTATTACCACAACTATCCCACCACTACCATTATCACCCGTACTATACTGCCACTATCATTCATACTATCTTACTACTATCACTACTATCCTACCACTATCATTTATACTATCACTATCACCCCTGAATATTCCTAATGGTTTGAAGAAGTCCATACAACAATTTTTATGTACGTTTTCTTTAATGCTGTTTACACTTAAGAAAATGCTAACCTACTACAGTATAACTAAAATATTTTTCGTATATTTCAGTTCTAGTTGGAACCATTTTAAAACACTCTATAAAGGCAAAATCTACATGGCAGGCCTACTGCAAAATGTTCACTTCCTTTCTATTTCGACTATATTTGCCCTTTCTCATAAAATCACTCTTATTTATCCAAACTACATTATTTAAAATACAGTTATCATCCCAAAGTTACGGTAACGTAACATAAATAAATTGGTAACAAATTCTAGAAAATTATCAAATGTGTGAATAATGCCCCTATAATTATGTTTCTGTATTAAAGGGGGTAATGCAACTTGAGTCCTCCAAAGTAAGTCAGGTAACAAGACCAGATTAACAAACATAATGGTGGTCTGTTGCATGGAATAGTTTTGAGGAATCAGTTGCTCCAGATTTATCAAGTGTACAACCCACTTAATAAAATGGATTTAGAGATTGCACTTACTTATACATCAAATTCTTCGGTTTCAGTAACTTGGAAAATTTTATGAATAACACGAGTCACCAAGTGGGAAAATATAATATTATACCAAGGACTGACCACAGATACCTCAGGGACACCTATATGATCACCTGGGAGGGAGAGAGAGAGAGAGAGAGAGAGAGAGAGAGAGAGAGAGGCTACCAAACATCAAGGTAAAGATTTGAGAGAGAGAGAGAGAGTTAAGGGAAGGATGATGGGATTTCCCAGGCTAAAGAACTAACCGGCTTGAACTAGGAAACAACAAACATCTCACACCCTCACTTCATGCTAGAAATAAACAAGTGTATAATATATGATAAATAATAAATAATAAATAAACTAAAATGTACAGAGTTGCTACAAAAATAATGAGATCATAATAAACCACAGCTTCTGAATCTCTGTGCGTTAATTAATGAGGTAATTCACTTGTGTGTTACATTGGAAATAAATCGTTACCTCCCCAAGGTTTCTGGATCTGTGATAATATTAATACTCAGCTAATTAGAAACCATCTTTTTTATTAGTATTATTATTCTAAAACGATGCCACAACACAACACTTATAATAATGAGTTTTTTTTTTTTGCAGTGTTTCATAAGTAAGTTTGGTGGACTCGGTATAATATAACTTTCATTTCCTTCACAACATTTATATTTAGATATTCTGTGTTGTTTTGGAGACTCGGTTTAAAATAGCATTAATTTTGTTTACAACACTTAAAATAAAAGGTTCGATGTCTATAATTTTGGGAGACTCAATTTAAAATAGCATTCATTTTGATTACAACACTTAAAATGAAAACTTCTGTGTTGTTTTGGGGGGACTCTGTATATTATAACTTTCCTTTCAACACAAGAGTACAAAACTAATGTGATTCAAAACAACAGGACCGTCGGGAATCACATCCATGAATTTACGGATGAAAGTTGTCTGACCACCTTCATCAGGTACCCAGCGACTCACTTGACCTGTGGCCCCTAGTGTCTGACTCTTAGTAAACCCCTAGTAACTCTTAGTAAACTTCTTATAACTCCTAGTATCTGACTCCTAGTAAACCCCCAGTAAGTAACTCCTATTAAACCCCAAGTAATTCCTAGTAAACCTCTTATAACTCCTAGTAAACCTCTTAAACTCCTAGTAAATCCCTAGTATATGACATCTAGTAGACCCCCAGTAAGTAATTCCTATTAAACCCAAAGTAATTCCTAGTAAGCCCCTAGTAATTCCTAGTAAACCCTTAGATAATGTACAGTACCAGAAGCTATAGCCAATCAATAACCTTCATCTGTGCTGTGCGATAAAAACTTCTGCAAACACAGCTGTGGCTAAGTCATGTATTATATAACAACTACCACCCATCATACACAAAACAACAACAACAACAAACAACAACATCAAACAACAACAACAAATACTCGTACTATACATACAACAATAGGAAAAATATGTAATCAATAAAGAATCTATATGGTGTACAGTTACTCCGATATCAAATGTTAATAATACCGTAATAATAATGTAGTTTATGAGAATATAAATGAAATATCTAGAAATAAATAATCCACAATTATATATTTAAGTTTGAAGCGGAAATACAGCCTTTATCATTCCACACACTCCCAAGGCCTTTTCTCTATCTGGCATATATTATTTTACTCTCACATTCCCCCTGCCCTTTCCTATACACTATATCTAAGCCACCGTGCCTATTTTTGGACATTTGAAGGGCTACTGAATCCTGTAATATGAAGAAACAGATTCATTATTATTAACACTGAGGTGACTGACTTGTTTTTTCATGGTATAGTTTGGTGGAATC
>JAWZYT010002656.1:42500-52500 GCA_034508575.1 Petrolisthes manimaculis
AATAATAATAATAAAACAAAAACAATAATAATAATAATAATAAAACAAAAACAATAATAATAATAATAATAAAACAAAAACAATAATAATAATAATAATAAAACAAAAACAATAATAATAATAATAATAAAACAAAAACAATAATAATAATAATAATAAAACAAAAACAATAATAATAATAATAATAAAACAAAAACAATAATAATAATAATAATAAAACAAAAACAATAATAATAATAAACAGGAACTATCTCTTGTGTCAGATAAACAACAACACCCACTTCAAGGTCAATCCCGGGTCTTTAAAAGAAACTCTTCACTTCCGCATCACCTTGGACTTCTAACTAACTACCTATTATCTATCTATTTAACTAACTAACTAACTAACAAACCAATTAACATACACTGTCCAGAGAGTACCATATTTCCTATTATTACCATTACTACTACTACTACTATTACTACCATTACTACTTTTACTACTATTACTTCTTTTACAACAACAACAGCTGCTACTACTACTACTACTACTACTACTATTACTAATGTTATATATATTGTTTACAGACAAGATGTGGTGGTGTTCGGTGTTGATGCTGCCAATCCTGCTTTCTATTCCATCCGTCACAACTTTACGTAAGGAATCACTCAGTATAATAGTCTTCAGTTTATAGTCATTGGCATTCACATAAAACATGCACGAAATAATTCACTTGTGGACAACGTATGTGTGAACTAGATTGATATTTACACACACACACACACACACACACACACACACACACACACACACACACACACACACACACACACACACATATGTATTTTCCACCACCATTTTGTCCTATAATTTTTTTTCTCTTTTTTTACTTCGTCTCCTTATCTCGACACAGTTATATACCCCCTCCTCTCTCTCTCTCTCTCTCTCTCTCTCTCTCTCTCTCTCTCTCTCTCTCTCTCTCTCTCTCTCTCTCTCTCTCTCTCTCTCTCTCTCTCTCTCTCTCCTTACCTGGCTATCTATTTATCTATGGTGTTTACCTTGTGACAGAAACTGCTGCTGGGTTGACTGATGTGGATGCCCAACTGCTGGCCGTCATTCCAGTCATCTCCACCCGTATCAATGGTTCCCCTGCCTCCACCTCCATCTCCACGTTCTCCTCCTCCTCCTCCTCCTCCTCCTGCGTCACACCTGAGGGACACCAAGGTAACGTTACGGTTGAATACTTTACTTTTTTTGTTTAAACCTTTGCCAAAATGTACCGATTCCTTACTACGTTTTTCGTTTATTCCAGTGTTTACAAGTTGGGGATAAGTACTCAAGTTTGTAAATTTGTAGAGTAATTTGTCTTGCCATACAATATATTAACCAATAAGGCTAAGCTATAAAAAAGATGGGGTGATACTGTACATTTACCGTAGCTTCATCATGGTACCCCAGGCTCCAAGGTCAGTGTCCCATGCACCACAAAACACGGGTGCATCACTGACTCTAAACTTACACTGTAACTTTAATCACACATCCACATTTTGAGCACTGCAATGAGATGATGGTAAAGTAAAAGTAAAAACAGCTATTGATACAACATTAAATATATTACTGTCCATAGTTGTTTGTAGGGATTATAACTATGTATTACAGAAGGATATGTATTTTTCCTTCTGTTATACATATTTATAGTCCCTACAAATAGTTATGGATATTACTATGGTTAAAGTTCTATCAAAATTTGTTGCAATACCTTTTTTGGCAACTGTACAATATCGAGGTGTTTCAGTTTGGAATGTGTTTGTATGTGTGTTCTAGGAGTGTGTGGGCGTGTGAGTGAATGCCCTACGTACGCCCATCTGGTGAAGGACATCCAGGACAAGAATGTCGTACAGTTCTTCCTCAACAGAGTCTGCAGGCAAGTACTGTACATGATTTGAGAGTTAGGTTAAGGGAGTGTTGATTCCTTTATATATACTGTATCACAAAACAAACTTTCTAAAGGAAAGATGTCGTTGCTTCAGGATCAGTGTTTACTTTTTACATCCTCAGGGCACTGCCAAACGCCATTCACATATGCTGTCCACAAATTGGCACCCTGGGTCTACCTGGCACACACACAAGGGTAGATGCCACGCCCTCAAACACTAATGTCACCACAACACCAAAGCCGAGTGCCAGGAGACCCATACTTGGCGCCGGACCACCCAGGACAGTCACCACACGACCCCAATCCAATACCACCCCCAGACGACCCTCACCAAACGACACACGACCACAGCTTGGCTCACCACAACCCTCACAGCCTGGTGCCTCTCGACCCTCACAGCCTGGTGCCTCTCGACCCTCCCTTCAAAGGCCCAATGATCGTCAGCCAATCGTAGGGTCCGATTCTGAATCCTCTGACCAGGAGGTTCCCGTTGGTGGAGTGTCATCATTGGGTCAACCACCACCACTACCACCACTACCATCATTACCAGCACCAGTACCAGCACCAGCATTGCCACCACAATTACAACCACGGCCAACAATAATACCACAACAAGGCCGACCACAACAGCGACCTCAAGTACTACCACAACCCACACCACTACCACAACAACCACAACCCACACCACTACCACAATCAAGACCACAACAGCCACCACAGCTCCAACCACAGCCACCACCAACACCAGCACAACCACAACCAACGCTACCACAAGAGGATTCTCAGCAAACAGAACAAAACCCGACACAACCAGGACAACAACAACCACAACCACTTATACCACCACAACAACAACAACCACAACCACCAAGTGACGTACTGACGCCGGACATGAAGTGTGGTTTGCTTCCTCCAGGGTTTGTAGAGGTGAGTGAATGGTTCATATTTATTTATTTATTTGTTTATTATTTTCAACTTAGGGGTAATCTGTGGGATCAGAAAATATAGTTGAGGTTGAAGGAAGCCATAGTTTGACCAGAGGACGGAGGAAAGTGTGCCAGTGTGATTTCGTTGAAGGGGGTCATCTGGTGGGGGAAAAGTAATTAGGCTATTGATTCCTTCAAACTATGCCAGGAAACAGACTACCTCGAAATATGAGTAGGGGAAGTGTTTTGTAGCATCGTTTAGAGGATTAATTGAGATATTTGAGGCTCCATATTCCTCCAAGTTTTACAAAGAAACACAATCACAGTATAGTTTTTCTGTTTTGTGGGTCATAATAGAGGAATTAGTAGCCTTCCAAGTCATCAACATCTAAACATGACCTCATTTGTAACTTCCTTCCCTAAACTTCCCCAGGGTGACCCTTGGCCATGGACGGTGGAGGTGATGGGGGGCGGTGGGGGGTGCGGGGGGACACTAATTACCTCTGCCCACATCCTCGCCCCTGCCCACTGTCTCTCCAACCCACAACGGTAAGTACAGTCTCACCCACGGTACAGGGACCTTCTATATCCTATACTTTACTTTTTTTTACCACAAACATAAATACTATCTTACCACTATTACTCCTGAGATTCCTATCCCTACAAATCTGGGTCTAAACTACAAACTACATCATTCATTAGCATCAATAGTCATGGCGTGAAATATGGAGACAAAAATAATAACATTACATCTGGTATTTAATTATATTTCACCTTATGTCATCAATAAGGGATTTCAAAACGGATCAATCACGAGTTACAATTATTCTTTGGATAAAAAAAAAAAGCTGCACTAACTTAACATAGAGTCTCACTTTATACTTAGGTTTATTATAGAGTCTCACTGTATACTTAGGTTGTGTTGATGTGCTTGTATGTATCTACAGGATCGAGGTGGTGGTTGGAGGTCGTGAGTTGCCTGTCCTTCCCCTCTTCCACCCGGAGTATGACCCCTTCACTCAGTCTAATGATCTGGCCATTCTCACTCTACCGTCACCACTCACACAAGGACAGCACGGAGGTAAGTGTGTGTGTGTGTGTGTGAGAGAGAGAGAGAGAGAGAGAGAGAGAGAGAGAGAGAGAGAGAGAGAGAGAGAGAGAGAGAGAGCAATGGGAGTGAATGAAGAAAGGAACAGTACAGTACTAATGAAATGAAACAAAGGGAGAGAAAAGGAAAAACTAAACAAATATGGAGGGGAAAGGGAAGGAAAAAAATAAAGAAAGTGAATGAAAGAATAAAGCCTATGAAAAGAAAGAAAAGAAGAAGGATTTCTAATGTTGATATACTGTGTAGCGAATTTAGGGAAGAAGTGAGAAGTGAACGACGTGCCCAAGTCAACGATTAAAGTCACATTTTCTCTAACACAATTGAAGTACGTTTTCTCTATTATATTCTAAGCGTTACTAAGGTATATTAAATTCCTCCTGGAACCTTCAATCCTAAAAGGCCAATATGAAGTTATTAATTTTGATACATGGAGGGATATTAATTAGGGGCTTGTACTAAAGGTGGTAAATAAAGAACTTAAAAAAATAAATAAAAGGTCTTCTCTTAATTTCTTAATGATTGTGGGTCATTTTCATAGCAGTTGAATTAAGAGCGATGGTTTTTAATTAATGTAGGAAAAGTTTGAAGGAACCAGTTGCTCCAGATTTACCACGCAACAACACTGTACTAACCCCTAAAAAAAAATATATATATAAGAAAAAAACAAAAAAACGCAACAGTGATTCACCAGGAAAAGTAAAGTTTATAAATTTATCCCCGTCTTCTATTTTTTTTTTTTTTTTAGTAAAGTTTATAAATTTATCCCCGTCATCAAATTTTTTTTTTTTTTTTTTTTGGTTCAGGCGAGTTTATTTTTATTTTATTTTTTAGTAAAGTTTATAAATTTATCCCCGTCATCTAATTTTTTTTTTTTTTTTTTTTTTTTTTTTGGGTTCAGGTGAGTTTATGCCCGCCTGTCTGCCTTTCCGGTACAATTTTGACGGCTTCAGGTACCAAACACTCACCAGGATACCACCACCAGGTACGTAATTAATTTAGTGTGTGTATGTGTGTGTAAAAATAAAAAGTGTTCATTATTATACCATCACTCTATTTCATTATATTATATCACATCCCCTCCACTCCACTCCACACACTATTCCATATACCACACCATATCACTCCACACTCCACTCCACCTCAATATACCACACCATATCACTCCACACTCCACTCCACCTCAATATACCACACCATAATATTATCACTCCACACTCCACTCCACCTCAATATACCACACCATATCACTCCACACTCCACATTCCACCTCAATATACCACACCATATCACTCCACACTCCACTCCACCTCAATATACCACACCATATCACTCCACACTCCACATTCCACCTCAATATACCACACCATATCACTCCACACTCCACTCCACCTCAATATACCACACCATATCACTCCACACTCCACTCCACCTCAATATACCACACCATATCACTCCACACTCCACTCCACCTTAGTATACTATCCTTCCACTCCCTCAGCGAGTCAGAACCGGAAGGACAGAGTGGAGGTGGAAGAAGTGGAGGTGGTGGGGCTACATGACTGCGGACCACCACACTCCTCCACCTTCTCCACCTCCTCCTCTTCCTCCTCCTTCTCCACCTTCCCTAACCGAGTGGAGGTACAGCAGAGGAAGCATCTGTGTGGAGCCTCGACTCTCTCCACATCCTCTCTTTGTGTGAGTATTTTTTTTTTATAATAATCTATTAATCTTTATATAAAATAATAAATAATAAATTGGAGACCGTACATGCTATAATCCCACATCCATATCTCTCTCTCTCTCTCTCTCTCTCTCTCTCTCTCTCTCTCTCTCTCTCTCTCTCTCTCAGGTATTTATCTATCACTAAAGTGTCTCTTTATCTGTCAACGGCTTCATTTTACTTATGGTAGGTCCTCTTGTCACTGACCTACATACATACAGTACCTACTCTCACACGACAATCCACAAATGTAAATAAGACCATATCTATAATTGTAGATAATAAACACAAAACCTAATAAACATACAGATATACAACTTTCTGGATAAATACATAAATATAAATATAAATAATGTCACATAAATAAATTCCGGTATATATTTAAGTTCTGGTATTATATAGATAGGCAAATTATAATGTCTGATTACTAATGTTGATACATATATACATAATAATAACATAAATACATGTACAGTCTCTGACATAAGTTCCGTTACACCTGTTTTTCAATAGTTGTGGAGATACTGTATTTATTTTACAGCTTGAAATATAATAAATATAACAATTATCCCAAATTATAAATGGGTCGGGGTAACAACTTTTGACTAAGACTGTACACAAATATCAATACACACACAGACTGATTAATCCGTCAAGTTTAGTTCTTATTAGTCAACACAAAAAATATTCTCAAAACTCCAACACTAACTATCCCAAAACAACTCATCAAAAGTATTTGTAGATTTTAAAAAAGTTTCTCATTCAAGGGGAGATTTCTTTTTGTTGGTGAATTGGAAAGTATCTGATTCCTCCAAACTATGCCACGAAACAGACGCACTCAATGGTATTAATAGGGGATCTGTTTCGTGGAATGGTTTGGAGGAATCAGCTTCTCTCCCAACGCATCTCGTCTCTCTTTCTTCACTATTCTCTTACTTTTCTTTCTAGTCGTATTTTTGTCTTCCTGTCCTTCTTATCTCCTTTATACTCTTACCCTTCTTTCTGGTCTATTTATCTACCTTACTCCTCCTCCTCCTACAATAAACTTACATATATATATATTTTTTCCTTTTCCCTCACAATTCTTTTCTCCACAACTATTTCATACTTAAATTTTTTCCTACTCTATGTCTTCCTCCTCCCTCTCCTTCTACTTCTTCTCTACTTACTATTCCTACACTCTTCCTACTTACCATTTTTTAAGTCGTCCTCTTCTCAATCTGGAAAGATATAGAAAGAAGTCATTTACTTAGCCAGACACACACACACACACATATAAAAAAACAAAACAAAACAAAAATGGTAGAGAGATGCAAATGATATTGAAATCGATAGACACATACAAATGAATAGATTATAAGACTCGATAGAAACAGAGACAGACAAATAAATACCAATATAGATTATGACACAGTATCAAATTAATCCTATTTCTGTTTTATTTCTGTGTTGTTGTTTTTTTGTGCTCAGGACGCCGGGGGTTCGTCACTTGTATTCCACGACGACTACGACACAGGGTTCTACTATGTGGTGGGGGTCGGGTCCATCACCAACTCCTGTACTCCTCAACCCTCAGGACTCCTCTCACCCAAACCTGTACAGTCCTCACCAACCTTCCCTGGCAGCAGTTCCCAGTCCTCACCAACCTTCCCTGGCAGCAGTTCCCAGTCCTCACCAACCTTCCCTGGCAGACCCCAATCAGTCCTAGATAACACAAACGAGTCTCGACCGTCTCTCCTCGTCCCTGGAATATCAGTTCATCAGAAGCCCTCACAGGCCAACCCAGGGGACCAAACCAAACCCCTATCAAACCAGCCCTCAGCAGCCCTCTATACCAGGGTGGGGGCTTATCTGGATTGGATTGTAGAGAAAGTAAATGGATTATAGGGTCATTTCAATCCTATAGACCAATAATATATAGCCTTAATTCATTAGACCCTTAATTCAAGTTGTGTATAGTCTAGCCTCCAGTAGACTCATCCCAGACCTAAACAGTCCTTCTCTATATGGATGAGTGAAGGTCTTTTTTTCTGGACTGAACCGAAGAAAACGTCAATGGCAAGAGGCATTAATAAAAGTCAAAGGAGAGGTCATAATAAAAAGACACCTCCACCACTCATGTAGCGACTCAACCCAACCAGTCCCCCTCCTCCCCCACATCAGACCCCCAGACACAGACATCAGACCCCCAGACACACACATCAGACCCCCAGACACAGACCAGCCCACAAGGTCATACATGGTGGTGGTTGGGGCTGGTGGGGACGGAACTGTTAGAGAAAGTCAAGGGAAATGTGAGGTATATTTATAAGAGTAATATTTCACCAGTATATCCCACAATAAATAAGGAGACAGAGAGCAGAGCTAAGTGTGTGTGTGTGTGTGTGTGTGTGTGTGTGTGTGTGTGTGTGTGTGTGTGTGTGTGTGTGGTTGGTGGTTGTAGTATTTTATATTATTATATCCCCTAAGAGGTTATGATTTTAGTTAGGTTTATTTGTTTGTGTGTTTGATGGCAAGATTATGCAAACTGAACATTGTGTGTGTGTGCGTGTGTGTGTGTGTGCGTGTGCGTGTGCGTGTGCATGTGCGTGTGTGTGCGTGTGTGCGCGCGCGCGTGTGTGTGTGTCTCCAATTCCCCATATGAGCGCAAGTATGTGACTCTGTGTGTAAGTTGTGTGTAAGTGCAACGTGTGTGTTTAGGTGCACGTACACGTATATATGTATATGTGTTAGTCTGAATTTACACACAGTATAACGTGTGTACAGTTCTGATCAGATGAAGGGGAAAACACTGCCTCACCCTCCCTACATAATTATATATGCTGGAATAGAATCAATATTTATAGTCTGTTTTAATATTTTATGTCGCATAAACACACTACATGCATCAAGGATAAATAAACACTTTCTCATATCGCCCCTACTCCCGCAACCCCCTAGCATCCCCCCCCAAGCCTGTCCCCTACTCCCACACCCCGTTAAAGGTTCTATTGGCACCCACTGTCACTCCACACGTGTTGAGAGTGAATGAGGCAATGTTTCATCTTCATCTGCTCGGAACTGTACATGTAATTTACTGTAAAACTACTATACATTGAATCTCTATAGTAACGAGCCTAATATATTACAAGTTAACTATGATATATTTACCGTCACCTATAAACAAGTGATGTCATCAGACCATTCAGAACTTTTCGATTATAAACCTTAGTGATTATTACAGGTACACTAACTTATTACAGGTACACTAACTTATTACAGGTACACTAACTTATTACAGGTACACTAACTTATTACAGGTACACTAACTTATTACAGGTACACTAACTTATTACAGGGTACACTAACTTATTACAGGTACACTAACTTATTGATCCTATTCTTTACTATATCTTCTTCTTTATTATATTGAGGAGTAACTTCCTTTTTTTTCTGATGCTATAGTCTTTATTTACATCAAACGCTCAGTGTCCGTAAAACAAACAAATAATCTGAAAATCTGTACACATCGCTTGTTTTGGTCTATCGAATTTCCGTGTGCAATTCAGCCTAGTGTTCCAAACCACCCCATGGGCATTTGTGTGTACCTTATGATGTTTAAACCGTAAATAAACCATTCTTGTAATAACTTAATTGTTACTTTCCTCCTTCCATCCATCCATCCATCCATCCATCCATCCACTGATACATAAAAAATAAAAACTTCGACTGATAATATAAATAAAGGCAAAAATAAATCAATTGAAGCAACAAAGCAGAAATAAATCATTAATATAAAAAAAAAAAGTAGGTTAGACAGACATAATAATGACTAGAGTGATTGGAGGCTACTGATTCCTCCAAAGTATGCCAAGAAACTGATTACCATATATCTCATTAAATATGTTTCTTCTGTTAAGTCATTTTAGGGAATAGTATACTTTTGGTACATACATTACAGCACTTTGATTCCTCCAAAGTATGCCAGGAAACAAACAGGACCAGATGGACTAATATAAAGGTGTCCTGTTGCTTGGACTAGTTTGGTGGAATCAGTTGCTCCAGATGTACCGAACACTGTATGTACTACTCCCTTATGGGTGTCCCTGTGGTAGCCTCCAATATAACCAAACTCCCTTTAATTAACACTCATAGTCGTACATACACACCGACGAACACAACAAACGCACATACACACACATACACACACAAACACATACACACATCCTGATAATCACATGCGTACTATACTTACATTCACATACACACATACACATAGGCCTAACAACACACACACACACACACACACATTATATACAACACATACACACATCCTGATAATCACATGCGT
>JAWZYT010002657.1:0-22500 GCA_034508575.1 Petrolisthes manimaculis
AGGGGAGATTCTAGTGTTGGTGACTTGGAAGGTTTCTGATTCCTCCAAACTATGCCAGAAAATAGACTCCCTCAAAGATATAAATGGAGGATCTGTTCCGTGGCATAGTTCGGAGGAATCACAGACACACCTTCCAATTTAACCGACAAGAGTATCTCCCCTTAAAATGTTTGTCGTCATTTGCACCGAAATTCAATTGCTTCCCAGAATGATACAAGAACAGATAAACACACATACAGGCTCGAGGTCCTTATGGGGCAGGCTAGGGGCTACTTATTCATAGTCGTGTCTGTTCGTATAATATGGGGCTACTTATTCTTAGGCTTGTCTGTTCGTATAATATGTGGCTACTTATTCTTAGGCTTGTCTGTTCGTATAATATGGGGCTACTTATTCTTAGGCTTGTCTGTTCGTATAATATGGGGCTACTTATTACTAGGCTTGTCTGTTCGTATAATATTACCAATTAACAACAAATATCAAGGAAGTTGGGAGAACTCTTTATATTTCATAGGACTAATTATGGCTGCTGTTATTATATTGATGAAGCTTTAAAAATATATATTTGGAAAGGCTGAATGAAATAGAAAATGTTAGAAATAATGAGAGTAAAAAAAATATCATGTTGGTAATGAATTTTATGGAGAAACTTTCATTGAATTATTTTTGTTCTCATTAATTATGCAGATGAATGTGGGGGGAGGGAGGAGGGGGGGGGGGCGTGGGCGTTGTCACTTCATTTTCCTTTCACACATTGATGCAAAATTTAAATGACTGCCTCGTCCTGCCTGTACACTCGCATTCCAATATTTGTATCCAGGTCTTGTTGAAGTTTCGAATCATATGACACAGTAGTGAACCAATTACAACGTTTATCCTGTTTCATATTTGCTCGAGTTAGCTTAATACTAGATCAAGGTATGCGGCGCAAGTCTGGATACATAATTTGGATTGCGAGTGTACCTGCGCTCTGAATTTACATATGAAAACTAATGTATGTTGTAAAACTTTAAATATAAGAGAGGTTTGAATACTATACTTATAATCACTGTCTTCTGATTAACTTGTGAGATGGATATTATAAGGTGGGAGGTGGGAAGTGGGAGTGGGAGGTGGGCAGTTCGACTAACAACAATGATTATAATATTCAACTGAGTTTTATTATCATACCATTAGGTTTAATTTGGGTTTCTTCCTTACTACGGTTTTTTAATGAACTTCCAACAATTGTACAAGCATGGCGTGTGAAAAAGAACGAATTACCTTCTGATGCAAAAGTTGTGTTCACTGCCACAAAAACTCAAATTGTTTGTGGTTATAAAGTTGCTGTTCTGAACAAACTGATTAACGACTCGACTCAGAGATTTATGTTGATTAAGGTATTTTCTGGCACAGTCTGAAGGAATTAGAAATATACAGTTCACAGGCACTAAGCAAATAGTTACATATGATTGGTTCTGTATATGAATGTGTATATTGTACAGTCACGAGGCATTATAAGTATCCAGGTCATGTTGAACTTTCGAATCATCTGACATATTAATTTCAATGCTTATCCTGTCGCATACTTACTGGAGATCTTTTAATTAATACTCCCTTAGGATATTCAAAACAGACCGGGATACTTATTATGTATCGTGACTGTACATTTGTGTCTGTACAATGTGTGCTATCATGAATAATTTGCTATTTTATGTGTGTTCAAATGATTGTGTGTGTGTGGTGTGTGTGTGTGTGTGAGAGAGAGAGAAAGAGAGAGAGTGGGGGGGGGGGGGGCAAAGCTTAATAATACCAGGGATTTTCTCCTCCATGAATGATGACAATTTCAAATGATTTCATCAGACAATCATGATACAGATTGCATGTTTTACCAGTTAATTCAAATGCTATGGCTTTTGTCAATAGCTTATACATGATTTAGTGAGGCATGGTGCCTGAATTACAACACTCGTAACCAATAAATTAGCTGAACGGACAAACAACCAAACCCTTCATTGATAACTGGATGTATGTTTAAACCAGCATGGGATTATAGCCATATGAAAATGATTACAGATTTTGTTTCAGTGTCTTTGTGGCTTCATTATATTGACGTGAATCTGTATGAATATGTAGTTTGATAATAATTATGTCCTGTGTTTCAATGCTTCAATCCTCTCGAATATGCTTCATAATTACGTATGGTAGTCAGTGGTCTCATTCAGGGGTTCATATCTAAATAATTGTTCATACCGATGCCTAATGAGAAGCAAATATAATTTTATATTCGTATTTTGGTCCCGATATGTATTCTGTCTTCCCAAACCATGTGCATATCAAGCCTCCTGCTTTTCATTCCCTGACACCAAATGCCTCACTCACTGACCCTCTCCAACTTTCCCTCCTCACCAGAAAAGTACTGGAATCAATAGTTTACATGTGTAACTTCTCCCTCGTCATCAATATTCACTAGACTAATATACATACATGTTAAAGTTAGAATGCAGAATATGACCATTTTGGAAACCAGCAGTCCAAACCCAACTGTGCACATGCAGAATATATCATAACAATTCAGTTTCCATTTATATAAATATATAAATCATTATATAGCACTTAAATTTAGGGTATATAAAATGAAATACTCACCAAGTATGTAGGGTATAAACCGTATGTGGTCTGAGGCAGAAATACAGTAGTAATTTGTTCCTCTTAAGTGTAGAGAGGTGAAGGTTGTTTTGGTGTTCACTATAACTGGAGAATATACACAAGTGGGTCCGACAGGTTGGTCCTCTTCTCCAGTGCAGTCCAGCGCAAGGGCTCGTATTGACAGCCACCCAGCCTGCCTCACTCGGCTCCCAGCCTCTCAAAGCCTCTCTCTCCCCGCCGGCTGGTCTGCAGGCTTGCTCGTGTGTAGTGGACAAGGCGGGTGACAGGGCGGGTTGGGCTGGGCAGGGCTGGGTTGAGCAGAGGTGGCCAGAATGATGACAGGAGGGTGGGGAAAAGGTGGTAAAGGAAAGTTACAAGGAGGAAGAGGCAAGGAGGGGGAAGTGACCAGGAAGGATGGAGGAGAGGTTGGCGATGTATGATGACCAGGCGAGATTGGTGGTGTAGGGAAGTGACAGCAAAGGAGTGAAGGGGAGGTAGTTAGGTGAGTGGGTGGGTAGATAAGGTGTAAAGGAGGTTGGAGAAAAGGGATAAGCAGTGTGGGTTGCGGGGAGTGGAAGAGAGAGAGAGAAAATAAAGTGGGTGGAGGGGGGTAATGCGGGGGAAGAAATAAGGGAGAGGTAGAGAGGAGAGGAAAGAGACAGTAATGGTGGAGTGGAGTGCTGGAGAGGAAGGAGTGTACAGGGACTACTCTTTTTCTATGTATGCGTCAAAAAAAGATTGTTTGTTTGTGTGGGAGGCGCGCCGAGGAAAAATGCATTATTTTTTCTCCTTTTTTAGAGTATTTCAGAGGGAGACCCTGCCTTCGTCTCCCAACACTTACGAAAAGTAGGGGAAAATGTGATATTTTTCATTGTATTTCTATGAGTAGCTTGTGTATGTATTGTTATCTTCTGTGGTAATTATGTATGTCTAGGTATGTATATCAGAGAATAAGTAGCTGATAACTGATTCATAATTGCACAAGTGATTCAAAGGAAAGATGGATGTGTCGACTTTCATCAACGCTATCTCCTTTGACAAATGGAAAACATAGTTTGGCATAATTATACGGTACCTGAAAGAAAGCATGTATTTACTTTTCATTCCGAATACTTTTACCATAATAGTTTCTATTTTATATTCTAATAGTACACTGTGTCACAAGACAAATTTATCATCCAGGTTTTTGTTGATGTTTCGAATCATCTGACATACCACTGAACAAAATACAACACGTATCTTGTCTCATACTTGCTGAAGGTCGTTTAGGCTATTCCAAGCAGGAACTTAATAAGTTATTTTGGTTTGTGATTGTATTATATCTTAACATCAGCATCTCACCATCTCGAGAAATAGGATATTTCTATAAAACATTCCTCTTATTCTATCTCTTACCTGGTCAAGTGAACGCCGAGATGGAATATATACTTTGATAAAACTTAATTATGAAGGAGTTACATTAAGGATCAAGTGCTGTAATAATTCTCCAAAAAATTAGAATTATGTGTGAATGATTGGTTATATCAGCAAGTGTTAGCAATAGGTGTCTTAGGATTGGAGGTGTGTGTTTGTGTGTGTGTGTGTGTGTGTGTTTGTGTGTGTGTGATCACAAGCCATTGTGAAGAATTTAATAGTATGTACAGCTGCCAAAAAAGGTACTGGGACAACTATTGATACAACATTGAATATATTAATGTCCATAGTTGTTTGTGAGAATTATAAGTATGTATTACAGAAGGATATGTATATTTCCTTCTGTTATACATGCTTATAGTCCCTGCAAATAGCTGTAGATATTACTATAGTTATAGTTCTATCAAGATTTGTCGCAATACCTTTTTTGGCAACTGTACATACTTCTTCAGCCTTTCATATAACAGTTTGTGATCCAATAGTAACATTGAGAGTAAATTTTTACTATACTGGAGAAATACAAATAAAAGCGCGTTCACTGAATGAATGAAATAATCAAACAGAACAACATGACACAACCAACGGCTTAGGTGATTAAAAAATACACTTCTCTTATGTCAACGTACTGTGTCTGTAGCACATAAAAAAATCATCCTGTGTGAACCATGTACGTACTGTACCTTTGTATGTCCAACTGTACTGTACACATCGCATCACGGGGTTTTGCCTTACCCATATTTGCCACCAAAAAAAAAAAAAAAAAAAAAGGACTATTGCAACAGAGGAAAGCAGCACAGAGCGTGGAACACAGGCACAAAGCTTTTCAATGCTCACAAAAATGTGTAGTGATGGCTCAGAGAATGTTGCTATTGTGGGGCTACTGTTGATGGTGTTAGTGTTGTTGTTGTTGTTGTTATTGTTGTTATTGTTGTGTTAGTGGTGATGTGATTGTGTATATTGTGTGTTGTGGAGGTGGTAGTGATTATGTTGTTGTTGTTGTTGTTGTTGTTGTTGTTGTTGTGTTAGTGGTGATGTGATTGTGTATATTGTGTGTTGTGGAGGTGGTAGTGATTATGTTGTTGTTGTTATTGTTGTCTAGGGAGTCATGATTGATTATACCTGTGGTGGAGGTGGTGTTGATTGCTTCTGGTGGTGATGTTGGTGGTGGTAGTGATGGTGGTGGTGTTGGTGTTGGTGGTAGTGGTGGTGTTGGTGTTGGTGGTAGTGGTGGTGCTGGTGTTGGTGTTAGTGGTAGTGATAGTGGTGGTGGTAGTGTTGGTGGTCAAGGAGATCAATGTGTGTTGCTGGTAGTGGTGATTGTATTGTTGTTGCTGTGATGATGATGGTTGGTTGTAGGTTCAAATTTAGTTGGTGATTGTATTCTTCGTTGTAGTGGAGGTAGTGAATGTCTCTTTTGCACGTCAGAGATGCTGGGATGGATGTACAGTACTCGGGTAGGGGAGAGCTGTTGGTCCTTATCACTCAGGTGGGATTCCAGGAGATGGAGCCAAAAACTGGGAGGCGGCACAAAACTCCATCAGACTTTTGTTGCCTAATGTTAATAATTATGATGATGTTACCCTGACTCTCGTTGATTGAAAGATATTGTAAACGCCTTTCTTTCTGTAGATGCGTGTGTGTGTGTGTGTGTGTGTGTGTGTGTGTGAGAGAGAGAGAGAGAGAGAGAGAGAGAGAGAGAGAGAGAGAGAGAGAGAGAGAGAGAGAGAATAAAAAAAAAGTGAGTGTATGTGCGTTTGTGCGTGTGCGTGTATGTTGTCATGCAGGAATGGCTGTCGTGCCGAAGGATTAGTATGTTGAAATACTGTACAAAACTTTAAGGACAAAAGTATACCTTTACATATAATATTTCCTAACGCACGTAAGAAACTTCACCAATAGCAAATTAATATAACAAGGGCAAGCATAAACTTTCAAACAATTAAACGAACAACTCCATCGCGTCAAAATTAAAGAAATAAACAGAAAATAATGCCTTCACCTATTCATATATATTTCCTGACCAAGAAATTAGGAAATGTTTTGTAAAAGTAAGATACCAGGATACATTAAGGAGTTTGGTGTGTGTTTTGGGGGGAGCAGGGAGTCGTGTGTGGGGGTAGGGGGCGAGGGAGGGAGGAAGGGGGGGAGGGGGGGCGGCGCTCCTGGCATGTGAAGCTTGCGAGGAAAACCTGGCGGAGAAGTTTCCTTTAAGAGGGAAAAAAGATGGTACACCAGGTTAACGTGGAAGGTATAAGAACACCTCGCCCTGTAAAACTGTAAAGTAAGTTTGCATGTATGTTCCTGGCAGGCATTTTTAGAGACACACTTGAATACAAAAAAATAGTTTCAAATTTATCAACCTGCCTGCCTCACTCAACTCAGGACACGGGTTTTATCCCAGAGAGTTCGTCACTTGACAGGAATTATGCTAATGAAATCGGTTTTCTGTCTAGGTATATTTTTCATATCACAAACTTATGGCACTCTAGAGGACCGACCGTAGGCAAGAAAGAACATTGATGGTGTTGTTGACGATGGTGTGGTACGAATACGATCACTCCATAGATTATATCCTACACTACAGAGCGACTCACCTATCGTACCACCGATATTCTTGCATACGATGGTGAGTACGACATGGTTTGTATAGCAATTTAAAACCATGAGACCCAAAGAATCATATTATTGTTAAGGAAAATATATGATGCTGGCGAGAGGTTTATATTCCGAAGATTATATAGATGATTTGTGTTTTGTTTTTGTATATCAATTTAAAACCATCAGACCCCAAAGAATCATATAATTGTTAAGGAAAATATATGATGCTGGCGAGAGGTTTATATTCCGTAGATTATAATTATACAGTAGATGATTTGTGTTCTGATCGCTATGGTGACTGACTGACCTTTACAATACCATTAGGAATACCATGTAACTAAGAGCTAATCATTATTCACATGCAACAACATTCACGCTTGGAAACTTCAAAATTATGTCCGTCCCGAATTATTAGGATTATAAACCATTAGTTCGTCAGAAAACCCGTGTGTTTTTATTCACTATGACTTGGTTTCACGGGAATAATTATCCTCATTATCATCATTAGTATCATCATTATCATTAGTCCGCGAAAGACAGAACAAAGCCCTCTTACAGACCTGACCTGGCCTGACCTGACTTCACCTGACTAGAGCTGACCTTTTCCACTTCTCTCTGTCTAATATTATTCCTCCTCCCACCCCTCACCCTTCACCCCCTTACTACTATAATTACAGTGCTAATGCTGGAATCTAAATGAAGTAGTGTGCTGTCGTCGAACTGCAAGGAGTGCTGTTGATTCCTCCAAACTATGCCAGGCAACAGATGACCTGAGTGTAACTAGTATAAGTGACCTGTTTCGTAGCATAGTTTGGAGGAATCATTTGTCCCTCCAATTGACCCACACCTTATTATCTCCATAACTAAATCATCTTGCTTATTGTATTCCGTGAGTGAAGTGATCAAATTATCCAGCATTTGTAGTAATTGCTCTGCGCGTTGCTGTGTACCGTGTGACGCAGGCTATTGTAATTAGATATGTATGTATGTATTGTATGTCTCTGTTTGTTTGTGTGTCTGGTTGGATGTGTGTTTCTCCGTCGGTTTGTCTCTTTGTTTGTTTATTTGTCTGTCTGGTTTTCGTGTGTTCTTCCTGTCTATATAGTTCATTTCTGTCTGTCTGTTTGTTTGATTGTCTTCTGTTTATCTTGTGTTTCCCTAGTCAAGTGTTGCCTCTCCATCTCAGTCTTATTTTTCGTTTCCAGTATGTCTTCTGTCTAACCCATGTCAGCCTTTTGTCTCCTGTCTGTGTTTCTGTCTGTCTCGTGCCTGTCTCTTTGTCTGTCTCTTCTAAAAGAAACTAATTCGAGAACAGCTGCATTTTATTATCTGCAAACACATTAGGGAATGTTCGGTGTGACTGATTCTAGATGATTAAATAAAATTGTTATCACATTCAGTAAATAATCCAAATATTTACAAACTTTCATCACTGTACAACGTAATTTCTGTTAATTTATCCACTGTATCGATTATAATAATAATACATTTCGGCAACCACCGGTATATAAATATGCGTAACCTGTGTAGGAAATAATGTCTATAGTTTCTTTAGAAACCTAGAGGATAATATTTTCCACACTCAAACGCTTAACTATTAAGGCAATTTTAATGTAGTGTGTTTTATCATACACTTTTCTTTTCCGAATAACTTCTAGTGACGAATTTTTACATGCAAATAACTAAAGATTTTTTAAGGCTTCTTCAAATTTTCGGAAGAAAAATATTTTTGCTTGCAATCAGGTGAAGCCGCGCGGACCTGCAGCAGTATTGGATGCAAAGAATTCTTCTGTGGATGAAAGCAATTTTGCAAATGTAGTTTGGAGTATAGAGAGAAATTTGAAGAGAGGGAGGTATGTGCGGCATTGTAAAGGGGACGAAAATGGGACTGCACAAGGGTGGAGAGAACATGTGTGGAAATTGTGGAGATATGGTGGATAGGTGGCCTTGCTGTGTGGACGACAGTTTTTTGCAAGTTGATTTGGGGAGGGAGAAAGCGAGAAAAAAGAGGGGGCCGGTGGGAGGGAGGGAAGCAGCCAGCCAACCAACCAGCCAACCAGACAGCCAACCAGACAGCCAGTCAACCAGATAGCCAATCAGTCATCCAACTAGTCAGTCAACCAGTCAGACATACAGATAGACAGATAGACAGACAGCCAACTAGCCAGACAAAAAGCCAGAGAGAGAGAGAGAGAGAGAGAGAGAGAGAAGAGAGCGAGAGAGCAAGTAAGAAAACGAAGAGGAGGAAGAGAGAGTGGAGAACATTATTTATAGTGTACATTTAAGTTTCATATAGTGTTCTTACCTCAACTTAACATTAAAATATTAAGCCAAGGACGTAAGCTTATTGAGAGATTCTTTTGATGGTGAAAATGGAAGGTCTCTGATTCCCCCAAACAATAAAAAAAAAAAAAAAAACAGACATACACCCACATTGGTAGTAATAGGAAAACTGTTTCATTGACTCGTTTGGATGAATGAGAGACCTTCCAATTTACCAACTAAAGAATCTCCCCTTAAATAGCACCGATATGTCCCGTCCCTCAACCAACGCAGAAAAGAAAATGTGAGTGAAGAGTGAGACTGATAACAAATGTAGGACTCGCCTCTATAATTCACACTGTACTCACGTCACGTTGGGGTCTATAAGGTGAGGTCAGTCGAGTCAGCATGTATTTTTCAGGGTCGGGATTTATTTTTCAACATCTCAGTAGTTGCCCTTGTTCGTATGTTTTCATAATTCGTCTCACCAAAGTGTTTCAGGCTCTTATCGAAGCAGTGGACCCATTTTTTTTTTCCTCCTCTTGAATTAGTACGTGTCTATATTATGATTCTAAGCAGTGCCGGCATATAGTCCTTGTCATGAATAAACGTATACAAACAATGATTTAGCTAAGGAGTGAATTATCATCCTTTTTACAATTACGGGCTGAGTCTTGTTACCTCGTCAAGAATAGAACCCAAAAATAGAGTCTTAGTCAGAAAGGCTCTCACAGTGTACCTCATACACACACACAGATTTCAGTTTTAATGCCACAATTGCAAACTAAATTACCCTGAGATGCAAATGCACAAGGCAGGGAAATGTTCACATCATAATGAATGACCGTCATAATATATCATCTGCTTCCAACTGCAACATAATAATGAAATTTTAACATAATTACTGTACCCCCTCATCTTGCTACATAATATCGATATTTTAACATTATTTCTCCTTCCTCTTGCTCCATAATATCGATATTTTAACATTATTTCTCCTTCCTCTTGCTCCATAATATCGATATTTTAACATTATTTCTCCTTCATCTTGCTCCATAATATCGATATTTTAACATTATTTCTCCCTCATATTGCTCCATAATATCGAGATTTCAATATATTGCCGGTGTCTCGATGCTGTCACAGCAGGAAGACATCAGAGTTGCTCCTCGTCTTGCCAGTGTCGTGGGAGCAGCTCTGTCAACCTCCTGGGAGTGGCGGGGCCGAGTAATGTATTCCACAATTGAGTCAGAAGGCAGGATCTCACTAATGACTGACTGGCGCTAGTGGTCTCCAGGCGGCCTCAAAGGAGAGCTACTCGTATCTGATCCTGCTGAGGTTGATGTCGTACTAGTGTGTGTGTGTGTGTGTGTGTGCTTGGCTGGCTGTGTTGGCAAGGAGGGGGTGTTCTTCGAGAGGTGGGAGTTGGAATAAATGTTGTGCTGAGTTTGAAAGACGTGTGCTGCTCTTACTTTGTCAATGAAAATGTGTGTGTTTTTGTTTTATATCAGTAATGATGGGATGTGTGGTGATATTTACAGGATGTGATTTGAAGCGGATGTTGCACTAAGATTGAATGTTGCCCACTGCTTTTCCTTTGTGTATGAAAGGTGTATGTTGTATGTCTGAGCGAGGCAGCAAAGTCCGGAGGAGGTGAGTGGCATGTGATATATATACCGGTAGTCATTATAGTAATGTTATTTCATATGCACTGATTTTTTAAACGTTCAGTATAAAGTCGTATTAATAGCATTTGTCTATAGAAAAGGATTATTTCCACAAGAGTTTGAACATCGCCGTGTTTTATGGGACGAATATATGAGCGGGAGGGTGATGAAGAGGAGGGAGTGTCAGGGGGAGATGAGGAGATAATTTTCACCTCTCGTTTTTTTAGGGTGAATGAACAATGTTATCATCCTCCCCTTCCCCCTCATTCACACCTGAAAAACAAGAATTAACGTGGAGGGAAATCGGCCTACAAATGGCAGTATTACAGTACATTAATTGGTAATTACTCGAATATATGGATTGGGGGGAGAGCAGGTGAGCTTTGTAAATTATTTGTTGTATTAAACAATGAGCACAATTTGGCTTCTTTCAGTATTAATGTGATGTCCTGTGTGGCGGTGGTGTGATTATCGATATTTTTTATATTACAAAACAAGGGGAACACAATATATTATCCAAGGAAATACAGTCAAACAAATAAATATTTTTAGTAAGTATCTGAGAGGACTTTACATTAGAATGTCCCAAAGTATGATGGAAATGAAGCAGGTGGACCAGCAAATGTTACGATGGATGGGAATATGTCAATGTCAGGTCACTGTGGTCGACCGTGACAAGTGACTGAGACTGTCGGTGTCGGAGTTGTGCGACCCCCAAGTCCCTCGCCTCGATGCCAACCAACTCCATGTAGGCGTCACCACCACATTGGCAGGCAGTCAGGCTGGTCCCGCGGCTCACATCATGAATATTCAGAGGTCGAACTACGTTAATTTATCCACCTACAGTCACTGACACAAGTCTCGTCTTTCCTCCTACCCTTCCGTAACTCAACTCATGGCTATATTGATCGTCTTTATCCGACTTCGGCCCGGAACACTAAGAATGTTATAGAGAGATTTATATTGTTAGAATAGGACAGGGGTTATATTGCCAAGTAATAACAATGCAGGGAAGGTTAGGACTCTTGCTATTCGTTAGTGGCTACGAGGAACTGTATGAAGTCAATATCCCATTATCCAACCATATGAAGGTCAACGTGATGTGTAAGTCGTAACTAAATTGTTCTTTCATTTAATTTTAAGCCTCACATAATTATAGAGTGGGTAAAACAGTACATTCTCGTGTTCACATACAAACACTAATAGATATAAGTTTGGTCTCTCATCCGTACCATAATGAAGCATATACGGAGACTGGCCATGGACTATGTAGCCGAGTATAAAAATGCGGTGGTGCTGTTGTGGTCATCATGAATATGCACAACGCTTACGCCTGCCTCCATTTTCATAGCACAATCGATTCCATTTTTCCATTACTGCGGGAGACGAGGATTAAAGGGATAATTCGCGCTTAATGTCCCCCACTGTGAAATTTAAAAAAGAGTGAGGGAAGTCCAAAATCATGGCCAATATTGGCAATAGAAATGCCTATACAAACTGTGAATAAAGGGAATAAGACGTAGTAAAGGGGAAAGATTATTGGAAATATATAGAGTGTTCCTGAGTTGACCAGTCGTGTATATATATATGTATATGAAAAACTGAGAGTACTGTATCGGTTTAATTGTTTTTCCCATCTGGGCAAAGTGCAGGGCGACTGATTCCTCCATACAATGCGACGAAGCAGATTCCCTAAAGGCTACTCATATACTGTAATAACCTGTTTTCTGGTATAGTTTAGAGGAATCGCAGGCACTCCAAACCTTCACTCACGACAAATGATCAACTTTACTTAATTAATGAATGGGGAAAATCTTCTGACGATAAATTGTAGAGTTACTAAATTCTCCAAACTACTATATATAACTATATCAACTAACAGATTCCTATTACCAACACTGAAGTGAATTGTGTCCTAGCATAGTATAATTTGGAGTAATCAGTAACCCTCCAAACATTTATATAAAAGAGGTTTCTCCCCTTGACGAGGTCGTACAGTGTTGGTGTACATGAAGCAAATGATTCCTCCAAACTACAGTAGGCCTATATATTCCAAGCAACAGACCACCATATATTTGTGTTCATCTGGTTCTGTTTCCTGGTATATTCTGTTTCCATAATATTATATCAAAGTGTACTAACCCCTGAAGCCAATGGACGCTTGCTTTTGTCCGGGACTGTACCGACACGCGCTGATGGTAAGAGTGTCTGGCAGGAACCTATGAGGAAATCGGCTTTAGTCTGCCTGCTTGCCGACCCACTCAAAAAGGGACGAGGGAGAGTGGTTGGTTGGTTGGTTGGTTGGTTGGTTGCTCACACCTCGGCCTGCCTCTCAGTGGTACAAGTTGTGTGTGTGTGTGTGTGTGTGTGTGTGTGTGTGTGTGTGTGAGAGAGAGAGAGAGAGAGAGAGAGAGAGAGAGAGAGAGAGAGAGAGAGAGAAAGAGAGAGAGAGAGAGAGAATCAAGGTGTTAAAAATCAGTATGAAGCATACTGATTCTACTATATAATTATATAATTATGCAATCTTAAAAAAGTAGAATAGAAACGAAAAGAAACAAAATAGTGGTCTAACTGCCGGTAAGAATGGATTGTAGACGTAAGATTATACAATGGATCTATAAACAGCAACAGATCTGGTGTTCCTTGCGAGGCTGATTAGTTTTATTAAGCTATCTAGTATACAAGGGTTAAACAAAGTGTTGTAGCGAAGATCTTAATAGAATAAAAGAGGTAATAAGATAGGAAAGTTTTAGGGAGTAGTTACCAACGAAGTAATTATTGAGGTGTTTGGTGGATATTGATACCTAAGTCTTTCTCTAAAAGGGTGAACAGAACAGTGGAGTGAATATAGGCAGAACGGACGTAGTGAAGGAATGGAAGGAATGGAATAGTAAATAAGATGTATAACTCGGAGGTGGAAGACGAGAGAGGCAGAAGAAGAAGAGAGAGGAAGATAGGGAGAGAAGAAGAGGAAAGAGAAAATGGGAGGTAGGGAAGGAGCGAGAGAGCAGGAAGAAGAGAGAAGAAGAAGAAGGGAAGGGGAGAGAAGAAGAAGGGAAGGGGAGAGAAGAAGAAGGGAAGGGGAGAGAAGAAAAAGGGAAGGGGAGAGAAGAAGAAGGGAAGGGGAGAGAAGAAGAAGGGAAGGGGAGAGAAGTAGAAGGTCAAGAGAAAGTGAACTGATAGACGGAAAGAGGCTTTGGATTACAGAGGGCTGAGCATACACACACAAGGGAGGGTGAAGGTGAAGGTGAAGGTGAAGGGTGGTTGTAGAACAGAGTAGATAGACTGGTTGGTGCTCTGTGATATAATATTATGAAGGAGGATCAATGGTTCTTTGAAGGTCGTTGTATATTACTAGCAGCGATACCCGACATTGTGCGGGTGAAGATCCTACATGTGGTTTTGTCAATACATTTCATCTAATTATTTTTATGTGAACTTATTAGGAGGGTGGGAGGAGTCCATTATCCGGTGTGGTTGCTGGTCCCCCAGAGAAACCATGCCAGCTGTACAACCACAAAAGTTATCCATGACGCAACTACAGCAGAAGGTGGCATTGTAACAGCCACGATTAAATAGCAAGGCCCGAGTGGCGAAAGGAATACATAGGCTACTGTATAGGCACATCATGGTTCTCCCGTTATAACCCAGAGGCGGGCGGCTGCTGTTATTAGCTGGGATATCGGTGAAACAACCTGGGATCAGAGATAAGTTTGTAGACCACCACCACCACCACCACCACCAGCTGCCCTCGCTAATTAAATTCCTGAAGGTCCTGATCATTGCTTCCTCTATATTACCTTATTCTTTGGACACGCCGCCCACCAGCTCCATTTTAATAGATAATTATACAGTGAAGGAAAATAACTGAAAAACAACAATACTTACTAGCCTTCATCTATTTTTTTTCTTTTCTAGACTTTGATAATGAAGAGCTCGTAAATATTCCAGGATTTATTACATTTATTAGTCATCCTCTATTATTTTCTATACTGTGATATTGATGAGATGTAAATATTCCAGATTTATTAGTCTTCATCTATTTTTTTTCTAGACTGTGATAATGTAAACTCGGAAATATTCCAGGATTTTTTAGTCATCATCTATTATTTTCTATAGAATGTATTACTGATGAGTTTGTAAATATTCTGTAAATATTCTTGGGCGAATTAGTCATCATCTATTATATTTTCTAGACTTTGATACTGGTGAGGTTGTGAATATTCTGTTGTATTATGCTTGTGTGTATGTGATGTAGGAAAGTGTAATCAGCATCTGTGTGTCACTGTACATGCTTAATTAACAATACTAAAGTTATGTATTGGCTAAAAAAAAGACTGTTGCAATCACTAATTCAAGAAAAAATAAGAACTATATCGGATTGTAGTAGTTTTATTGTGTTGTGTGTGTGTGTGTCTGTGTGTGTGTGGGGGGGGGGATGTGTGTGTGTGGGGATGTGTGTGTGTGTTGTGTGTGTGTGTGGGGATGTGTGTGTGTGTGTGTGTGTGTGTGTGTGTGTGCGTGTGTGTGTGTGTGTGTGTGTGTGTGTGTATGTGTGTGGGGGGGGATGTGTGTGTGTGTTGTGTGTGTGTGTGTGTGTGTGTGTGTGTGTGTGTGTGTGTGTGTGTGTGTGTGTGTGTGTGTATTTTGAAGTGGTGGTTAAGAATGAGATGGGTATTGAGGAGACAGGGATGGTGCAGTTACTGGTGGTGTTACAACATAATTAATACACCCCATGCAGTCTTTGTCTTCACGTGACATCTTCACACCAAAATTAATACAAAATGCAATTATTATGCTTATTTGCAAGATCTACTTTATTTATGTATGTAAGTATATACTGTATTGATACATCTATGCATGGAAATATTTTTATACGTATATTATGCATGCACTGTATGTACGTAGTATTGCACACTCACATAAACATACATGATGCACACATTAAGGGCGTAATGACTTCAGCAATCCCACTAACCACATAGATGCTACCCATAAACAGTAAATCGAGTTGTGCTTCTCTATAACCAACATAGAGTGGTGTGGCTGCATAAGACATGTTGGCGACGGAAACGCAATCTAGGTTATAAAGTTGATCTTTGCTACCCAAATATATATATATATAAAAAAAAAAAAAATTATTAGAGTGTAAATATTGACGTCATAATTCATTTCAGAAAGGATAAATTAGAGAATGTTGTTAATGACTTTGCAACATTAAAGCTGGAAATAGAGGATGACGTAAACTGTCACTTACACAGAGATAATCTACACGAGTATCTTGTAGCCTGGCTGATTAAAGGTAATTATATCTATGAACTATGATTTACATAGCCTATGCTGTTTTGCATTGCCTTCGTGCTTAGCGAGTAATGCGTGGTAGTGTCTCATACAAACAGACTTGTCAGCAAACAATAAACCATGAATGCGTGAAAGTAAAAATGTTGTCGGCTTCCGTGTGTTCCGATCTCTCTCTCTCTCTCTCTCTCTCTCTCTCTCTCTCTCTCTCTCTCTCTCTCTCTCTATGTTTATTACATTAAACTTGAGCCGGGATTATGTTCTCAAGCTTTCAGCGCCATCCCTTGAGAACTTCAACTTGTAAGCCGATTAAGAAAAGAAATTCGCCAAGACTGCACTCCATTAGGGCAGCACGAGCAAGGTATTTCCCTGCCAACGCCTAGGGTGCGACTCAGAGGGACCAGCAGGTAACACAAAGCACCACAATACCTTCATTACACCATTAAATCCCTTTCAGACTTTGAGTAGGTTTGTCGGCGCCGTGCAAAGTCGTGTGTGCCTTTGACTCACAGACAGGATATGAAGGGATGTAATACCATGAATTATGTTTGTACTCGACATGTAGATACACACAGTACAATTATAGACTTGTCCGCACAAAGAGGCAACAAAGATCATAAGTTGATTCAGGGGAAGCCTTGTGTTAATCATATCCCTTGACCAGTAAAGCCTCAGTAAATTAATATATTTTAATAATCTGTATATTATTCTCTTGCTACTTATACCTTCCTACCTACTTTCATCATGAAGATAAACAACTACAAAAGATTATTAATTAGAGACAAGAAGTTGGCAGTGCACCCCACGCGTTCCTTGAAGCCTGAGAAGACTGAAACCAGCGGAGGAGTTTCAAATAACAAAGAAGAAGGCAGAACCACAGAGGCGAACAAGAGAGGAGTTTCGAACGCTGAAAGAAAAAGTATCGGCACCACCAGTCTCATCACTGGCAACGGGGCATTATTAGGGTTGGCGTAAAGGGAGAAGAAGCGAGCGTCCCAACTTTGAACAATGGGGGAGAGAGTGTAATGTCTGCTGGTGTTGGGTTGCACGTGGCAGCAAGGAAAAAGGAGACCTGGGAATATATTGTTGAGGGAGAGCTAAGGGGGGGAGGAGAAGAAAGGGGAGATGTAGTGAAGTTAGTGTGGAGATGGAAGGAAGCTTGTTAGTTTTTCTTTTTTCTTTGGGTGGGTGGGGGGAATTGTAGTGTGTGTAGTGATGGAGGGAGTGGAAGAGTGGCTGGCTGTGTAGGAATATGGTGAGTGTTGGAGATGAAGAACAGGTAGCCTAAATTAAATTCAGTGCATTTAAAAGAAATATAGAAAAGAAAACAAGAGGTTTGTGGTAGGTGTAAGGGAATGAAATGGAGGTAAGAGTACGATGGGTGGATGTGAAGGTGAAGAAAGGGAACAAAACTTGAAAATGTTATACTTGGTGTTAGTGAAGAGAAAAATCTGTAATAAATGTGGAGGAGCACAGATACGCATAATTACCACCACTACAACAACAACAACAGAACAAAAAACAACAACAACCATGACCACCACTACCACAACTATCTCTACCACCACAACCTCTTTCATCTTCACCACCACCACCACCACATCCTAGGCTATATCTTCCTCATAAAATATGTACCGTACTTCAAAATGTTCCTTCACAAAATTATTTACATACAGTTTTTTCGATAACACTGTGCCGGTCAATCTTCCTCCACTATATATATAAAGAACTCACCAACCAACTTCTCACTTCTCTTTCTCTCCCATCCTCTCGTGTGTGTATGTGTGTGTGTGTGTGTGTGTGTGTGTGTGTGTGTGAGTGTGTTGTTATCCTGCTTCTTACATCAAGTCACTGAAACTCGTATTTCTATAATGTCGCCCTATTTTCCGTCCAAAGCGTATTGAATACAACTGATTCCACCAGACTATACTATTAAACAGATCTCCAACTTAAATACTGAAGTGGTCTGTTTTTCTGCTTGGCTTAGTTAGTTTGAAGTATATAATATCGTGACATCTCGAATTCGAACTCATATCCCATTTAGATCAGTAAGCTAAGCAGAAGAAGAGGAGAATGTTTTGCTTCCCCCAACATTCTCGATACAAAAGAGAAAGAATAAAACAAACAAACAAACAAACAGTAGGGAGACGAGGGACGTTGAAAAGAAAAGGCCAAGAGGTGAGGTTTAGTGAGGTAGAGTGTAGGTAGTAGGTTTTTGATGTGACAAGCTTTCCTTCCCTCTCTCTTAAACCCTAGGAAGACGCCACTCACTTTCACCACACTAGGCTCCATTTTTTTTTTTTTTTTTTTTTAACTTGACGAAAATATCCCTCATTATAATAAGCCCTGGATTTTTATGCAGGTATTTGTACTGCAAGCCAAGACAAAAAAGGACAAAACTTGGTACTTATCTGCACCTCATAAACACTGGAATTAATGTACGTAAAGGTGTTTCTAAGGTTTTATTACTTGCTGCAGAGGGGAATCGGTGAATTTTAACATGGCGAAAAAACTATTATTATTATATTATGACGTGCGGTTTCTGACAACACTATCTGCAGGGGGCGTAATGTAGAAGGTTGTCTCGGTACTACAAGCGAGTCATGATCTTCCTGTCTTAGTTCATTAGCTGGAAGTTGTGGTGTGTTGTTTGGCCATCTGGTATCATCATGTGGGGAATTATGTATTATCAAAGACAAAAAAACTCGTGTCGTGAAATCTGGTGAAAATATATGGTATAGAGGGCAAACCATACTGGGCACGAACGTCATTGTGGTGGTATTTTCATTATGTTTCACAAGTTATATTAAATAATTGGACAAGACAGCAACACGAGTTTTGTCTTTGATAGTACTTGTTGCCGAAACTAATAAATTCTTGGAAACACTGGAAACTTGATGGGACACAAACTTCCTCGAAAGCAACAGGCAGTCTCAATCTCAGGACTCAACTTTTAATGGAAGGGCAAGATTATGTAGGAAATCTTATTAATTAGGTGAAGGCAACTACACCAACAAATGCATGTAACCACGATCTAAGACACTCCATTTAATACAGCCTAAAATTTAAACGCTACAACTCCACACAATATTTCTTACATGACGCTACACAACATATTCACCAACACACTATACACCACAACACAACACTTAACTCCACAACACACCACCACAACACTCCACACCACAACACAACACAACATTACTTCACAATAACAACAACCACAACATCTCCACACCCCCAAAGCAAGCATTCCTCACTATCATTTCTCCACACCACAACACAACACCGTAACAAGTGCTAACATCCCAGCACTCCACCCCTACACATCCCATTCAGTAGTACCCACACCCAGGCTACACCCTATATACTTGGCACTGTAATGCGTGTACTGCCAACCCTCCTCAATGGCTTTGGTGGCACGCTAGGCAGATTAAGCTAATGGGTGCCAGAAACGCAAGGACACACAATCAGCATCCGAAACGGAGAGAATAAAAAGGAATTTAATCCCCTCCCTGCGACCAGAAAGGAGACAAAAGCTTGGTTGGCCACTGGAAACATTCGGACTTGCAGGAACTGTGGCACAAACTGCTGAGGAAATTCATTGTTTCCCTAAAATTATGCATTAAACACGCACTCGAATTGCCACACCCTGGAGGAATTTGGCCACATCAAGGAGAGGAAACGCAGGCAATATCAGACGGTACTATTACCCTAAAAGTTTGGTCGTGTTTTCTAATTCCTGCTGGAGCTTATTTTTAGAGAGTCAAGCTGCAAGGAGGCCGTTTTTGTATGTTAGCTGGAAGAATATTTTTTCATTAGAGAGAGAGCTTATTTGTCTTTATTGGGGGAAGGGAAGTGTTTTCACAAGATGCTAAAAGTAGGATTTTTAGATGGTGGAAAGAGCTTATGTTTTAGTTACCGAAAGAAACTTGCTTTTCGTATAATAATTGAAAGAAGTTCACTTTGAGACAGTACATTAAGATACATTTTTTTTTTTTTACAGCAACAAAGCGTCTTAATTTTTGTATACTATGATGAATAGCCTACTCTTGTTTTAAATAATGAGGTGAACTAAAACACACTGTAGTATTGATAATATAAATAATTTCAATAATGATGCGAGAACTTTTTTTATCGATACTGCAAGAAGCTTATTTCATACTCATTGGAGGCACTTTGTATTTTTAGATACTAAAGGCAGCTTATTTGGAGGAACTGGGAAGGGACTCAACTCAATTTTTTGCTCTCGTCGCGTCTTAAATTGAATCTTTTTTAGAATCAAATCACAACAAAGTACTTCTTAGCGTTTTTACATTTTATACTTTACCAAGTAATATGACTGCTAAACCTTTTCTCCCACATACCTTCATTCTCTCCTTCCTCCTTTACTTCCTCTTTTCCTTCCCTCCTTCTTCCTCAGACAACATGCAAAGGAGACAATCACTCGCTCTCGTCCCGGCTAAATGGCCCTCATCAGGCTCATTTTTTCTCCACTTTCCCGCTCTTTTAAGGACCTGAGTGGCCAAGATGAGTGGCTTGCCTGCAACCCGAGGTGGAAAAGTAGATTGAGTTTTGGCAACTTTCTTCGCATTAAAGGTGGATATCATCAATAAATTTATGTTATTAAATATATAATCGATGCACATGTAATAAGAAAATTGTTTTTTAGATTTTTGTATTTAGATTGACTTTTAGAACTAAAGCTTTGAATAACGTAAAACCACTTTCCTGCTAAAAATATATTCTTCAAAGTCTCATATATATGAACATTGAATAAGACTCATCGTCATTGAATAAATTGTGATGAAATTTAAGTTAAAAACGTATTCTCTACTTTCGACTGCTCTCTTTAGAAGTCGCCACAGTGAATCATCCTACTCCATACCAATCCCATATGGAAATGATCCGCATATATGAATTGGCAGACGAGGATTTTACGGCAGGATGAATTTTCGGAGGAGTTGTTGGGATAGAGTTTTTTATTACTATCATTTTTATGACGTGTCTTTGAAGAACAGCAAGAAAAATCAGGTGGTGGTGATGGTGGTGGTGGTGGTGGTGGTGGTGTTGGTGTTGGTGGTGTTGGTGTTGGTGTTGGTGGTGGTGTTGATGGTGGTGGTAGTGTTGGTGGTATTGGGGGTGGTGTTGGGAGTGGTAGTGGTGTTGGGAGTGGTATTAGTGTTGGTAGTGGTGGGTAGTGGGTACATGTGATGTTGGTGAGACAAATGACACACAGCCTCATTCACAACACAGGCAACACGGGTTCTCTGGCAATTTATCATGTCCCCCCACATCTCCCCCTTGTTTACCTGTCACAAGCCCGTCAGTCAGTCAGGCAGGCAGGCAGGCAGGCAGGCAGGCAGGCAGGCAGGCCTGATCAACGAAAGGCGAAATATTAAATTCTATTGGACTATAGTTGACTTTACCCTATCCAGTACCTCTAATACACACACACACACACACACACACACACACATACACACACACACACACACACACACACACACACACACACACACACACACACACACATATTTATAGATGCACAAGCACAAATATATACAAGCATAGACACACTTTTAAAATATTTTATCTAATTCTTGAGATGTGGATGATCATTAAATTATTGTTATTGTTGCATAAGCTGTTTATCCCTCAGTATGGTGGGATTAAATGTTTGTAATAAGTGGCTGCTCAAATCCAATTTTAAATCCACTACACAAGCATTCATTTGAATAACACCTCTCATTAAATTTCTCAGTACTTATCTCGCTACTTAAGGACCCCAGTGATATAGTCAGAAAATTAGAGGTTAGTGAGTTCTTCAAACATTGACACCAAACATTACCTACATTAAAGGAGCTTGTTTCGTGGCATAGTCAGGAGGAATCAGAAACCACCAGATCTCATACACGATCACAGGGTCCCTTAATTAAAATGAACTAGTCTGAACATCTCATGATAATACAATATTACTTTTATAGCGCTATTGGAAATCAGCTTAAAGTGAATTCATGGTGAAAGGGATCATCGACAAATACAGTATATTGATAGAGTTGCAATGTTAATTATAACGACGGTATATCACTGAACTCAACACTGCTAGGAAGAATATAGAGGAACACCAACCTATGCTGTCAATTGTACTGTATGTGTGTGGTGTGTGTGTGTGTATGTGTGTGTGTGTGTGTGTGTGTGTATGAGAGAGAAAGAGAAAGAATGTGTGTGCGTGAGAGAGAGAGAAAAAAAATGTGTGTGTATGAATGCGATTGTAGTGTGTGTGTATGTGTGAATGCGTGTATGTACGTACGTGTGTGTGCGAATGTGAGTGTGTGCCTGCAAAAATATACGTGTCCTAATAATACTGACGTGTGAACCCAACATGCATACATACATACTGTAGGGCCTCGTTTTTATGCCCCTGTGAATCAGAATGAGAGTTCAAGGACCCTCGTCAATTGAGTGTTCCCTGGCAACTGATGGTCTGTTTATAATTTATATGTTTTTCAGTGTTGTCTGTAGGTTTGAATATAATGTAAGTGCGGTTGTGTGTTTATGTGTGTGCATGAGTGGTGTGTGTGGCTGGGGGAGTGTGTGTGTTGTTGGGCTTGTCAGTGTCTGTGTGTGTCTG
>JAWZYT010002657.1:32500-45000 GCA_034508575.1 Petrolisthes manimaculis
AATGTTTACGGTCACAGACATTCATATTCACTCTCATAAATAACAGCTATAAATGACGTTTGTTTTCACACCTCCTCCTCCTCCACCTTCTACGCTTTACCGTTCACCTTCTAAATTTATCACTTCCTCCTTGTTGCTTATTTCGTCTCCCCACTAAATTTCGTGAAAATAAATTAATAATGTTTTTAATTATTTTATTTATAATCTGACTGACAGACAAAAATATATATATTAAAAATAAAAAATAAAACTAATTAGTACAAAACTACGGCGGCGGCGGGGCGGCGACGGGGCGACGGGGCGGCGGCGGCGGCGGGGCAACGGTGGCGGCAGCGGAAGCGGCGGCGGTGACGATGAAAAAAAAATTAATAATAAATACAAAAAAAAAAAATAATAATAATAATAATAATTATTACAAAAAAAAAAAAAATAATAAAAAAAAATATATATATATATATAAAATATATATATTTATTATTTAAAAAAAAAAAAAAAAAAAAATATTAAAAAATGCCGGCGGCGGCGGCGGCGGCGACGGGGGGGCGACGGCGGCGGCGGCGGCGGCGGCGGCAGGGCGGCGTGGCGGCGGCGGCGACGACGACGACGAAAAAATAAAAATAAATAAAAAGTAATAAAAAAAAAAGTAAGTTATTACAAAAAAATTAATTAAAAAAAAAAAAAAAAAAAAAGTTAATTATTACAAAAAAAAATAATAAAAAAAAATTATTAAAAAAAAACGAATTATTAAAAAAGGACGGTGGCGGCGGCGGCGGCGGCGGCGGCGGCGGCGGCGGGGCGGCGGCGGCAACGACGAAAAAAAAAAATAATAATAATAATAATAATAAAAATATTAAAAAACGACGGCGGCGGCGGCGACGGCGACGGGGATTACTATTTTAAAATCTAATTATATATATTTTATATATATATATATATATATATATATATATATATATATATATATATATATATATATATATATATATATAATATAAAAAATTTACAGTGATGATAATGGTAAAAAATTTACAGTGATGGTAATGGTAAAAAATTTACAGTGATGGTAATGGTAAAAAATTTACAGTGATGGTAATGGTAAAAAATTTACAGCGATGGTAATGGTAAAAAATTTACAGTGATGGTAATGGTAAAAAATTTACAGTGATGGTAATGGTAAAAAATTTACAGTGATGGTAATGGTAAAAAATTTACAGTGATGGTAATGGTAAAAAAATTACAGTGATGGTAATGGTAATAATTTTACGGTGATGGTAATGGTAAAAAATTTACGTTGATGGTAATTTAAAAAAAATTACGTTGATGGTAATTTAAAAATTTAAAAATAAATAAAAAAAAAATATTAAAAAACGATGGCGGCGGCGGCTGGGGGCGGCGGCGGCGGGGCGTTGGCGGCGGCGGGGCGGCGGCGGCGACGACGACGAAAAAAAAAAAAAAGTAATTAAAAAAAAATAATAAAAAATTTTACAAAAAAATTAATAAAAAAAAAAAATTATCTATTACAAAAAAAAATAATGTATATATATATATATATATATATATATATATATATATATATATATATATATATATATATATATTTTTTTTTTTTTTTTTTTTTTTTTTTTAAATAAATATATTATTAAAAAACCTAATTATTAAAAAAACGACGGTGGCGGCGGCGGCTACGACGGCAGCGGCGGCGGCGGGGCGGCGGTGGCGGCGGCGGCGGGGCGGCGAGGCGGCGGCAGCGGCAGCGACGGGGCGGCGGCAGGGCGGCGAGGCGGCAGCGGTGGCGGCGGCGGGGCGGCGGCAGCGGCGGCGGTTGCGGCAGCGGAGGCGGTAGCGGCGACGACGAAAAAAAAAAAAATAATAATAATAATTATTACAAAAAAAAATAATTAATAAAAAAATTTATATATATATTATTAGAAACAAAAATATTAAAAAACGACGGCGACGGCGGCGGCGGGGCCTTGCTAAATACTACAATATAAGCCCAGGTAGAAGTCTCTAGCTCAAGCGAGTCCCAAGATATGGCTATAAATGTGGTTTTGACCTTTTCGTTGACCTTGACCATTGACCTTGACATCTGAAAATCTAATCAATTGTTGCCACTACAATACCCGACCTTCTAAACAAAGTTTCATCAAAATCCGTCCATGCGTTTTTGCGTAATCCTGCTAACAGACAAACATACAGGGGTGAAAACATAACCTCCTTGGCGGAGGTAATAATATCACATTCTAAATAATCTAAACATACCAAAACGATCTATATTGTCAGTAAGGACTCACGAAGAAGATTGAAAAGAAAGCATGTAATGTTTACACTCCTAATAACTGTTAGCTGATCAATTAACTAATGAAGCGCCACCAAGCTCAGAGATGAATTTTTCATTGGATTGCTCGGACCAGATAGAGAGAAGAAGGGAGGAAGGAACAACGAGTAGACCTTCGATCGTCTTACAGCAACCATACACAGCAGGAAACGTGAAGCTGCTACCATTCTTTAACACTGAATCTATCATACTGTATACAGTGTGTCTTCCTCAGGGCTATATTCATAATCTAAAAACTCTTCTGTATTTATCTCTCCTGTCACTGCACATTCATTCACTATACAGTCTCGCACAAGACTACATATATGGATTTTTTAATTTTCTTCAAGACCCTTTGCCATTATTCAACGATGGATTTATATATACTGGATTCACTCAAATATTTCAATCTGCAAAGTTGGGTGAAAGTTATTCCAAGAAATTATTAGTCTCTTTCATCAAGCATAGCAGATACACCAATCGTGGTATACATTCACGATGAAGTTTCAGGACTTTCTTTGGATGTCAGGTAATTTTCTCGCTAGTTTAATTATTGTATTAATTAAGCATGTACAGTACTTGTCAGGTATGTGTGTATCTAAGTGCTATATGTATATTCGACTTCACGTGTACTAATGTTACCACAAGATCTGCCTCCACTGGAGAAGTGGCACAGTCGAAGAACCCAGAGATGACAACCAGATCATGATCCATTAAAGCCCTTTTCGGAGGCTAATAACCTTCTAGATGCTCTGAGTTATCCCTCTGTGTAAACCCGTCTATGAGCATGAGTCTTTGAGAATATTGACACATTAATTTAGTCGTCATCTGTCTGTAGAGTTTATTCGCTAACCTGATACACCAGTCTCTGAAAATCATATTAGTATATCATCGACATGGGAGGTCGGTGCCACCAATCCTACTCTCTTTCTTAAAACAGCAGCTATCGATTTTGTAACATCTCTGGAAAAGGCATGCTGAAGCCGAATATACATTTACTGGAGTATGGTATTAATTTTCCCTTGGATTTCTTTAAACAATAGACGAAGTGAACAAGCCGGAGGGAGATGAAAGTTTATGCAATTCTAAACAAAAAATTCTCTATATATATGTGTGTGTTTACAGAATTCCCTTGCGGGTAATTTTGTCAAATGTGGCAGTTAGTGGTGACAGGTATAGGCTGCACAAACTCAAGCTCACCCAGTGTTGCTATTTTTTTCTCCAATTTACATGATATAGTTCTGAATTGAGATTTTCTATCAATAAACCATCGTTATGTGATTTTTCTAGGAAAATTCGGTGTATTAAAGTAGGATCAGTTTAATATGCGAGTAAATCTACTGTAGCAATAAATCTAACAATGATGGCGTAACCAGTGTGTGAGGTGACTGAGGGAGTGAGGGTAATACTAGCCTCTCTGCAGAAGTTTCCAACCAGCTCTCTTGCAAGTGACATGTTGTGTCTATTCTATGTACTTTTCCCTCCCATTTTTCTACAATACCATTCACATTTATAAATGTGTAGCATACAAACATGATTATTATCTATGGGTTCTGTAATGTCAACACTGAAGCATCGGAAACAAAGTACAAACAGAGATTTCCAACAACATATGACCTAATTAATCTTAAACAATTCCATAAAACACACATTTATAGAGCATGGTTTGTTTAGTATTGCATAAGTTTTTATTTCCCTGCAGCTCTGCCACAACTCGTGAGACATCCTGTATATTTAATTCTAGCCAATATTTCATTCGTGTGTGTCTATTTCATGCTAGTAATTATGGTGATTTTAAGAAAGTATCATAGTTAACCTAATGGTTTCATTAATATATAGTAAATAGAATAACCATGAGTAGCTATTTAATGGTAGAGGTCAGAAAAGTCCATCTAAATGTTCCCAAGGTTGTAGGTTCGTGGTTCACTACTCAAACATTGAGTGAGGAATAGTAGTCGTCTTCTATGACCTACCTTCCTGACCTGACCTGACCTGACCTAACCTAACCTAACCTACCCTCAATACAGGTGTCCCAGAAGGCTTAGCTCAGGTATATATAAATAACATTTTATGTCTCGTTTCAGTTGAGGGGATTATTTATTCATTCCTCAGAACTGTATCAGGAAACAAAATCATTTCAATATACATTCGAGAGATTTGTGTTTTAGCATAGTTTGGAGAAATCAATATCCCTTCAATTCTCAAATATTAACTAATTCCATTAAGGAATATTTGGGTGCATTGGAGGCTTGCAGTTCCTCCAAATTATACGAGGAAATAGATCTAACAGATCAATTGGATTTATTTGTAATCTGTTGCCTGATGTAGTTTGGATGAATCTATTGCTCAATAATTATGAAAACTGTACACTCCCCTTAATTAACACTCCCACTCCACCAGGCCTGCTTGCTGTCACTCCCTCCTACTCCGTCACCGTATACCATTTACGTACTAACGGTAAGCCAGACACCGTGACCTGTCTCAAGCTGACCAACCTAAACCTCTTATTGGCACATCTACAATCCAAGGGCTGCGTCCCAGATGTGTGTTCCTCTCCCAGTCACTCCTCTGTGGGAATTATTACTGCTGGTGATGTTGGGGATGGTGGTAGTAATGTTGTGGTCGATGGAACTACTGAAGGTAATACTACTGGTGGTGGTGCTACTGATGGTAGTACTACTGAAGGTGATACTACTGATGGTGGCACTACTGAAGGTAACAGTACTTTTGGTGGCACTACTGAAAATAACATTACTAAAGGTGACACTACTGATGGTGGCACTACTAAAGATGGCTTTACAAAAGGTACTGCAAGATGCCACAAGAATCAAACCTCCTCCTACCTCACTAACCTCAACATATCACCACCACCCTCGGCTGACATAACCTACTGCACATTGGAGAACTTCACCATTTGCTTCTGGTTCAAAGCTGACTACTTCATGGAGGATACGTCCTTCTTCAGCTACGCCGTCAGTGACTCTAACACTAACGTCTTAATCGTGGGTATGTCGACCCCTTTGTTGATAGGAATTGCATATGAAATTTTTCCCAGGTTTCGATGAATAGCGTTAACAATACCAGCAAAATTTGTGAGCAAGTAATAATAATGTACAGCCATGGCCGATAGTGCTGGACCAGGGTCCAAGGAGTGTTGGAGAGCAACTGAACAGAGTTCGAAAAAGTGAGTCTTCTAAACCTCTCTCAACGGTGAGAATGGTTTGGAAAATTCACTTGTTCGAACTCTGTTTAGTTGTTCTCCAACACTTCTTGGACCCTGGTCCAGCACTATCAGCCATGGCTGTACAGTACAGTCGGCGGCAAAAGTCCTGTCGCCTCACTTGCTTCACTGAGGCACGCGATGTTCATAGACTCGAGATTATTAGGTGTAGAAAACGTGTGTATTTCTCGAGTCCATGAATTCTGTGTGTCTCGTTGGAGCAGGTTAGGCGACAGGACTTTTGCCGCCGACTGTACATTGAACATCCAGTGAAACCTCAAGTCGGGAGGCAATATAGCAAAACCTCAAACTACCATTAAACTAAACAGAGTCGCTTAAGATGGTAAAGCTAATCATGAGAGAATAACTACAGTACTTTGCATAATGTTATGCTATGCAGAACTATTATTGTATAAATAATAATGAAGAATGTTAGTATAAAAATCACCATGCAGGTTCTCCATAATAATAAGATATTGCATAAAACTTTCAGGTGTGTGGATGGGAGATATATACCTACACTACCAATACAAGCGAATGTCCACGACCCTCAAAGAAACTGTACAGCCCTATCGTTGGTACCATATGTGTATACGACTGGACGCTGGTCGACTCTCACTCCACCTGGATGGCAACAACAATATACTGAAGGACATGAAGCAAGATACACCATCTCCGCCACTCCCACTGAATGGTACTATAGTCATCGGCAATGATCAAGACTCACTAGGTGGAGGTTTTGCTAAGGCTCACTCTTACTTTGGTGCTGTGTCTGGGTTCACCATTTGGGACCAAAGCCTAAGCCAACAACAAATGGTGGATTTGTTCAATTGTAAGAATTCAGTGGTATATCTACTGGGCTGGGATGAAATACCATGGCAACTTTTGGGCGACATAGTATCCAATGAAGGAAATCCGTGTCAGGAGGCACACATGTCCCAACACTTCATATTTCCAGAGAAAATGTATTTGGAAGATGCCAGAGCTTTTTGTCATAGGATTGGAATGAAGCTGCCAGCACCAGTAACACGAGAGGAACATCGTCTTATATTGTCTTTTATGAACCAATCCTTAGATGAATGCATTTCTCCCTGGTATTCTAAACCATTAATATGGCTGGATATACAATATTTTGAAGAGCATGATCAGTACATGGATAGACAAACTAACAAATCTTTAGAATATTTTCCATCACTATTAAATACCGCTCTATCATCTAAAGATATAGCTATTGACTCAGATGGGAGATTATGTAGAATGCGTTTCGGCAAACTTGCATGTGTTATGTGTGTGGGAGGTTTTCTTACGAAGGCATACTACCTACAGAATCAGTGTCAGGAGGATAACAGAAGGACATTTTATTCAACCTTTTATCCAAGAGGAATGTCTAGTAATTTCATGTCCTTGTACAGTCCCTCAGGAAGAAAAATCGTACGTAATTCAAGCACCGTGTGGAACTTGTATATTCCTTACTTACCAAAGCCCATTGCTTCCTTCACTGGGCTCGTCCCACCTATCGGCCGCCATCAATGGACTGTCATGAATAACAAACTATTGTGTGCAGAGAGTCAACTTCAAGTAGAATACCTGATTCAAGATAAAAGCCAGAAGATATATTCAGCAAGAAACCTGACCCTAAGTTCATGTGAACCTGGCTACTTCACATGTTTGAGTGGGAGTTGTATCCCTCTCAACCAGCGGTGTTCTCTGGTGTCTGAGTGTACCGACCACAGCCTCAGTGACGAGATGAACTGTGTCCTGGTACGAGTCCCTGACGGCTATCAAAAGTTTCTCTCTCCTGCCAGCCCCACCCTCCATCTTGGTCTGTCTCTCAAGCTTCATATGGTAAGGTTAACAGACTACTAAACGTGTCTCAGTGGTAACAATAGTAGCATACGTCACACACACAGTGTTGTATTTTCTTCCTTTGTCCCATTAGAAAATATATTAAACTACAGGAAAAGGAATTACAGTATATGCCTTTTTTGGCCCATTCAGCGCCGATTACTCCTGCGAGTCATTTGTATTCTGAGAATTGTGAATTTCCCTGGGTTACAATACAATACAGTTCTACTGGTGACATTCGTAAATGTTGTAGCAAGGCTGCATTATACTGTATATCGTACATTGTTTTGATTAATTTTATTGACTGAGTGACAACAAGGTAATGTGTCGCCCCTATTTTGCATAATATCTCTGTAATTTTCCAGATATAATATTAGAATTAATTGAACATTTGCAAATATATAGGTAAGAGAACATTTCTTACATTTCATTAAATGATATTGTATAACATTTCTGCAGTGCTTGTTATTTACGATGAAGTGGTTGTTTATTAACAGATTACGTCAGTGGACCTGATGAACATGATAGTAAAGGTGTCATTCATGGTAAAGCTACACTGGAAGGATCACCGTCTCACCTTCACCAATCTTCACGACAACCCACAGTTCAATGGTCTTTCTCTCACTCCTGAATCGGATGTTTCTGTCTGGCTGCCGGTCATTAGGGTGGGTGAAGCCTTTTCTATTACAAGCACCATAAGCAAGATATAATTATTTAAAGCAACTTTGCACTATGATGGGCTATAAGGTTTTGTCGGAGGAAAAGAGGCTAACGCTTCCTTCAGGCAGTGACAGGAAGATTGAAATAATTCATAAGTTCTTGCAGGTACTATGCTTCTTGACAGTTTGGAGGACACACACACACACACACACACACACACAGTCCTCTAATATATAACTGAACAAACAAAGCCCAAACGAATGCGTGTGACTTGTACTATTAGCCACAAGAATTCGTACACACGCTGTTGGGTTTGTTGTTTTTCAGTCCCGGAGTCAATCGGTAGATCATTTTACTCGAGTACTTTCGGAATGATAACCTCTCTTCCCAAATAGCCTGTGTAAGACTTTCTGTGGCCAACTGTACATACATTCAGATGCACTTCTGAGTTCCTTGCCCTCGATTCCAGTTGGAGAATGAGAGTCGCCTGGAGGGGACGGTGCCTCCTTTTACTAAACTACAGGCGCTTAAGTCCACCACTGGCATAGACATTGGCACTGGTGAGGACTTTAGAGTACTAATATTTGACAAATATGCTTCCTTTACTTTCAAGCCGGTAACTATAATCTTTAGATGTTCTGATAAACCTGGTATTATTATTATTATTCATTCTTTGAATAAGTACAGCACTTTACCAGCGTGTTAATACCTGATATAGTTTGTCTGGGTGTGAATCAGATATCCCACTCGATACCAGCACAAAAAGAAATATTTTCCACTCAATCCTTCACTTTCAATAAACAATGCTTTAATTAAAGGTGGCAAGAACTTCTTCACCCGTTTGGTCTGGAAGTCACTTCTTATTCTACGAAATTCATAAATAACAATAGCACAATGTACTGCATGTATTTACCATAACTTTCTTGTTACTGATCAGACTACCTGTACTACGGGAAAGAGACAACACTGGAGTACGTCCTCAAGTACCAGAGTAATCTGTTGTGCTTCTTCTACCTCGATTATTATCCGTTCGACAGCCAGACCTGCAGCATTGACCTCAAAGTCACGAATGCACCCAACGAACTCATCACATACCACTACCTTGAATCTGCTACGACAATCCAGTTGTCCCAGTTAAACTCTCTGGCGGAGTTCTATGTTGATGGACTCCAGCTGTCGTAAGTATATATATATATATATATATATATATATATATATATATATATATATATATATTTTTTTTTTTTTTTTTTTTTACCTCCCTGTTACTTGTGGTGCAGCTGAATTTGTTGTCACTATAAAAGACAATGATCACATACCAATTTATTTTCTATACCGTTTTTACATTGCAGTAATCTACTAAGTTATATTAATTGTTGATTATTAAAATGCTTTCACAAAGGACAAGCAGGTTGAAGGTCTGACGTTTATGTTAATTAATTGTCAGGCATTAAATTCACACCGATACATTTTCTCTTATATTACCCAAATTCTATCTCTGTCTGTCTGTCTCTCTCACTCTCTCTACAAACTAATATTGCAACACGCTAGTCAGACTAGACAATCATTAATAAAACAGTATAACCCACTACACCTACACACGTCTAATTTCTTCTATTCATTTAAGGGACCCTGTGATGTAGTCAGATAATTGGAGGTATAGGAATCCTTCCAATATTGCCACGAATCACCACCTTCATGGAAGGTACAGCCATGGCTGATAGTGCTTGACCAGAGTCCAAGGAGTGTTGGATAGCAACTGAACAGAGTTCGTAAAAATGAGTGTTATAAACCTCTCTCAACGTTGTGAATGGTTTGGAAAATTCACTTGTTCGAACTCTGTTCAGTTGCTCTCCAACACTCCTTTGACCCTGGTCAAGCACTATCAGCCATGGCTACTTGTTTCGTGGCATAGTCAGGAGGAATCAGTAACCACCAAGTATCACACACGATCACATGTATGTAGAATCCTTAATAAACACAAAGTAATCTAATGTTTCTACGTACTATATAATATCTCCTTCTATGCTGCCGTACGTGGGAGCAGCCTCAAGAATGGGTCACGGCATATCAGGGCCACCTTCCACCTGTTACGCCGTCCAGCCTACCACCTCTTCTCCACCTACCTGCCCACCGTCCTCCTCCACTCCATCGGCTTCTTCACCCTCAGTATCCCTCCCCAGAACTTCCAAGACCGAGGCACCATGAGTCTGACTACCATGCTAGTCCTCGTCTCCCTCTACACCGAGCTGCAGTCCGGGTTACCCAAGACGGCCTACCTCAAGCTCATCGACTTATGGTTCATTTGTAGTATTTGCTTCCTCACCTCGATCATCATGGTGCACCTCGCCACCAGTAACACCAACAGCAGTATGATCAGCGTAGGGAATGTCAACACAAACATGAAGTGGTTTGACTCACAACACAACCTGAAACGCAACGGCAGGATTCTCAGGGTAGCTCAATACTGTCTTGGCTCTGTCTATCTCATGTTCCAAATCATTTATTGGGCATGTGTTTTCATATTATCCTAACCTGTGGCTGATTTTGACATCACTCCACGTATATAGTTATTTTTATGTAGATGCTTATTATGAAGCAACATAAGATTTCTCCGGTTATACTGCACTATATTCCCACATTCCCACATCTGGCTCCAAGCGGGTTTTTGTTTCTGATTACGTGATTGGTTGTTTTAAGGATAATGCTCGTTCAAGGGCTCATAGCGTACGTGACGTGTCCATACTTCGTCCACACTTCTCTTATCTTTGCTAATTTGATCTACTGTATTATACCTAAACTACTACACGTTTCAGCGCCGGACAGACGCTGTTTCTCGCAAATATCTTCTAAATGAATCGTTGTATAAGTATAATATTTCAGCACACTAATTTTAATATCCGGGCCTAATTTATGGCTGACATACCATATTCCTATATGTGTTATGCGAGGAGTTTACTCGTGAAAAAATCACAAAACTGGTCAGTCATATTGACGCATTCGAAGGAAAGTGTGGGGTAGGGAAGAAAGGAAGGAAGGAGTGGTGTGGTGTGGGGGGTGTTCGGGGTGTTGGTGGAGGGGTTACACGAGTACCCCACACTCCTTCGATTCTCTATGAAGTCTTAGATATGATGACTGGATTAGGCTTAATATCACTCAGTAAACTTCCTAACATAACACATATAGTAATATGGTATGTCAGCCATAAATTAGGCCCGGGTATTAAAGACAGTGTGTTGAAATATTATATTGACACAACGATTCATTTAGGAAATATTTGCGAAAAAAGCGTCTGTCCGGCGCTGAAACGAATAGTAGGGAACCCAGCACGTGTTTATGTGTTTAATATAACAAATATTGATAAACATTATGTGATAAGACGAGCCTATAAATACAGAAACTTATCTAATAGACAAGATCTAGAATACCAAGGCCTTGAAGGGTCTATTCATCGCGGTTATCGGGCTGGGCTGGTGATCTTAAGGGGAGAGTATACTTTTGATAGATTGGAGTGCCTTGATTCCTCCAAAGTATGCCAGGAAACAGACCCAGATGAAGAAAAATAATGGTATCCTGTTGCCTGGAATAGTTTGGAGAAATCATAATCTCCAAAAATGTCAAAACTATACCCTCCCCTTAATTAGCCCCCAATCTGAGGCCATCCTCGGTCTACCTAATATGGGACATAAAAGTAGTCTCTAGGATGAGGGTACAGTCGGCGGCAAAAGTCCTGTCGCCTCACTTGCTTCATCGAGACATGCCATGTTTATATTGTTAAATAACAAAATAGTTTGATTCCATCTTCTGCCTGTTGTCTTATTTTACATTTTCATGGAGTTACCACTACTACTACTATTGCTACTACTACTACTACTACTACTATTTCTACTACTACTACTACTACTACTACTACTCCTACTACAATATGTGTATCAGAGAGAGAGAGAGAGAGAGAGAGTGATGAAGAAGAGAAGATGCCACATAACGCCAATATACAAATAATAGGTTGGTCGTTTGAATGGAATATAGAACTGTATTGGACTGTCAATCCACTTCTGTCTGATGATGTAATACACGAAAGAATAATCAATCTTACTTACTGTTTCACTTATGATTTCTACTGTGGTTATTTGAGTTCATGTGAGAGAAAACTCAATAATGTGTGGATGGTTGGGATGGAAGGTGTAGGAAGGGGAGGTGAGGAGATTTATGTTGTGTCAATTGAAATAATATATGTCTGTGTCTGTGTGTGTGTGTGTTTAATTGATGTGTGTGTGTGGGGGGGGGGGGGGACGGTGAGTGTGTATTTTTTTTAATTATTTTTGCGAATGTATGTAAGTGTGTGTGTGTGTGTGTATGTATTTTTTATTGTGTATATGCGTGAGTGTGTGTGTATGTATATATATATATTTTTTTTGTGTGTGTATTTTATGTGTGTGTGTATTATTTTTCGTGTGT
>JAWZYT010002657.1:47500-105124 GCA_034508575.1 Petrolisthes manimaculis
TTGCCATTGGATGATAAACTGAGAAGATCACTTGAACACATTGATAATAATGCAACTGATGAACAATGCCAAAATACTCTTTGTGAAAAGTTTACACACTAATTAGTTAGAGAGAGCCAGAGAGGTTTTATCTTTATTTCAGACCAGTATAATCCATGATAAGTGGTAAACTATAATTCATAAGTTTTTCCGATGCAAATTCAACTTTCTCAAAAGTTTCATGTAATTTCATATCAGTTCCAAATTAAATTATTTACATTGCGGTCATTTTTATTTAAAGTTATATATATTAATAATGCATTGATGATGTAAAATCTGCCTCGGTGTTTTCGTCACTATAAAATTATTTTCATTTTGGTTTCATGTACCGTATTGTAATATAATATGTATGCAACTGTAAGACATAATATTAGACGTAATTAAATAAATATGCCAGCAGTAGTGTCATGTTATTTTATTACTATATGCCTCAGAAATTTAAACAAATATAATTTTATCACTGAAAACAGTCTGAGGAAATAAGAGTTCCATCCAAGGAAGATAGTCTGAGGAAATATGGTTCAATCTAAAGATTTGTTTTATTATTATTCCCAGAAACATTTATGAGAGCACTGTGTACAGTTACCATCAGATGACTGGACGCCACCTCATCCACGACTATACTGCTGTTGTATCTGGTATCAGTGAAATATATGAACTGGACCGAAATCCAATCATCTGCTCTAGTGAAACAAACCCAGGGCTAAGTTGTCAATATGCAGATTTAACGTTTCTGTAATGAATATCATACAAAAACTAGCGTATTGTTGTACTAGGTGGCCACGAGTCATCTGCCAGCTGGTGGCAACTCTATACCTCGGTGGTGTCTACTGGCAGTGTTGCCATGTCTGCTTGACCAAATTTCCCTAACTTCAACATCAGAATTTCCCTTTTTACCTCAATTATTCCCTGTTTACTCCTGAACATTGATGGTCTTTTAGGTATTTCATCTTGTAGAAATTTCCCTGTTTACTCTTGAGCGAACTGTATATTATTTCCCTGTGTGGACTTCGAAATTCCCTAAAACAGAGAAATCTCCCTGCACCTGGCAACACTGTCTACTAGTCCATTGATCGGTCTGGCACTGGGAGGAGTGTTTGCCTACCCCCTCACTACTCCCTAACACACACACACACCAGACGAGAGAGAGAGAAACAAGAGAGAGAGAGACGAGAGAGAGAGAGAGAGAGAGAGAGAGAGAGAGAGAGAGAGAGAGAGAGAGAGAGAGAGAGATACTGTTATATACAGTCACGTAAATGTAAAAGAAATGTCCGAAAAGCTCTTAAGAATACACCCAAGAACGATTTACAACACTCCACGTAATCAGTTATATTTCTGTTTTTGTGATGCGTTAAAATAAATTTGCGGGTGCGCGTCCCTCTCGTAACATTGCAATTAACCCATCCAAGGAACAAGGACGCCACCACCACCACCACCTCGTCGTAAAGGAGAGACTATAGACGACGGCATTCATTCACCCACCAGTGACTATACAGGATGGCGGTGTTTCTGTGCGGTCAACCCGAGAGCCTGGACAAAATATCGAAGACCCAGCGTTGGTTCGTCTTCGTGATTGGGATGATTGAGACGATGCTGTGGTCGGGCCTTATTTTCGGATGGCCCTCCCTCGTACACGTGTTGAAGTTACAAGGTGTCTACTCTAACCTCTGCCTCCAAGACTATACCTTTGATGGTGGCAATAAAAACAACATTAGCCACACTACGACTTTCTCCAACGACGACCATGTGGACCTTTTGCCTTCTGTTGCTACGACTGCCAATGAGGTGAGTCTTACTTGTGTTTATTTTTTTTTTTTTTTTTTTTCATCATTAGGTAGTAAGCGAATTGGATATCATTTAGTTATTTAGTTATTGTATATAGTAGTAATTTAGTTATCCTCTTGTGATATTTTAGTAGTTATTATTTAGTAGTAGTTTAGTCATAATTTAATACGGCTTTATTAGTTATAGTAGTAGTAGTAGTAGTAGTAGTAGTTTTAGGGGATAATATTATAGTACAATGTTGTTTAATGTGTGGAAACCGATTCCTCTAAACTAATTATTTTCCAAGCAATAGACCACCATTTATTAGTGTTCATCTGGTTGTGTTTCCTGGCATACTTTGGAGGAATTTATTAAGGTGCTCCAATGTACTACCAAAAGTGAATTACCTACTTAATAAGCTATTATTTTGAAGGTTTATAAATGGGCTACTGATTCCTCCAAACTATGCCCCGAAATAGATCCCTCATTAAAGTAACATTAGGGTCGTTCGTTTGGTGGCAGAGTTTGGAGGATTCCCAGACCTTCCAATTCACCAATAAGAGAATTTCCCCATAAGGTGGTAATTCTTTTTTGGTACATTGGAGTGCCTTGATTCCTCTAAAGTATGCCAGGAAACAGGACCAGAAGAGCAAAAATAATAGTGTTCTGTTGCTTGGAATAGTTTGGATGATTCAGTTACAGATTTACCAATACAAAACTTCTCCCTTAAAGGGGTGCGGGAGTAGGGGACAGACTTAGGGGGGGGGGGGTTGGGGGATGTGGGAAAAGGGAGACAGGCATGGGGTGGGTAGAAAACCTGTTCCCTATTCCCGCACTCTCCTAACCCCCCCCCCCTCCCCCCCCCAAGCCTGTCCCCTGTAAATGAAATGGACACACTATCAAACCTAAGCATACGTGACAGATATTGTTATGACAGTTCATCAGATTAAGATGCTGACTGCCTGCGATATATAGAATGGCGTGCCACAAAACAGAGGAGGTTCATTTAAACTGGGATCAATTTGGACCGTATAGCGAAATAAATCCTCGGCCTAGTTGAAAAACAAACAAAAATAATAATAATAATAATAATAATAATAATAATAATAATAATAATAATAATAATAATAAATAAATTCAGGAACGATACTCCTACAGTCACACTTAGAACTGGTTATCCTTCCCCTGTGCCTTCAGGTTTATCTGCAGCTCATGTGTTTACACTTACTGCATACATCATTACCAAGTTGTAACTCGGCCTATAACAAATTACTCTTCCCTTGTTCACTCTCTGACCATACAATCTAGCCTACCTGAGTCGAAGCCCGAAATCGGAGGCAGGGTGTTTCTGAACGACAGCCCACCGCCACCCACACCATCACGATGCCAAACACATCTCGAACCAATGGAGGCTTTGGGTGGACTGTTGTGCAGTAACCACCTGCTCCAGATCTCAGGCTTCGGCTGGGGTAACTAGACCTTATGGTCAGCGAGTGTTGTACTGTACGTACAGTACCTTCCATAAATCACATTTCCAAATCTTCCCTTCCCTCCCACGTACTGTACTTATCCATAATTACAATCGTCCATTTCTTTTACCCTCCCATATGCCCCTACATTCAACCTCAAAACACTTTTTTCTTTTACCTCCCTCCAAATAACACAATCACCCATTCTTATTTTCCCTCCCATACCTTTCTATATAATACAAACACCGGCCCTGTTCTTCTATTCCCTGCCACAGACATACATACATACCTATCCCTACAACAGTCACCCCTTCCTTCTATTCCCTGCCACAGACATACATACATACCTATCCCTACAACACAGTCACCTCTTCCTTCTATTCCCTTCCACAGACATCTTTAAACTGCATTGGTCAGGATGAGAAGTTCGCCCTGATTTATACCGTGGCTTGTGTCCTATACTCCACCCCTGGGATCCTGGTGGGGTACGCCCTTCACCATCTGGGTCTCGCCTTCACCAGGGTCGTGGGAGGTCTCATGGTCAGTGGGGGATTCGTCCTCCTGTCGTTTACTTCTGCAGGTGAGTAACGTTAGGGAGTTGATTCAAAACACATTTCTTCCATCAGTTATTTCATTTTCGACTTTACACTGTTATGTCATTATGTTTTGTTAATATTTATAATTATTTAATTAATATTATTATAGAGGTTGTGGTATAAGGGAGGCGAATGCTAGAGTGATGGGTATTATAGTGGTCTGAGTTTGGAAGAGACATTTCAGGTAGGGAACTGTGACCGAATCAGCTACTGATGGTGAATGGTGAACTATTGGAGTAGGTACAGTGTTTTAACTATTTGTGGACTAATTATATGGTGAGTGGTAAAAATATAGAGTTAGAGGTGAAATCTAGGATAAATTAAGAAGGGAAGATGTTAGGAGGAATGAATAGGATGTTAGGCTGTAGGTCACTTATAGAATGGACGTAAAGAGAAGGTTACAAAAAAGGGATAGCATTGCCCTTTACCCTGTAACAAAGGACCTCAAACATGGAATATGAGGGTACAGGAGAAGAAAAGGTTAAACGTAGTAGAGATGAGGTATCTGAGGAGCATGTGTAGTGTGATTCGGATATACAGAGTCAGGAATGAGGATGTGAGAAGAAGGACAGGCTTTTTGAGAGAGTTAACCGGCCGTGCGCAGACCAGAATATTATCTTTGGACACGTGGAAAGAATGGAGTAGGATAGAATGGTGAAGAGAAGAATAGGTTTAGATGTGGGAGGTGTGAGGATGAGAGGAAGGCCACAGAAAGGTTGAGTATACAGTGTGAAGGGAGCGTTGAAGGAAGGGGCTCTTATGTCTGTAGGGTAGGGAAATGATTTATCGTAACAAAATCGAATAGAGAAGGGCGGTCAGTCCTTGAAACTTGGGTAGGTATCCCTATATGGTGCGTAATATAAGGACTGGACGGGGAGTTGCCCTTATAATGAAGAGGCAGGGGTAAACCAGATGCGTTTTTTTTTTTTGTATGTTCCGACACTGGACATAGCCTTCATCAAACCCGTAACCGTGGCCCAGGTTAACTGCTACTCACACACACACACGTCACGACTTCCGAACTGGTACCCAGCCACAGAGGGAGAGAAATGAGGGTAATTCCCAAATACTGCAGCTGTTATGGTACCAGTGAGGGTGCTTTACAACGTTCGGTGGCCTTATAGTTAGTGCTTGAAACTCAAATAGAAAGAGTAAATATTCCCATGCCCTCACAAGATGGGAATCTATCTCCCGACCTGTTGTGGTTAGTGCTAATATGACCAGATAAAGTGGCATTCTTAACCAGCCTCTATTTTAACAACATATGTAATTTACTATATGAGAAGCATATGACCATCTCTGCATGTAAATAGTATTACAACATCACCAAGCTCATAATTATATACGTATGTGGAAATAAAGCGAACTTATATATACTTCCTATACTGTACTTCAATATGTACTCCTTTATCTACACTAGTGACGCCTGACTACCTGTGGGGAGCGGCCATCTTAGTGTCAGTTGGCGGGAACACAGTGAGAATGGCGGGATTACAGTTCGCCAACCTCTTCCCCTCAAACCGCAACACAGCCATGGCCATAATCAGCGGTATCTTCACACCTTCTGCCGGGGTGTTCATGATCCTGCAGGTGAGGCTGTAGGTAGTGGTGGGAACGAGGGTATGTATAGAGGTAAGGAAGGCAGTAAAAGGGTTGTAAAAATTAAGAGTAGAAGTTGTATGACGAGTGGTAGGGTATATTATTGGGAGGGTGTGGTGTGGTGTGGTTGTAGGATTGTTGTTAGTACTGTAGTTGTATGCATGGAGAGTGTCAGGGTTGCGGAAAGAGTGGAGTGGTTGTAAAATGGTTAGTAGTGGTTAGTAGTGGTAGTGGAGTGATGGGATGAGTGGAATGGTTGTAGAAATGTTGGTTGTAGTTGTATGAAGATTGGGAGGGTAGTGGGATGGGTGGAAGGTGTACAAGTTATTTTGGTTTCAAGATTTGAATAAAATTACCCCTTTCTGTGTGTGTGTGTGTGAGAGAGAGAGAGAGAGAGAGAGAGAGAGAGAGAGAGAGAGAGAGAGAGAGAGAGAGAGAGAGAGAGAGAGAGAGAGAGAGAGAGAGAGAGAGAGAGAGAGAAAGCAAACCATGTACGAGAGTATGGACACCTTTATCTTCTTCATGTACACACACACACACACACACACAAATCCGTCTTTAATATTACCTGTGTTTTCGTTTCCCTGACATATGTTAACGCGTTGGATGTACCAGAAAGGAGAGAGTAGCTGGCACCATCGCTGTTGGTTGTTTGCCGCTGCAGCTTCCCTCATCGTGCTATTGACGCCTCTCATACCACGCCACCACATTCCCTTCACACTACACCGTGAGTATAGAAGTTTTATGGATTTAAAATAAGCCATACATACATTCACGTAGGCAGATTTACCTGTTAATGCTGTTCACATGCTTTACCTTACAATACAGCATGCTTCTTTTGTAAATACCACGTTATATACATTAAGCCCAATAAACAATGGGTAGACTCATCTCGTATGCATATTATATTGTGTCCTGCTGATTGTGATATTATCGTTTCATTATTATTTATCATACCTAGGCTAACTTAGTGCAAGCCTTGTAATTATACGGTACTTTATCTTTGCTTGAGTTATAGTGCCACTGTACCACTTGGAGGGCGGGTGAGAAGAGGGATGTATCTCCTATATATGGTAATCGCCTCTACCGAATATTTGTACCCAGCCGCACTCAATCAATCATTCTCTCTCTCTCTCTCTCTCTCTCTCTCTCTCTCTCTCTCTCTCTCGTGGTTGTTATGTTCTAGGCTAACCTTCAATTAATAGGCAGGAGCGTTCATTTTTTCCCTGTATCTCAACATGGAACTACTTTTTGTGGTGTAATTAGTGCAGTTCATTGATCATCAAACACGTGGAGTAAAAGTGAGTTACGAAACTCTCATTTTAAGCCGCCTATGCTAGATCACTTCTTGTGTCGTGTCTATTGTTAAGCAAAATATATAGAGGAAATTGAACACTAATTTCAAGGTTACAGACGACATGCAGAACGTGTACATACATACATTCATATAAAATTCTACGAAATTGAAGGACTGAGGCCGTGACAATATATAATATAATAATCTTCCCTCTCTCCAACCCACGGTCGACAGAAGAGGAGGTAAAGGAGAAGGAGATAGAGAAGGAAGAGGAGAAGTCAACAGGCAGAGTGAAAAGCAAACAACAGCACGAGACGAGCATCAGAAACAGTATCTTCTCCATCTCCTCCCTTCTACACGCCTACTGGTTATTTATGAACTTCTTTGGCGTCTCCCTTTTCGCAACACATTTCAATTCGTGGATCAACCTCTTCTCCAAGTCCACGGAAGAGAGTGAGTTCATTTGATGTATTGTACAGTAAAAGTTTAAATATAGTAATGGGTAAAATTGTAAAGTAATATATATATATGCACTAGCTGCTATTTTCGTGTATACGTGAAAAAAAATAACAATGGATTATAAGCTCTGACTCTCTCTCTCTCCCAGGTATACAGCCAAAAAATATTGATTATAGAATTGGACCAACACACTCTATAATAATAATTATAAATGCATTAAGCACAATGTCTCTCCCTCAGTGAAAGATATATTATATACAAAGAATAATGCACTATAAATTTTCTTCCCTTTCTCAGATGACTTATTTAATTAACATACTGCCACTCTATAATTCTTTACTCTCCAGGTCAAAACAATAGTAATAATTATAATGAAATATATCTCACTCACTCACTCACATTCTCTTTTTTTCTCCCTCTTCCCCAATACCGGTATCATTTCTCACTTCCTCCCTCACCACTTATACTCACTTCTTCTCTTCTTCCTCTCGAGACCCTACTATCATTTCCCACTCCCTCACTCATTTACTCACCACACTTACTTCTTCTCTCCCTCTCCCCCTCTCTATCACTTCCCACTCACTCCCTCACTCACTCACACACTCTCTCTCTCTCCCCCCACACACACAGCCAGCCAGTATTCCTCGTTGTACGGTTATGCCAACATTCTCTGCTTCTTCATCACTCCCATCCCAGGCATCACCATTGATCTCCTGAGTCGACGGTATAAGAGAGGTAAGGAAGGGAAGGAACACTTGCTTCAGCATTGGCTAGTGAAAATCAACACATCGTGCATGTTCTTTATAATAAAGTTACTTATACTGTATTTACTTTACAAAATGTAAAGTCTAAGCACGTAACAAGTTGCTAGAACCTGACACGCAACTACCGGTACAGTTGACCATATTTTCCTACAGGCTCAACCCTAAATGTTTGTCTTTGTAATATTCTCATTAGTCTCTGAAGATGACAATTTTTGTCAATAATGATTTTAGTATACACTAGTATTTTTAGTATTATGAATTGTGTAACAACAATTATCTTATTAATTTCCTTTCAGCACCTACCAATGGTAACAGAATAGTCTACACAGATTGATCATTTCTTAGTGAAATTTCACAGCCTCCATTGTTTACATTTATTAAGTGGTCATACCATTATATACCCAACTTAAAATATTATTTATACATTATTACCATATTATAAATCAGACACACACATGCACCTCACTCTCCAACTATGCACATACATATCACTCTCCGAGGTCTTCGATGTCTAAGTCAATTTAATTTCATCCTCAGATCTCTCATTTTTTTTATTTTTTTTTACACACACTCCCATTCAACAGGTAAGACCGGACTGAGAGCAGAGGTGGCCTCACTTCAAGCCATGATGCTACCCATGGTGGTGGTGAGCTGCACAGCCTTCACCCAGATGTCTATGTTGCTTTTCCGTTCACCCTGGGCTGTGTATTTGGGTCTCGTTTGTCTCATTATCAACAGACCCTCTTGTCTCGCCGTGGGCATCCCCTTCATTAGAGCCAGGTGAACGAGAGGGACACATTGGTTGACTGTTGGTGAAAGAAGTCCACCTCAGATATAAGGATTGCAGTAGTAAATGTAGTAGTAGTAGTAGCAGTAGTAAATGTAGTAGTAGTAGTAGTAGTATTGGTTGATTTTTTAATTTATCTGGAAGCAACGCAACATCGATGTCATATGCTGGAGTTTGTTTTTATAATTATTATTTTTATTATTTTTATTATTATTATTATTATTACTGTTTTCATTATTATTATTATTAATATTGTTGTTGTTGTTATATTATTTTTATTCTCGTTACCAGGATCGTCTCGTAAACTTTATGCTCGTATCCTCCTTCTTCTCCTCCAGGTTTCCCGCCCAACACTTCAACCGCCTGATCGGAATACAAGGAACAACGATGGCTATGCTTACCTTCCTTCAGTACCCACACTTCACCTGGACACAACACTACTACTACCTGGTGAGAGAGAGAGAGAGAGGAATGTGTAGTTTGATAGAGATGGACATAGAAAGAAATGCCAGATGAATTGACGAATGTACAGATAGAAAGATAAATTGACGGATGTACAGATAGAAAGATAAATTGACGGATGTACAGATAGAAAGATAAATTGACAGATGTACAGATAGAAAGATAAATTGACGAATGTATAAAAATAAAGAAGCATTGACGTCATAAGAGCTAGAGACAAATGATTGGAATGACAACTTGACAGTCAGATGGACACCTAACCTAACCTGACTTAACCAAGCGTTACTCAATACCAAATAAAAGTCAACGAACAATCTCCAAACACTTATAATTATTTTTTTTAGACCTCACCCTTCTCAATACTAATTTATAGATCTTTTCCAACACAGACGCTGGGATTGACGTTGGGGCTAATGTCGCTTAGTCTGACTCAACCTATCCACCTGCTGAGTACAAGCTACCTTAGCCGGGTACTCACGCCTTACTCATCAAAGGACATGGATGAAGGTGAGGAGGAGGAGGAGGAGGAGGAGGAGGAGGAGGAAGGTGAGGAGGAGGAGGAGGAAGAGGAGGAGGAGGAGGAGGAAGAGGAGGAGGAGGAAGAGGAGGAGGAGGAGGAGGAGGAGGAGGTATACTCTGTTCAAAATTTGTGTTCCACTGGCTTCTATCTATCTATTTCTATATATCCATCTAACTATATTTCTATCTATCTATTTCCATCTATCTATCTATCTATCTATCTCTATCTATTTCTATCTATCTAAGCATAAGAGGCCAGTGGAACACAAATTTTGCTTTCAGTTATAGTAGTAGTTGTACTTATTTTAGGACCCTGTAACCGTGTGTGAAAATTGTATGAGGCTTCTGTATGATTTCTCGTGACCATCAAGCCACCAAACAAACTCCTTCCTTCCATATGGGTGCTGTTTCCTGGCATATATTTGAAGGACTCATTTACCTCCCATTCTCTTATGAACTATATTATATACATTACACTGGGTCCCTTATACTTTAATTAATGCTAGTACAGTATATAAAACTGTTTCATGTTGCTGTCAGTTGTGCACAGTTTATTTTCTGCCACTTTAGTGTATTTAACGTTGCTATGTAGAACTGTTTCTTCTGGTTCGTAAAAGATGGTATTTCCTTAATTAAGGTTCTTGATGTTATTGTTATTCTTAGTGTTTTTATGTCAGTATGGAGATTTTTAGAGTTGCGCCAATTAAGTTATTAATTTTATTTATTTATATAAAGACAAACAACACCAACAACAACAATAATAAAAAAATTATATATATATATATATATATATATATATATATATATATATATATATATATATATATATATATATATATATATATACTCTCGATAAACTTTATAATATGTATTATACGAGGGTGGGCTGTACATTCATTTCGAATCAAAGCAAATGTATTTTTTTTTTTTTCAGAGAATGAAGTATATCCAAATCTTATCACACGCACCGACCAAGATTTACGGCAGAACGAAAATGGACGACAAGATTAAAATGAAACATTCCGGATACAAGGAACACAAACGAAGAAGATGGAAAATTATATTAATGCGAGCTTCAACACACGAATTAATTAAATACAGTGTAGTAAAGCAATAAACGAATAGGAAGATGATATAAGGATATTCCAAAATTGATTGGTTGATTGATTGGTTGATTGATATTAGGCGCCTCAACTGCGAGGTCATATGGCGCCCAAGGGAGAAAGTGATGGATGACATTCTAAGATTCAACAGCTGGATTATTGTTATGTATGTAATAAAAGTGTAATAGAGTGACGACGTGGTTCACAGTGTACCAGGAAACAGGACCAGATTAGTAAAGATAAGGGTTACCTGTTGCTTTGTATAGTTTGTATAGTTTGAAGGAATCAGTTGTTACGGATTTAAAAGCACAGTACGATCCTCTTAATTAAAGGGCTAGAACAGTGTTAGTTACATCTGGAGTAAATGATTCCCTTCAACTCTTCCAAACAACAGGGCACCAATCAAATTTTACGTATCTGGTCCTGTTTCCTGGCATACTGTGGAGGAATCAATACGCTCCAATGTACAATAAGTATACTACCTTTTTCATTGAGCAGACACACACACTCTGGATCAAATGATGAAGTAGTAACCCAAGGATATTCAAAGTGGGTCGAGTTGTAAAATCTGGGATGATCTCAGGGCAACTCTCAGGAAACATCATGGAGCTCTTTCTCACACACACACACACACACACACACTCTCTCTCTCTCTCTCTCTCTCTCTCTCTCTCTCTCTCTCTCTCTCTCTCTCTCTCTCTCTCTCTCTCTCTCTCTCTCTCTCTCTCTCTCTCACTCTGTACTGCCTCACACACACACACACACACACATATATATATATATATATATATATATATATATATATATATATATATATTTACACTGACACACATACATATATCAACACATACAAACATACACACATAAATTAAAACACTAACACATATGTAAACACACACTTATACTGTATATTTATAAAAACACACATACATAAACTCACACACATATAAAAAAAAACACGCACAAACATATATAAACACACATACATACATACATACAAACAGACACATACACACACACACACACACATCAAGTTAGTAATACCAATAATACATAAGAATATTCTTAATTAATGTTCCAAGATGACAATATAGTTTAAAGGTAATAAATACATTGGTACAAAACAAGTATATACCAAGAATTCCACAGTCAGTATTGTATGCAGGTTAAGAGTAATTATATCGGGTTAGCTTTCCACATGGTCCTCCAGATGGCTCTCCTCTCCCTGTCAACAAAGAGGCTGCTGTGTGAATCTGTGGAGTGGTCTTGGGATTTGGCAGCTCACAAACTTTATTTAGTCCATTATTATAGGAATGTTGGAATGGGAAGAGTGTGGATGTTTGCATACAATAATTAGGGGACAGAGTGGATGTTTGTTTACATTAGGGAGATAGTTTGTATCATTATAATAAAACGGAAGAAACAACTGAGCCTTGGCTGTGATATTATTTGTTGACTGAACTCTATAGGGATGCTGTGATGTCTATAGTCAGAAAAATTGAGATATACGAGTCCTTCAAGTATTGCCACGAAACACCATCTATATGTAAGGAGCTTGTTTCGTGGTATGGTCAGGTGGAATCAAATGTCTCTAATATTCATACACGTGATCACAGGGTCCTCAAATTATTTAACTTCTTAAATATTGAATAAACGTATTTCTCTTTGACACGTAGGCTTTAACCTGTGCCCAAATTAACTCGATTGGATTATATTGGTAGTGGTAAAGGGATAGGCCGCGCGTATAACTCTATGTCCATGTTCTGAGGCAGTCTTATTGATGACTTAGTTTATCCTGTAACATATAGTATAAGTTATCATTTTCTATGTTTGTAACTATACTAAAAGAAAATGTATGCTCAAATATTATAATGGGATACCCTGCTAACTTCCAAATTATCCCACTCACTTTGGACCATATCTTCTCTGAGTCTCTAATTACACTTCATACCAACCAACTTGTATTTTTACTTTCGTCGTGATATACACTGTCATAGCTTTGTCATTTTGGTCACCACCTGCGTTTATCATCTCCGTTAATTCCAAGATGCTGTGAGTGACGGTGTAGCCAAGTCTATCATCGTTGGGTGTTGCTGCTCTCCCCTGACAGTGATGTGTATAAATAAGGTGTGGTCATCTAGTGGGACAGAAGAGAAGCAACGGTACCAACATCACCACGAATCTCCACTGTTTCATCTGGTGCGACACTCAATTATCTCGGGGCCTCGCAAGAGTCACGGCCTCAGAGCTAATGACAGCCTACAGTCCCGAGGTTTTTTTTTAGCTCCGGTCTAAGCCGAGAGCTTTAGGTTTTATCCGAATTATTGTTCTTTTTCTTGTTCTTGTTCTTCTTGGGGCGACCACTTCTTAAAAGGGGTTCAACTCACTCACTCACTCTCTTCCTCCCATCCATTTTCTTTTACCGACATTGAATCATTTATTATTATTATTATCATTTTTTTTTCTTCTTGGGGTGACCACTTCTTAAAAGGGGTTCAACCAATATTTAAGAGGTTCAACCGAGAGGGGGTTCAACCGAGAGGGGGTTCAACCGAGGGGTTCACCCTCAATAAAAAGGGTTCATTTTCAAAATTTCAATATAACCATATGAATACGAAAATCCAGATAAAACATAATTAATATTTTTGAGACCTTTACTTATGGATATTTTATTATTTCACTTGAATCATTAAGAGCCGGAGCTTTTGAAGGGTTTTCCTTCATTTTCTTGTTTTTTAAGAAAACGTGTTCTTAATATTGAAAAAAAAAAAATATTCGCTTTTATTAAGAAAAACCATTCAAAAACCACTCAAAGTTCAGCCAATCACGTTCTACCTTACATTGGCTTTGGGTTCCCAGTGATTCATTCATAAAGATACGAGGGATTACTACAAAGAACTGCCAAATGTTGCCATATACAGCCAGATTTTTCTTGCACTATCTACTTGCTCAACTGTACTGTTGCTGGCTTCGGGAAAGAACATTCGTCCTGCACTGTACAGTATAAGAGTTTGAAAGCTGAAACCTCCCTACCTCCCACCTTCCCTCTTGTTACTCAGCTTCATGCAGACACGTATATCATAGCTAAGAGGAGTAGTAAACAACATACCGTGTAAATGAGAACTCATCTAAACTCCTCTCCCTCCTCTCTTCCTGTATCATACATTATCTTCCTATATCATTATCGTCTCTACTGTGGAAGGTGATTAGGTTGGCTTTCTCATTAAATACATACATATATATAGAGCAGCGTTATAGTGTGGCTAAACTTTCTCTTCCTGTACGGCAGCATCTAAATGAGAGATAGGAAAGCCAACTCCCTTTATGACACACCCATATACACACACGTACACACACACAGTACATACGCAATTAATAAAAATCATGATGCGCTTCAGATAGCTTGCTTATATTAAACATTCATAGAGACCAAGCACTAAATTTTCTTTTACCGTATAAGTGCATAGTACACTGATAAACAATAACTAAGGACTTTCCTAACAATGTCATAGTTGACGTATAATTTAGTACAGCGTTATTTCTTACAATCTCCTCGGTATTATGCCTCCATAAAATAACACACACACACACACACCACTTCCAACTCTACACCCTTCCATTACCATCCCCCTGATTAGCTCTGGCATGTGTTTCGGATATAAGCGTCGAAACTGGAGGGGTACAAACATTGACAACGCTGGAGTGATGAACGTGGCAGTGGAGGCTGCATGTATGAACGCTGCCAAATTTACACTCCTTCCCCAAGTAAAATTTAGAAAACATAAGGAATTCACCTTAAGAAAATCATCGGATCAGACAACGTGACTATGAATCTCCAGTAAAGCTGCACACACACACACACACACACACACACACACACACACACACACACACAAACACACACACACACACACACACAGACACACGCATCAGTCTTCCTTCACGCTTTCCCATGACCACAGGCTTCATCTCCCGTGTGAAGTATTGTTCGTCATTAACAGCATCAATTGGAACGATGGTGATCACTTCCCTGTACAGTCACATTCCCTTCATACACACACATACATACATACATACACACCATAACAAACAAACACACAGAAATTCATACAATCTCAGAAGCACACACAAACACACGATGATAAATACACGTGCACACACATTCACACACGCTCACAACACAGTAAAAATGAGGTTATCTGGTAGCGACCCCAAACCAGATAGACTTCACATATCAACCAGTAGGCCTAGGCTATATATTTAGAAAGTTTCTCTCGTCTCTTGTACATCAGAGTAGAGTTTTCATTCCTCCACTCTGAACACCAGCTAATTATTATTATTTTTTGTTTTATTTTATTTATTTATTTCCTTTCTTTCTTTCTTTTTTTTTGGGGGGGGGCCAAGCCTTCGGAACACTTATAATATAACTGAAATTGGGCCTTAGAACAAGTGTACAGACGAGCGAGATTTGCTTCGGTTTTGCTGCTTTCCCTCATGTTTAAAATTATAATGGTAATGAAGTTAGTGTCTGAGCGGTACGAACATATAGTAGGTGTATGTATGTATGTGAGAGGCCCTTAGAGTTTTAATTCTTAACACCGTGCATATCGTTCATCATAATTTTTGTCTCTATGGTATAATTATCGTTGAAGCAAGATAAACATTCAATACACCAAACTTTTCTAGGAAACCATATTTATACCTAAGGGGGACTACTTTGTGAAATAGTCTGGAGAAAAAATAGTAAGTAACCTCTTATATACTCACAATGTCATGCAGTAATTAGATAGACGCACTTGTTATGTTGATCGTATATCATGATGCTTGCTTTATACATGTTTGCTTGAGCTGCCTTAATTCACTTTGCCTGATGCAGTAACAACCACCATAATTATTTCCATCTCATGTACTGGAGTAGTATGTTTTTTTTTTCTTTTTAGATAATTTGGAGGCATTGATGACCCTCTAATGATTCTAATCCGATGAAAATTTGCTCTCTCCTTAATTAATACTCCTGCCTTGTCATAGAGGAATGATTGGTATAATGGGTTTGAGGTTTTGAGGTGAAATTGCGTGAGTGTGTTGTGAGGTTGTGAGGTGGAAATGCAGAAGCGTGAGTTTAAGGTTGTGAAAGGAGTGAATGAATATGTATGGGTGTTGTAAGAGGTACATGCAGTTATGAAAGGAAAGTGTATGGGTGTGGTGTGAGGTTGTGAAGAATAGTGTATAGGAGTTGTGTGAGGTTGCAAGGGGAAAGTGTATGGGTGTTGTATTATGTTGTGAGGTGAAAAGTGTATCGACGAGGTGTGAGGTTATGAGGAGAAAGGATATGGGTGTGGTGTGAGTTTTGAAAGTGTATGAGTGTGGTGTGGGGTTGTGATGAGAAAATGTATGGGTGTTGTGTGAGGTTGTGATGAGAAAATGTATGGGTGTGGTGTGAGGTTATGAGGGGAAAGTGTACGTATAATGTGAGGTTGTGAAAGTAATGCATTTAGTACGAGTATTTCTTCTGAGGATAAGTGTATAGAGATCAATATATTTTTGTTACCAAGAGTACACAATAGCCTACATTTTGAGGATCACACTGAAGTGGAACAAACCTAGGGTACGGTTTGAAAAAGTTGTCAATTTTATTTTTACGTTTTCGTGAGTACCTGATGAAAAATATAATATGTCAATATATATAATATTTTTTCCTCGCCAATGCAAGCACTCCCTCCAAAACGGGCTTGAATTGACTAAGGTGCTATAAAATGAGGTTCTCAGATTTGAATAAAGAGACGATCATTACCTACTACTTGACTGAAATCACTGGGGACATATACTACACGAATGAGGAGAAAGCCACTCAATACCAATCAGTAACAGAAAAATAGTAACATTAACAATAACAATCATCCTGTAACAGTTTGACAGACAGACATCCATATTATTATTATTATTATATAACTCGTACAATAATCTAAAGGTATGTACGTATGCTCACAGATTGTAGAGATAGGTAATAGTTCTAAAACACTTTTATATTATAGCCTTTACTGACAGAGAAAGAGAGAGTGTGTGTTCCTTACACTATTATAGCCTTTACTGACAGAGAGAGAGAGAGAGAGAGAGAAAGAAAAAAAAGAGAGAGAGAGAGAGAGAGAGAGAGCGAGAGAAAGAGTGAGAGAAAAAAAACAAGAGAGAGAGAGAGAGAGAGAGAGAGAGAGAGAGAGAGAGAGAGAGAGAATAAGTGGTCATCAAACTAAAGACGTCAACAGTACAAACGTTTCATGTGTTGTGAAAACGTCTTGAGTGATTGTTAGACCAGAACAAGTTGCTTCACAATTTTGGCACCTAAAATTTTGGAGCGTTATATGTAGATCCTAATTCTTTAATATAAACCTCCATCCATTTGTTGTCGTCATATTTGTCTCTGCCTTGGTACACTTCAAGGTAACGTTTATAAAAAAATAATTGTTATTATTAAATGAAGTCTCGTTCGTAAGGCCTTCAATAACAAGATGAGTAGATAAATTGTCAGCTACAACTTTACATAGAGTCAGCAAGCAAGGAATGAAGGAAGGAACATGTGTGTGTGAGTGTGTGTGTGTGTGCCGTCGTGATTTATGTGCCCTGTCATATCGTGTCTGTACGTGTACCGATGTGATTTGTGTGTCTGTGTGTCTTGTCATATTCTGCATGTGTGTGTGTGTCCTGTTATATCCTGTGAGTGTGTGTGTGTGTGTGTATGTGTTTACCGTCTCGATTTATGTGTCTGTATGTCCTGTCTTATCCTGTGTGTGTGTGTGTGTGTGTGTGTAGGACGCGCCCCCCACCAGCCAGCCAGCCAGCCAGCCATCACTGCGGCTCATTCGGCCTGAAGGTGAAAGTTGCCAGGAAGAAGAAAGTAAAAGTTGACCAGCGATGATTGGACACCTCGAGTGGTTCCAGTCCTCACCGCGGCCACGACTTCATCTTAATTTAACATGTACCAGACTGACCCATCCATTTACAAACAAATCATCACACTTAGTATTTAATTCCCATGCTCAATATGCAAAGCAACCACCATAATAAAAAGTGGAATGAACACCATGAGCAACACAACGCATTCCCTGACTTCATTTACCGACAAAATCTGAGGCGAACGACGTGAAACACAGGCGAGCGCGGTCAGAGGGGATCGTGAAGTTGGTGAACATCCTAGGATAAGAATGGAGATGAAAGCACCTGGATGATAACAATTACACGGCCATCGAGGAGGTACAGTGTATATATATATATGTGGGTTTGATACTGGAGTGGGCCCCGGGGATATACTCTATAATTATGCAGATGGGGTTAATTCGGCAGACGGGGTGTAATTTGGCTGCCTAATCTGCTGGTCAACACCTGGGAATTACAGGCGCAAAGTAAAAGGGAAATGAAGCTGTCGGTGAAGAAGAAAAGGTGCCCGGGTTTACTCTGACCATTTCTTACCAAACCTGATAAGAGAATTGCAAAGGGAGGGACAGTGCCTAGTAATTTTACGTAGTTTTGGTTATAGCAGGACGAGAGAGAGAGAGAGAGAGAGAGAGAGAGAGAGAGAGAGAGAGAGAGAGAGAGAGAGAAGAGAGAGAGAGAGAGAGAGAGAGAGAGAGAGAGAGAGAGAGAGAGAGAGAGAGAGAGGAGAGAGAGAGAAAGAAATAGTACTGCCAGCCTTGAAATTCCGATAAACTGATAACATTTTAACAAGACTAACGTCACACAATACCTTATATAAGCTCTCTTGACTTGACCCTATAATCTGATGATAATATTAATTTGACCATTTCATCAGCTGGACGTACAATAGAAAGGAGAGAAAGAGCACCTTGCAAGTGGCTTCGATAATCTGATAATCATCTCTCCTGTTTTCATATAGTTACATTTAATGGGCGAATGGAAACTTCAGCCTCGAATAAGCTGTATCATACTTCACAATTTGCCTCGTATAAAATCGGTAAAATTTATCATTTTTTTTTGTTTTATTGTATCTACTACATAATTATGCCAGACAAAGTTTCCTATTTCCAATCGCCTAGGGATTCTTATCTATTTTCCTACTCCTGTTTTACCACTCTAGATTCATCCAGTCTTTTCAAATGTCCATATCATTTCAGAACACATTCCTTAACTCTTTGATCAGGCGACATTCTCACACCACACCTTTCACGGATTTCACACTTCTTCTCACTCAGCATATCTATCATCTATGCTTCTCTCACTTCCAATTTCTCATTCATGTCACACCAAAGTTTCTAAACCATATAATAGTTTGGGTTATACATACACACATATATTCGTATGAGATGGGTATTCGCAAATGTCTATAAAAGTAAAATACCTTAAGCACACATTCGCATCAATTAAATAAAGAAAATACAAATAATTCCACTCAATTATATTTCTTGTCGCTATTTGTCGTTTCCGTGAAAATCGTGGATTACGGGACGTCAGATAATTATTATGAGAGCAACAGATTCCTGGAAGAGATCTCAGGATAGTAGTTTTCCTCTGACTCAATATAAGGGATGTATTTATGACACAGTTTGGGGTTATCGCGTGGCTTTATTTCTCCGACAACACGATTGGTCCCCCCACTCCACCCCACCCCACCCAACCCAACCCAACCCTTTGTCTGCCAGTGGTGTCTTGACTTCCTTCAGTATTGATGGCTATTTGAGGTTTACTATGCTTCAAAATAAACAACAACAACAACACTGTAAGCAAATTGTATCTAAGGATTATTTTTAGACCTTAATCTCGAATGGTAGTTCTCTAATAATCTTGATATCTAAATTACGGTACCACAGAATGCACACACACACACACACACACACACACACACATCACACACACACACACACACACACACACACTATAGAAGACACTGAGACTGACACAAGTGGAAGGATCAAGGAACAGTTGTGCATGAAATTGGTCCATGAAACATAGAGACCTTGACCCCGACGACCCATGGAGCAGGAGGAAGTGAGGTGAGGTGTTGAGGAAGGCACGAGGTCACAAGGTCATGCAGGCAGCCAAGGGAGGGAGGGTCACGATCAATGGAGCGAGGACACACACCACGCTAAACATGTCACGGATTACACGCAAAACATTTTATATTTGAACACACTTGCAGAACCTACATACACACACACACACACGGTATATAAACATGTCACGGATTACACACAAAACATTATAATTTATTTCGTTGATTGATTTAGGTGTATAAAGTATACGCCCACGGGCACGCACACGTACACAACATACACTGGTATATAAACATGTCAGGAATTATACACGAAACATACTGTGTATTTGATGTTAGGTACTTAATATATACAAACATATAAAAATGCATATATATTGTATATCAGAGTGTGCGTATAAACATGTAAAATTAGATAGATTTCTTATATTCAAAACATTATCACGTAAATTATCTTGCCTCATAGTACTGCAGTCTATTAGAATTTTTCATGTGTTGCGAAATGAAAATGTTGATATTCCAATAGTAAATGTAAAAAATCAATGCACATCATAACACAGTGGGAAAGATGAGTGTATGAGGATTTAGGGAGCAGCTGAAAGTTAAATATAGCCATGCAGCCTACCAATAGTTAAATGTTTAAGGCACATACACGACATGCACATTACAGATAACAGAGTAAGAAAACCGCAACTCAGGCTGGACCAAGAAAGCGAGGAAGATGGAAAACACCAACCTGATAGATGGACGAGATAAGAAGATAAGCCAGAGCTGCCTAGAATATTCCAACAGCAAACAGAATGATGTACACATGGAGAAAGTTGGAGAGGAAGTGGATGAGGGGAGGGGGAGGGGGAGGGGCACGATTCCCGGGGAGGGGAGGGAGGTGAAGTGAGATGAGGGTAGGAGGGAGGAGGGAGTGGAGATGAGGGGAGTGGTTGGGGAGATGAAGGGAGGGGTTGGAGAGATGAGGGTAGGGGTTGGAGAGATGAGAGAAGGGTTGGATTGATTGATATTAGGCGCCGCAACAGCGAGGTCATATAGTGCCAGAAAAAGGTGATAGAGAGGTGTGAAAGCAAGCAGGAAGGAAATAGAAAGAAATGAGGTACAGTTGAAGAACTAAAAGCTAGTGGCTGGGGCCGAAGGGGCGCCAAAACCCTTAAAGTATTGCCCACATCATTAATGCAGGCAATACCCCTACTACGGGGGAGAAGGGTTGGAGAGATGTGGGAAGGGGTTAGGGGGATGAGGGGGAGGGGTAGGAAAGAGTGAGGGGAGAGACGAGGATATAATGTGACAGTACTTTCCTGGTAGTAATGGGTATGAAAAAAAATAATAATAAATAATTAAAAGCTAGTATATTACGTCAAATTCCTAGTGTGGATGTATTAAAAGTTGTTAAAAAAAATTCAACCTGCAAGGAGAAAATTTACTGGCTCCCTCATTTCATTTCTTGGATTTTTCGGTAATGCAATGCGATCAAAGACAAATACTCCTACACCAAAAAGTTTTCACAGATATACTCCATCCACTTCCTTCCTTCCCCTTCTTCCAGGACGTTGAAGATATCTGGCCTTGTGTATCATTAAGGCTGTTAAACAAACCTTCCTACTTGTCCGGAGCCGCAGATTTCTCCAAAGTGTACCAAGAAAGAGAAAATAAATGTCGAGTCATCCTCCAAGGGCAGTGTATAGTTATGATTTGATGTGATACGAGGCAAGGAAGGTGATGTTATACAGGTGGAGACGCTGTGGTGGTGGTGGTCTCAAGTTATAAAGGTCACATAAGCTCACGGATGGTCTCCCTGACCTTCCGTGAGCTAAGGAAGGTCATGGAAGCTCACGGATGGACACGGAAGGTCACGAAAGATCATAGAAGTGTCACGGAAAGTCACAAAAGCTCACGGTAAGTAACGAAAACTCATGGAAAATAACGAAAGCTCACGGACAGTCACAAAAGTTCGTGAAAACTCACGGAAGCTTAAGGAAGATAACGAAAGCTCATGCAAGATAACTGAAGGTCACAGAAGGAAGGTAAAGATCACAGTGCAGTACACAAGGACAGTCATAAACTTCTTTTGATCATGTTGTCTTGGAGTGCTAAGGAGACTACAATAACAGGTGAGATGATTGGAGTGAGGTGAGTCTATCAGTCAGTCTGTCTATGCACTTGTCCTGCCTATCTACCTGTGGGAGCGGAGACCAGGGTGGCTTAATGTGCGTGTGTGTTTGTATGATGTGCGTGTGTGTTTGTATGATGTTCAAGTGTGCATGTGTATGATGCATATATGTGTGTGTGTATATATATGTGTGTGTGACTGACTGTGTGTGTGTATATGTGTGTGACTGACTGTGTGTGTATGTGTATGTGTGTCAGATTCAAATAACCTGAGTAGGTGAAGACAGCATGAAGTCGTGAAAATTGAAGAGCTTCCCTGTCTTATACCGACAACTGGAGGCCGTATATTTTTTTCATAATACTTCTATTTTTACCACAACACTTTTAATATATTTTCGCAACACTGCTTCACAAACTTAATCTTGTTTGCAGGAAAAGCTCGTCGACCTTCCTTCCGGAGTTTTTTTTTTTTTTTAAATGGCACAGTGAAACCTCCACCGTCCATCCATCCGTCCATCCATTCATCCATCCATCCATCCATCCATCCATCCATTCGTCCATCCATCCATTCGTCCATCCATCCATCCATCCATCCATGCAGTCAGTCAGTCTTGTTGGTGATGCCGAGTGAACAGGAAGAATATATAGGGCCACAACTCGTGAGGCTCCAAGGCTACTGAGACTATATTTCCACCTCCACTATCACCACTACTATCATAACTATTATCACTACTACTATACAACTGTCACTATCACCACCACCATCACTACTATCACCACCACTACAATTGTCACTAGCACTAGCACTAACAAAACTACTATCACCACCACTACAACTGTCACTATCACTATCACCAACATAACTACTATCACTACCATTACAACTGTCACTATAACCACCACCACCACCACCACCACACTATCCATAACAATAACAACCACCACCACCACTTCTGTAAAACTGTACGATCACTACCACCATAATCACCACCACTATCACTGTCATTACAATCACCATAATAACCACCACCACTAACCACTATATACGATCACTACCACTATTACTACCATCACTTTAATCAACCACCACCACCACCAGCAACAGCACTTGCATTTAATTGGAAACTTCTGTAATGGGACGAGTTTGGTATGATTGGTATAAGGTTTTTCTGGGTTGGGTTGGGTCTGACTGAATTGGGTTGGGTTGGACTGGGCTGGGTTGGGTTGGCTTGTGTTAGGTCTGACTTTTTTGGGTTGGGTTGGGTTGGGTTGGCTGAGTTGGGTTAGGTTCTGACTGGGTTGGGTTGGGTCGGGTTGGGTCATGTTAGGTGGTCGAGTCGTGAGTCACGCTACTCGAGGTCACATCTCTCCCTCCTGCTTCCGTTCCCTCCCTCCATTTTAATTCCCTCCCTCCCATTTGCTTCCGGCCCCTCCCTCCCTCCCTCCTCTATGCACCCGTCCCCTCTCGCCCTCCCTCACCCTTCTCTTCCTTCTGCTTCCGTCCTCTCCCTTCCTTCGTCCCTCAATTCACTCTCTCTAGTCCAGTTTCCTCTCTCATTCATATTTCCTCCATCCCTCCGCTTCTTACTGAAATCACTCAAATATTCTGATGTTTTATTCATTTATTCATTCATTTATTCACTCATCCATATGCAGGACTTGTGATCGTCAGTGAATACCCTCAAAACTAACAAAGCATATTTACAAAAAGACAACATTGACTCAAGTAAACTAGGTCAGGTCAATGATAATATTCTAATGGCAGGAACTATAACTAGATGCAAGACCACGTGACAACCAAAGGCAAATCAAATATATAATAATCCACGTATAATAGAGTTGAAATGCAAGTGTACAGTGCTAGCTTAAGGGTCCTGTGATGTAGTCAGAGAATTGAAGTAGTTAAATGAGTCCTTCAATTAATGCCACGAGACACCACGTATATAGAAGGAGCATGTTCGTGGCATAGTCAGGAGGAATCTGAAGCCTCCAATTCCCATACTCGATCACAGGGTCCTTAATTAAATTTCTTTTGTTCACATGTACAGTACAAGGGCTCATTTTCTTCACCGCACCACATCCGCTGTACGACTCCTTGATTTTCTTGCACTCACTCACACAAGAGAAAGTTTCAAGTACCGCAGTTTAATATAATTTGCAATTTCGGGGTCACTTACCTCCTCTTCCAAGAAGTCAACACAATTGACCTCATAAATATGTAGATTTAATTATATTGTGTCTCGCTCAATTTTCATACTGAGCAAGATAGTATCATTGGTTTTATGTCCCATCAACAATACTCATCAAACTGACTATATTTACCTCCTTAAGAGTTGAAGGAACGAGGATTATAGCCGTGAACTATTTATTTACATATGCAGAGGAAAGCATTATACATAGTCAACTCTAAACGAAAATTGTATCAAAGCACCAGGCGACTAAGGCCATATGCCACAAAATCACACACACACACACAAACAAACAAACAAACAACAACAAAAAATAAAAAATAATAAACTCTGAGAAACACCACAATCTACATATCGAACAAAGGAGAGCAGAATTCCAATAGAAAATTCAGTATCTTGGAGAAAACATTGATTATGAGTACCGAGAATCATGAACAATAATTTTGTTATCTCTCCTTCTCGCTCTTTCTCCTTCATCCTCACGCTTTTTCTCTCTCCTTTAGTATCCCCTTCTCACGCTCTTTCACCCCTCTTTCTACCTCCCTCCCTCCCTCCCTACCTCTCCTTCCACGACCTTTAGATGCATACTCCCTCTTCCCCAGTCTCTTTTCCACGAACCTATGAATATCCACCTTTTCTCCTCCCCTTCCCTTCCCTCCCCTCCCGTCCCGTCCCTCCCCTTCTCTTTTCTCTTCCCCTCCCCTTCCGCCCCCTTCCTTCCCTCCCATTCTCTCTTCCATGAATCTATAACAACAAGTGTCTGGCCTTGACTCGGTTCCCCAAAACCATCCACTCATATTTGCATGACACCTTGAAGGCACTCACCAGAACCCAGCCCTGGTGGTACTTGTGTAGGTCACGACACACACACACGCACATACTGTACACCGCACATACGCACATACAAACACGCACACACGAATGCACATACACAGACAAACACTCACTCACTTGAGAGCGTGCACACACACACTCAATCATAGAGCCCTCCACCACACATGTACCCACCAGAAAATAAAAAAAGCCCACTGAGAAAAGCCAACAAACCTTATATTATTACGCAACAAACTACTACGACAAGCAATATATCCTTTTTCACTTCAAAGCGAACTAGTACTACGGAATTATTGGCATGGGGGCAGTAGATGAGGAAAATGGGAGAGTCAACCTACAAATTGCACTACATACTGTATGAGTTAAAAGGCAGTTCATGCCCTATACTTTACACCAAACAATAGTCAGTTCTGAGCACTATGCAACCCCTCCAGGAATAGTGAGTGGTGACACCCGAGGCCCCAGTAAGTTCTTCTTACAATAGCAGCAGTTTCCCGGGAACCAAGTAGAGCAGTGACTAGTTAGGGAGGGACACGTGTAGTATAATAATAATAGATATATAATGTAGGAGCCCCGACCTAATGTGACTCCTGCCAGGGGGTCATGGAAGCTGATTAATGTTTATAGAACCACAAAGGTATACTACTCTCTGCCACTTTCTCTTCTGTCTGTGTCTGTGTCTCTTCTGTCTGTCTGTATCTGTCTCTTCCATTTGTCTGTGTCTGTCTGTCTGTGTCTGTATTTTCTGTCTGTCTGTGTCTCTTCTGTCTGTCTGTGTCTCTTCTGTCTGTCCGTGTTTGTTTGTCTGTGTCTCACCAGTATGTCTGTGTCTCTTCTGTCTATTTGAAACTCTTCTGTCTGTCTGTCTGTCTCCAGGGTCAGGTTACGTAAGGTCATGGTCTGTCACGACACGCCCTCTGAGGCTCTTATCGACCATAACAAATCAAATCACCCTCACTCACTGTAACACTCTCAGGAAACAATAGTAAGATCCTGTGGTAACAGTAATTATATCAATAATATTAATGATGAAAATACTAATACTAATTATGAACTTGGCAATGATACTGCAGTAGAACTAATGATAATAACAACATCACCAGTCATAATCATAATCATAATAGTAATACTAATCAACATAACTACTACTACTATACTACTACTACTAATAATAATAATAATAATAATAGTAATAGATAAAAATCATAATAGTACTTATGATCAAGACAATACTAATGATCATACTGCTACTCCATTTTCTATATTGAGGAACATGAGGAAGCCACCGACGTATTGTGAAGGTTGGACCACTTCACAGGTGAGGGCCATACATACTCCACACATTGGCACACGAGGCACCACAACAAACACCAACACCAGCATGGGGGTAATCATGGGGATAATACTTTACTACCCTACAACTGCAAAGGAAACTACTGTACTATTCATTGTACCTTTAGATACAGACCAGTATACTATTAACATCTTTTCAGGGATATGTAAGACACTATTATTCCTCAGTCATTCTATTCACGGGTTTATTATTATTATTATTATTATCATCATTATTATTATGATTATTATTATTATTAGCATTGTTGTTATTATTATTATTATTATTATTATTATAAAAAAAACGTGATTCCAGACAACATGTGTAAAGGTTAAAAAAGTAAGGTAGTCTACAAGAAGTATCCAACGTAAAAAGCCTTCACCCTCACCCCCCCTTCCCCTCCCCAATGTTATCTCGCATCCGGGAAAAACTAGGAAAAATAACAAAACCAGAACTGAGTAGAAAGCTGAAGATTACAAAATTATAAAATCAACCCGGAAGAAGAATGTGTACTGTAGTTATCAATAATTAAACGTTTGTATTTCTTCCCACTAAAATGATAAAATATAAATGTTTCACAATATCCATACAGTAGCCTTACAGTTTATCTTTGGCTAATTAATTAAAAACCCTGTAATCGTATATGAGACTTGGTGGCTTTTAATTCCTCTTGACTATGCCACGAAACAAAATCCTTCAATATAGTTGGTGTTTCGTGGCAATATTTAAAGGACTCACTAACCTCCAATGTTCTGGCTACATCACCGAGTCCCTCAATTAAGAAAGCAAGTGATTCCTTCAAACTGTGCTACAAACCATGTAAATCTCTCACTCGTATACAAAAGGAACCTATTTATTTCCTGGTATAATTAGGATGAATCAGAAACCCTCCAGCCATATCAGATAACACCCTCACCTCAACTATACTACCAGGAAGGGAAGATGTGTATAGTATTCATTGTCTCAGTAAATATTCTGCCGTGTGTGTGTGTGTGTGTGTGTGTGTGTGTGTGTTCTGGAGAGCTGTGTTCATGTATATATGTACGTATGTTTGTATGTACAGTCAGGTTCAAGAATAATCATCCACGTATGGGTAACTCAAACAATTTGCTGTCGAATGTTTTCGTGTTCACTTATGGTGTTATTGTTTTAAGCTGTGCGTAGCTACTTGTAATAAATTAACAGATGGTACGTAACTTATTTATTGGAAACCTTATTAGCTTAAAAACAGAGGGAAGTTGTCAAACTCTTACATGTGTTATCCCTTTATGGATGATTATTTTTAACCTGACTGTACAATACGTAATTCACACAACGAGTATTTTAAATGACATCTCTATACATTTTAATGCTATTACTACTCTCGCTATCAGAATAATTATATATAGAATAATTATTACTACACCACCCAGGAAAGGCAGGGTCTAATCTAATATATAATTAAGATCATATAATTATATTTTAATGATTCGAAATAAAAGAAACAACACTATTGCCTTGGATCACATACAGGAAGTGTTTGTTCTCGACACTAAAATAGCGAATCTAACTTCATAACATAACCTTAGGAGGACTTCTCGTTAGTTAGTTATTATATAGTTAGTTAGTTAGTATGGCGATACATGTTGAGAAGAGTGTGTGTGTGTGTGTGTGTGTGTGTGTGTGTGTGTGTGTGTGTGTGTGTGTGTGTGTGTGTGTGTGAGACGGTAGGTAGACAGATGGTTATAGTCCTGCTGTAACGTTAACCTTAACAAAATTAGGCAAAACTATAGAAGTTGGTCTCTGTGATATTATCGATTCACAAGATTCACTCAAAATAATTAGCCATCACCTTTATACTGTAATACACTCGATCCCCTGACGCAATACTTCTGATCCTGACTGTACAACACAAAACCTAGACTTGTTATTAGAAACTATAAATGCCAAGGAAAAGATGCCGCCTCACTCACCACCACCACCACTACTTTGGAATTATTACACTTGATATCTTCTTCCGCACTCACTCACTCACTCACTCACTCGCTCACTCACTCACTCTCTCTTCTTCATAATCGTCACCTTCCTTACTTCCTCAATTACGTTTTATTGTTTTATTCCAACTCTTACTTACAGTCGTGCGGGTCATACTCGGATTTTATCTTTATTATTATTTTTTTTTCATTTCGTCATGTCTGGTGGTGTTTCATGTGCAATTAATTAAGGGGGGAAATTTTTTTGTGTTGATAAATCTGGAGCTACCGAATCCTCCAAACTATTCCAAGCAACAGAACACCATTATTTTAGCTCTTCCCGTCCTGTTTTCTGGCATAGTTTGGATTAATCATGGCACTCCAATGTACCCCAAAAAAAAAAACTATATATCACCTTAAGGGTATCCTATTCTTATCATTTTTTTTTTTTTTTTTTTTTTTTTTTTTTTTTTTCTTACTTGGAGAGTTACTGCATCCTGAAAATTGTACAGTCACGAGCACTAATACGTATACAGCTTTGGTTGAAGCTTTGAACAGTCCAAACTCACCAACGAACTTATTCCAATGGAGATCTTATTGTGCAATTTGTAGTTAGATATTTTAACACCACACACAGTTCAGAAAATAAATGTATATAACGTCCACTACTGTATCACTGAATAATAAATGTGTCAGTAGTACAGTGGATGAGTATAGTGTGTGTGTGTGTGTGTGTGTGTGTGTGTGTGTGTGTGTGTGTGTGTGTGTGTGTGTGTGTGTGTGTGTTTGCTAGCCATGACTTGTGTGTGTGTGTGTGTGTGTGTGTGTGTGTGTGTGTGTGTTTGCTAGCCATGACTTGTGTGTGTGTGTGTGTGTGTGTGTGTGTTTGCTAGTCATGACTTGTGTGTGTGTGTGTGTGTGTGTGTGTGTATTCGCTAGCCATGACGTGTGTGTGTGTATGTGTATTCGCTATAGCCATGACTTGTGTATGTGGGTATTATTGTTATTGTTACTGTTGTTGTTGTTGCCATGATAATTGTTGTTTTTTGACGACCCAGACCTTGCCTCCATCATCATTCCTTAACCTCGGATCTCAGCGCCTTTAGTCGTATTTCCTCTTCTAAAATTATTAATACCACGCTTCTACCGACCTCCTCCTTCAGACCCCAGTCATAATTAGAGTCGTTTGTCTTCAGCAGTCATTTATTTCATAGTGCAGTCTCTCTCTCTCTCTCTCTCTCTCTCTCTCTCTCTCTCTCTCTCTCTCTCTCTCTCTCTCTCTCTCTCTCTCTCTCTCTCTCTCTCTCTCTCTCTCTCACTCTCTCTCTCTCTCTCTCTCTATGTCAAGGGGGCAATATGTCATCATGGGTGGGTGAATTGGAGGGCATCTGATTCCCTCAAACTATGCCATGCAACACTTCCCCTTACTACTGGTATACTGAGGCACTACAGTCTCTTTCCTGACAAGGTGTGAAAAGAGGAAGTCATTATCCCTCAAATTAATTCGCCTAAAACATTATTGCTTACTCTCCTGATTTATTTTTCTGTCGTAATTAATTTGCACCGTCGCCTTGATTTACACGAGTCTCCCTACAGCTGCAGCATCACGCCCTTGGTTGGTTACAGCAAGAGGTGGAAGGTGGAGGGAGCTTCAGTCCAATGTTTCTAAAGATGCAGGGATTTATAATTTATGTATATTTTGTTTTCCAGGTAAGGCATCTCATCGATTTATATGTTATACTTTATATCAGGTTAGGTTCGGTAAGGTCAAGTTGGGTACAATACATTAGATTAGGTTAGGTTGAAGTAGGTCACAATAGGTCAATTAAGTTGGCTTCTATTAGATTGAGTTAGGCTTGATAAAGTTAGTTGGCTTAACGTGGGGTAGATTATGAAAGACAAAGCTAGTTCACGACATGATGCATTATTACAATACCTTATTATTAAAGGCAAAATAAAGACAGAGCAGCTAGCCAAGGTAGAGAGAGAATAAAAGAAGCCGTGTTCCCCTGCATCTCACTAGACTTAGGACTATCTCAGCCAGGCGAGGTGGGTGACGCAGGCCACTTCTTACAGTAGGTCGTGGCCGCCTGCCTGCCTGCCTGTCTGCCTTGCCTGTAAGAACGTGGGGGTCGCCTCGCCTTCCATGCAGTGTTATGTTTTCTTTACATCAAAACCAGACAGTATTATCATCGTTTTGAGGAGATTATGTTTTATTTTGTTTTCAATTTGTATATTTTGATTTTTTCTATATCAGAACCAGACAGTATTATCATCGTTTTGAGGAGGAATGTGCTTTTTATTAATTCTTATATTTATATATTTTTCTATATCAATTTTCTTAGCTTTTGTGTGTATGTGTCTGGCGAATAGAGGGGCTGCATTTTCAAACTAGGCTACAAGATCGATCCTTCATTGTCTATCATATGCTGAGGTACTATATGTTCTATTCTAACCTGCTGAAGATAAATTATACCGGCTGCCTCATATAATTTATTAGAATTTTCTGTAAATATAATGCAATACAAAATAAACTGCATCAAAATATTATCGTATATACACAATTGGACACTCATCTGCATCTTATAGATACTGCATTCCCAATTGTCTAAAGAGGTGCTGAGCAAGGAATTGTGAAAGTATAATTATGTACAGTACATTATGGATAAAGTCAAAGAGAAAAATTATTAAACACTTGACTACTACTCCCACACACACACACACACACTCACACACACACACACACACACACACACACTGGAGAGATAAGCAGACGAGCAGTCACTCTTTGGGTCCACTGACACACCCTCCCTGTAAATTTCTCCACCACATATTCTTTTACTTATTATTATTATTAACCTTTAACTTGGTACATTTTATCCTCAAACTTTCACTTCTCTCTAAATCCCATTCATTCTGACCCACATGTAAGAAAATATCAGTGTGTAAGTTTGTGATTTTATAGTATAATTACAAGTTAATCATTTGTACCATTGCTGTATATCCAATTTTTATCAATTTTACTCTATACATTTATTTAGTTGTGTATCGTACTAAAAATAATGGTTCGACTGTGTTATTTTCTATCAGGCTCTAAATCTTCGACCAATCCCATCGAATGAGTTCTGTATGAAAGCCTGAAAAGTTATGTGAGTTGAGACACCTGCACTATACTGTATATCTCATACAACAACAGTATTTACTTTCCAGGACTACAACACTATTCAGTTCCACACCAACAACACACACACAAAACAATGGCCACAACAACATCTACTCCTACTACTACTACAACTATAACTACTAATTCTATGGATACTATTACTACTACTATATATTACTACTGCTGCAGCTACTACTAGTTCTACTACTATTGCTACTACTACATCTATGGCTACAATTATTACTATTACTACTGATACTACTATTACTGTTACTACCACGAAAGTATCTACTACTACTTGCTATTACTACAACACTGCTGTATACTTCTACTACAATATCACATCTACTAATGCTACTACTACTACTACCACGACACATGGCCATTTTACATAAATTAATTCATGTTTCACTTTTCACGTCTTTTTGCTTGTGAAGGAGGTCGACGTATCAGCAACAGAGCAAGGTCTCTCGGTGTAGCAATTTTGTCTAGTCTTGCAAGGGTAAGTAAGTTCTGTTTTGTACCCCGTAGGAAATGTGTAATTTTCTTGGTGACGTACGAGGTAATTCAACATATTATTCTCGTGTGGTGAAAGTAGGTTGAGAGGAGTGAGTGGTAACGGAGTATGGAGAGAGAGAGAGAGAGAGAGAGAGAGAGAGAGAGAGAGAGAGAGAGAGGATTGAGGAGGAAGGGGATGTTGGTAGCATAATAAGGAAGAGAGAGAGAGAGAGAGAGAGAGAGAGAGAGGAGAGAGAGAGAGAGAGAGAGAGAGAGAGAGAGAGAGAGAGAGAGAGAGAGGATGGGATATTGGTAACGTAATAAGGAAGAGAGAGAGAGAGAGGGGGGGGGGGAAGGACACTGATGGCGATCATGACGGAGGGAGAGAAAGGGAAAGGAAGGTGGTGATGGAGTGGATAGGAAGGGAAGAGAAGGGGGAGGGAGGGGAGGGGAATGAGGGATAGAGGCTGGAGACGGGAAGGAAAAAGGGCGAAGGGGGAGGAAGGTTAAGAAAGGGAAAGGGAAATGGGAGGGAGGGAGGGAGGCATCAGAAACCCTTGCATTAAAATACACTCACTGAATTACAACCATATATATATATATATATTTTTTTTTTTTTAACAGAGTGTAGGAATGCGGTGAATGGATGGGAGAGAACTTTTGCACTATGAAGTAATGGGTGGGTGAAGAAATTTGTGCAGAGTAATAATGAGAGAGAGAGAGACAGAGAGAGAGAGAGAGAGTAAGAAATGTTTGCATAGTGTATAGAATCATTATATGGGTACCTGGATGAGTATTGAAAATGTTTTAATCATGGCGCTGTATATATTGTAGGTGGGTGGGTGGGTGGGATTATTTGTAGAGAGTAATTATGGTTGGTTGGTTGGGTGAGATTTATTTATAGAGTGTAGGGATCGATGTGTGCAGAGGATTTTTGCACAGTCCAGAGATAGAGAGTTGGTTGTTGGTTGGTTGGTTGGTTGGTTGGATGAGTGAGTGGGTGCGTGGGGAAAAATGTGCAGAGTAATAAGATGATTGTGTAGATAGATAGGTGTGAGATTATCATTATTATTTATTTATTATTATTATATTATTTTTTTTTTTTTTTTTTGCACAATACAGGGGCGAGTTAAAGAAACTTTGCAGGAGTAATGAGATGGATGAATGGGAGAAATATTTTTAGGCATGCTAATGTAGAAATTATTTAGGGAAATGTTTTGCCGAGTAAGGGTATGGATGGGAGAAATATTTAAGCAATGTAGAAATAGTTTACAGAAGATTTTGCTGTGTAATGGGATGGATGGAATTTTTTAAACAGTGTTACTAAGGGTGGGTCATGGGTGGGAGAGTTAACATTTTTGGCAGTCAGCTGTACATTCTTCCCTCTATACTCAACTCACATTAATTTTTGTGTATGCTCGACTTTTAAAACTTTCTAATAATGTCTGAGAGCAGATGCTGGTAAGGTGGTGGTGTTGTTATTGCTGTGATTTTTGTTGTTGCTAATTTGTTGTTGTGGATGACCTAGTTTTGTTGTTGTTTATATTGGTGTTAATGTTATTGTTGTTGATGTAATTATTGTTGATGTTATTATATTTCTTGTTATTGTTGTTGTGGTTTTTGTTGATGTTGTTGATATTGTTGTTGTTGACTTCGGCCGCTTTTAAATTTTCAAACATTTTTTTACCCCTGATTTTGGAAATATTTTTGGCCTGGTGGTCAACCTCAGTTCTTGTGCCCAAGACTTTGGAAAATTTCCTAATCGAACTCCCCCTAGAGTGGCCTAGACCATACCAGATATCATCACCAAACTTTTAGGAAAGTTCCTACAGTATTGGGGAATGTTTTAAACTTATTTAAAACTAGCCTAATGGGTAAGAGAAAAATATTCCCGTAGTGACTTCAATCATCAGCAACGACTCTGAACTCCGCTCGCCCTTCCAAAGTTTTCAGTTTTAGATACCTAATTATTTTTGTTAATGTTGTTGCTGTGGTGGTGGCTGATGTTGTTATGCTAATATTATTGTTATTGTTTTTGTCACTAATTTTATTACTTTTGGCATAGATGGTATATAGGCAGGTGAAGATGATGATATAAATGTGGTAAACCAACTCTGTCTTAACCTTGTAGTAAACAATTAAATAAAGCAGACACAAACAGACACAAATATAGGTGAGAGAGAGAGAGAGAGAGAGAGAGAGAGAGAGAGAGAGAGAGAGAGAGAGAGAGAGAGAGAGAGAGAGAGACGTCCCATTCGTCCCCCATGACCCCACCCCACACCGTCCCTCCCTCCATCACATGAGAGTTCCCCCCCCCCACACCACTCCATCATTTGTGGTACTCTGTCTGTCTGTCTGTCTGTCTTTGTCTGTCTGTATCTATTTGTCATTTTATCACTCTGGTCTCTGTCAATCTGTATCTCTGTGTCTTTGTCTCTATCTATATCTATGTGTACGTATCTTTGTCTCTCTTTCTGTCTCGATGTGTGTCTGTCTTTCTGCATATCTCTTTCTGTCTCGCTGTGTCAGTCTGTCTGTCTGTGTGTGTCCATTTGTATGTCTGTTTTCTCTGTACCCCGTGTGCGCTGCTGACATACAAATAAAAACAACTGAACCACAACATAACCTGCTGGTGGATCTGATATAAACAATGATAAAGTTGAGAGAGAGAGAGAGAGAGAGAGAGAGAGAGAGAGAGAGAGAAAGTGAAGGTGAGAGGGTGGAGCTTGTTCGTCCCTTCGTCCTTCTCTCTGGATATGTTGGTCACCCTCCTGCCTCACCCAGTGTCCTCAGAGGTGGGTGGTGAGTGCAGGGGGTGAATGTGGGTGTAGGGGGTAGGTGCAGGTATAAGGGAAGGGTGTGGGTGTAAGTGTTGGGGATGGGTGTAGGGGATGGGTGCGAGTGTAGAGGGTGGGAAGAATGAGGGGGAGGGGGACAAATGAGGTAGATATGGGTGTAAAGGATTGGAAAACAAGAGAGGTGTGGGAAAAGATGAAAGAGAGGTGTGTGGGCAGGGACAGAAGAGAGAGGTGGGGGGGACAGGGACAGAAGAGAGAGGTGGGGGGGACAGGGACAGAAGAGAGAGGTGGAGGGACAGGGACAGAAGAGAGAGGTGGAGGGACAGGGACAGAAGAGAGAGGTGGGGGGACAGGGACAGAAGAGAGAGGTGGGGGGACAGGGACAGAAGAGAGAGGTAGGGGGACAGGGACAGAAGAGAGAGGTAGGGGGGACAGGGACAGAAGAGAGAGGTAGGGGGGACAGGGACAGAAGAGAGAGGTGGGGGGGACAGGGACAGAAGAGAGAGGTGGGGGGGACAGGGACAGAAGAGAGAGGTGGGGGGGACAGGGACAGAAGAGTGAGGTAGGGGGGACAGGGACAGAAGAGAGAGGTGGGGGGGACAGGGACAGAAGAGAGAGGTGGGGGGGACAGGGACAGAAGAGAGAGGTAGGGGGACAGGGACAGAAGAGAGAGGTGGGGGGGACAGGGACAGAAGAGAGAGGTGGGGGGGACAGGGACAGAAGAGAGAGGTGGGGGGGACAGGGACAGAAGAGAGAGGTAGGGGGACAGGGACAGAAGAGTGAGATGTGGTGGTGAAACAGGTGATAGAGTGGGTTGGGTAAAATAACTCTATACATACATATATAATTATTTTCAATCCCTGTCTTTCCATTCACGCACTACAGTATTATCTTCTCTACTATACCCTTCTGTCTACACCACGCATACATCTATATTCACTATCACTATCCTCCTATTCACCCTCTGTTACCTTTCCTACTACACCCTTATTCCTTTCCTACCCAAAACCGCCTCGTCTCTTTGGTCTTCATTTTATCAGAACCTCTCCTATACGATTAACGTACAGCTCTTGAAAGTAAACAGTACCACGTGTAATACATCTAGCGTGGATAGATTACTTTATTTTAACATATCGTAGTTTTCTTGTGAGTACACATAGTTCGGTCAAAGCTAAAAAAAAATAGCTAAGTTCTGATTTACACACACTCAAAGACAGAAAGTAGGAAGAGCGTTGATGTCAAACAGTTACCCTCGTCCCTCTACTTTAGTTTCAGACTGAACAGAGGAATGAGGAAGGCAGATACCGTCACCGTCACCGTACCGTGGTTGGGTGAGACAGAAAGTGATAACAAGTCGTGTTACCCTGGTGTGTGTGTGTGTGTGTGTGTGTGTGTGATATAAAGGACAGAGAGAGGAGAGTAGGAGGGAGGGAAGATGGGATGGAAGAAACAAGGGATGGAAGATCAAAGGAAAGAGGGAAAAGGAATGATGAGAGGGAGGGCGTTATTAGGGACAGACAAACAAACACCCAGCCAAGCCCACTACTACCAGTCAGCCGGCCCCCCGCCTCATCACACCATCTGGGACAACAACACGACTTTCACCTCCACTCACACAGGACACCGCCGCCGGCAACTCTACTTAGTAACACCTTGCCATTTGTGTGTGGGAGTTGGGGTACGGTACTCTCCAGGCAGATATATTTAATGCAATATCTCCTGGCAAAAGTGCTCCTATTTCCTATTATGATATATTTATGACCATATATTTATGACCATACTAGTTTCACGTATATTCCAGTGTTAATATGTTACAGAAAAGTACTACAGTATAGTTGTGTAAGTATTTAGTATAATATATCTTGGACTGCACTAACATTACCTAGAAACCAAGAATTTTAATAATGGAAACCCTAAACCTTCGCCAGATTAAAAAATGGACCATACTTATCCTCACCTGTAGATAAATATATATACAGTAGAGTTCGAGTAATTCCCTACCAGATGTGATAACACAGTGGATAGCGTTGTGGATTTTCAAATGAGCGTCATATCAAGTCCACGCCAAACGATATAGTTGATCTTTAGGCTATTATGGCTACACTGACAAGTAAAAAAAATAATAATAATACACACACTTTCATCGATACCAACTCATAACACGGAATAATACGTCCGACCATATTCCAAAATGCTGTGAATGACGGTATAGTTGTTCTCTCCAAATATATTGACGCGTATCATCAAGGTGTCGTCATCTACAGTAGTGCCGCAGAAAGGAATTAAGGACCCTGTGTTGTAGTCAGATAATTGGAGGTTAAACGAGTCCTTCAAATATTGCCACGAAACACCACCTATAGGGAAGGAGCTTGTTTTGTGGCGTGGTCAGGAGGAATCAGAAGCCTCCAATTTTCATACACGATCACAGGGTCCTTAATGAACCGACACCTTGAAGCTCCACTGCCTTCCATTCGGTGCGACACATATGAAACATCCAACACCTTATATCTTCGAGAATCACAGGCTACCGAATGTCTACAGTCACGAGGTTGAGATTTTAAAAAAAGAAATTAAAATTCATTTTAAAATATTATAAATATACATTATATAATAAGCGTATTAGCACCCAGCTCTGTACATTTTCATTTATTTCATCCTGCATCACATTTTACAAAACGAAAAGGCCAAGAAAATTAAATGAGAAAGCCGATACATTCTTGCCAGATAAAAAAAGCGCATATAACTAACTAGCAACTTAGGTGAGAGGGAAGGGGAGGGGAGGGGGGGAAAGAGATGGGAGGGGGCTCAGGGGGGACAGACCTCTAGCTAGTATCTAGAATTTGTTTTTCTTTTTTTACGCCACGAAAGACCGAGCGAGACATTTTTTCCCCTCCTTACCATTACTAAAGGTGATGGCCGTGTGTATTCAGGTCAGTACACACAGACACAGGCATGTCTCACCCACCCCGGGGCAAGGAATGAAAAAGATCACTGCACTCTCCACCTCCAGTCCTTAGTTACCACAACACACCTTTTTTTTATAGCTGCTCTGACGAACACCATTGTATCTCTCTCTCTCTCTCTCTTTCTCTCTCTCTCTCTCTCTCTCTCTCTCTCTCTCTGTTTGATGTCTGTCTGTTTCCGTCTGTCTGTGTCTTTATATGTCTGTGTCTGTCTGTGTTCTTATATGTCTGTCTGTTCTGTCTTGAACATCGATAACACAGTAGTATACCCACACAGACGGCTTTAAGGTTGAATAATATTATTTCTCATACATTTATCGCTAAATCCGACCACATCGATCACAAAAAGACGAACAGATATGATTATCACCTTAAAGCAAACCATATAAAATTAAAAAATATCTTACCTTCAGTCCATATGCTTGACATCTGATGGGAGGAAGGGCAAGGCGCCAGTTCATTATTCCATCTCCACACAATGGCTCTCCCTGTTTGTCGTAAAAGGCGACTAAAAGGGGCTTTCACTTCTCCAACTGTCTACTTATTATTCGATCTGTTATATTTTGTGTTTACTGTCCCACCATTCAATCACCTTCTGCCTCGGGTGCCATATGATCTCACTGTTGCGGCGCCTCATATCAATCAATCACCACTGGCTGGTCCCAAAATTAATAATCACATACTGACTGACGAAAACGAATTCACCACGAGACGTCAATAAGAATCCCACACTTCAAGTTGACATTACAATAGTTCACCTCACACATAAAACTGAATAACACAACTTAGCAAACAACAACAAGCACGTCATGTGATGGGATCCACAACAACAACAGTTAACTATAATTCTAACTTATTTATCTACTCTGCCACAAACTGAACTGTGTACGTGACTAACTGACTCCACCACCGCTCACGTCACTTGATAACATCTTAACCACTGTTCGTCACTCGCCTTTCGCCTCTTATAGTGTATAGTTTACCTGCGACATATTTATCTTACATAGGAAATTCACTACACCGTTATTGCGTATGATATTGCAAGTTTATCTACACGTATTGCATTTACTACAGTGTATTTATGACACAATATATCGCTGGTTGGTGATAGATGGTACCTTTTGACCTATTTTGCTATTTGGAACAATAAAATTTTTTCACAATCTTTCCTTCCGGGGTGGCAGATTATTATTATCATTATCTTTATTATTATTATTATTATTATTATTATTATTATTATTATCATTATTATTATTATTATTATTATTATTTGTACAAGGATTACAAGCCAGTTGGGATGGGATACTCATCACTTATATGTTTTAAATATTAGATTAATTATTGGTTTCGTGTGTAACCTTGTCGAGATTCACTCAGGAGGGTTCGACTCAAGAGGTCTCGTTTATATTGGTGAACGGTATTGTCTCAAGTGTTGGTTGGCTAGTTACCGGTATGCATTTTGTTTTAAATATATGAGATGTACCGGTATTTTATTATTATATATGAGATATACTGGTATTTTATTATTATTTGTGAGATGTATTTTAATATGATATGAATTTTAGCGTATACACACGACGTGCATTGTAAATATATCTTTTCAATAGATGTTATTATATGTCCAGCCTGACTTCCATGTTTCAGATCACTTATAAGTGTTACGTTCACCACCCAAGGTGAATGTTCCAACTCCAAACGAGTCGAATTTTTTCATGTGGGTGGAGGGAGAAAAGGAGGAAGATAGGAAGAAGGTTGGGAGGATGAGTAGGGAGCGTTGGAACAGGGAGGGAGGGAGGGAGGATGAGTAGGGAGCGTAGGAACAGGGATGGACGGTGGGAGGATGAGTAGGGAGCGTAGGAACAGGGATGGATGGATAGAGGGAGGGAGAGAGGAAAACAATACGTACGGTATAAAGGAGATAATGAAAACAGCCTCTGACAAAACTAATTCAGTCTCTCTCTGTTGGTTGAGTATATTTACATTTGCATTATCGTGTATGGTGCATTGTTTTATACTCAAAATTATATAGTTTATCAGTTATTATTATTCTATTCTGGTGAAAATATATCCGATTCATTCCAAGATTATATGTGACATAATATAAACATTTTGCGTACATGTCATTGGTTCTATAAATGTTTGGTTATGTAAATGTTTGTTGTTGTGTACGTTATGTATGTCAAATAAACCTCCATTACAGTACTGATCTCTGTGAATGCCATCAATGCCGCTCTGTATGCCTGTATTTCGACTAACCTCCGACAACACAGGCGACCGACCACTCCCTTATAACAAAAGGATTTTTAATTCACGACCTCCACCAGACTCTCTCTCCCTCACGTCTTCTTTCCCCATCGTTTCCCTTCCTTACCGTGGTAGGTGTCGTGTAAAAAAAAAAAAAAAGAGAGAGAGAGAGAGAGAGAGAGAGAGAGAGAGAGAGAGAGAGAGAGAGAGAGAGAGAGAGAGAAATAAAACTGTTTCAAGGGCGAGGTATATACTGCCTGGAGCACGGCTGAATTAATTAACAGTGATGAGATTAGCACACACACACACACATACACACACACCTACACACACACACACACACACACACACATTATTTCCCTTGCCTTGGCACGAATTACCGCTCACATATTACATTCTCAAGACACTCCCAGACACAACTCCCTAAACTCACTAAATTCACAGTCCCTGGCAGGTTCATTACACACACACACACACACACACACACACACCAAGACTCCCTGCATTCATTAAAATCACTACTAAACTTACACTCCCAAACACACACAACTTTTGGACATTATTACCAACAAATCCAAGGCATCACATGAGGGAGTCTGTATTGTACACTCGCAATCCAAACTATGTATCGAGGCTTGCTTCGAATAGCCTGATCGAGTATTAACCGAGCTCAAGCAAATATGAAACAGGATAAGAGTTGTAATTGGTTCACCAGCATGTCAAATGATTCGAAACTTCAACAAGACCTGGATATATATTTTGGATTGCGAGTGTACTGTACTTTGCAGCCAAGTTATAAACAACAATAGTATGGCAATCATATAATTTTGCATCGTCATATATTCCTCCCTTACAATAAAATTAATGAAAGTTTTAATATTGGTATGTTGTGGGTTGTTGTGTTGGTATGTATACACTCTCGATCACAAGTTGTGTCCCGATTCCCTGCATGGCAAAATGAATCGCAAAGTTTCGAACAACGGTGCGTCTCCCTATAACACACATGCAGTTGTTCGAATCATCAAACCTCGGCCATATAGTTACGATGAGAGAGAGAGAGAGAGAGAGAGAGAGAGTGTGTGTGTGTGTAAAGAGAGAGAGAGTGTTTGTGAGTGATTGTGTATGTGTTTCGTGTGTGTGTTTAGGACCAGGACTTGTGTTGATTCTAAATGGGTCTTATACTAAATGTTCTTTATATGTTCTTTATATATGTTCTTTATATGTTCTTTATATAGGAGAGGAAGAGGAGGGTAGAAGAAGGAGAAAGTAAAGAGGAAGAGAAGGAACAGAAGAGGAAGAGGAGGACTAAGTGGAATAAGGAGAAAGAAAAGGAAGAGAGGAGAAGAAAGTAGAGGACCAGAGGAAGAAGAAGGACGAGGAAGAAATGGAAAGTGAAGATGAGGAAGGAGGAAGAAGAGACTATGATGATAGCACAGATTAGGAGGAGGAAGCAGCGGAGGAAAGAGGTGAAAAGGGCAAGGGAAAGGAGGAAGACGAAGGAGAGATGAGAAGGAAGATGCCAGCAGGTGTGTGTGTGTGTATGTGTGTGTGTGTCAGTGTGTGTATGTGTGTGTGTGTTGCCATTGCAGTTGAGGAAGGAACTGGTTATATGTGTGTGTGTGTGTGTGTGTGTGTGTGTTGCCAATGTAAGTGAGGATAGTCAGATAAGAGAGAGAGAGAGAGAGAGAGAGAGAGAGAGAGAGAGAGAGAGAGAGAGAGAGAGAGAGAGAGAGAGAGAGGAAAAAACTCATGGCAGTAGAGGTGAGGGACGAAAGAGTCATATGCGTGAGTGAGTGTGGTGAGGTAGGTAGGTAGGTAGGTGTGTAGGTAGGTGTGTAGGTAGGTAGGTAGATAGGTAAGTAGATAGGTAGGTAGGTGAGATGGGTTGGTGGGAGGAGATGGGGCAGGTAGGTGGGTGGGCATGGGGTACGTGGGAAGGTATAGGTGGGATGGATGTTCTTGATTTTGGGTGGGTATTGGGTAGGTGGGTGGGGGTTGGTTGGTGGAGTGGATGGTGGGATAGATGGGGTAGATGTTCATGTAGGTGGGTGGGCAAGGTGGGGTAGGTGTTCTAGAGGGTATAGGTGGGTAGGTGGGTAGGTGGGTGGAGTACAGGTGGGTGGGTAGGTGAGTGGGCAAGGTGGAGTAGGTGTTCTTGAAGGTATAGGTGGGTAGGTGGGTGGAGTATAGGTGGTGGTATTGATGGTGGGTGGTTGTCCTTGTACACTTCCGAATGGTGGAGTGGATGGAGGCAGCTGAGGGCGTGAGAAAGTTACACTACGCCCTCTTCCTCTCTTGTTGTGCCCATCCATCCTACCATCCTTGCCATCCTTCTTACTATCCTTTCTACCATCCTTACCATCCTTCCCATCCTTCCTACTATCCTTTCTACTATCCTTCCCATCCTTGCCATCCTTCCTACTATCCTTTCTACTATCCTTACCATCCTTGCCATCCTTTTTACCATCCTTGCCATCCTTACCATCCTTCCTACCATTCTTGCCATCCTTCCTCCCATCCTTGCCATCCATCCTCCTATTACTACCATTCATCCTAATATCCTTGCCATCCATCCTCCTATTACTACCATTCATCCTAATATCCTTGCCATCCATCCTCCTATTACTACCATTCATCCTAATATCCTTGCCATCCATCCTCCTATCTCTACCTTTCATCCTAATATATCTACCATTCATCTTACCATCCTTACAATCCATTCTGGCATCCTTACCTTCCACCTGCCTGACATAAACCAACCAACCGATAAACCAACCAACCAACCAACCAACCAATAAACCAACCAACCAACCAACCAACCAACCAGCCAACCAACCAACCAATAAACAAACCAACCAACCAATAAATCAACCAACCAACCAGCCAACCAATCAACCAACAAACCTACCAACCAACCAACCAACCAACCAACCAACCAACCAACCAACCAACCAATAAACCAACCAACCAACCAACCAGCCAACCAACCAACCAATAAACAAACCAACCAACCAATAAATCAACCAACCAACCAGCCAACCAATCAACCAACAAACCAATAAACCAACCAACCAACCAACCAACCAACTTCTGATATCAAAAGTTCTACATGCAGGACATATTCTTATTGTAAAAAGTAAATAATGATAACTTTTCCGGGCTCTGAAACTTGAACAAACACTAAATTAGCCTAATGTCACAGTGTTTACCAGAACAGGCTTTATTTACCTGAAGTGTAATAATATATAATTTATTATTTTTTATAATTATATAGGCCTTAGGGAAATCGTATCACTTATTTAGATTTAAGGGGGGTTACACACTGTCTTTTGGTATATTGGAGTGCCTTGAATCCTCCTAAGTATGCCAGGAAACAGGACCAGAAGGACAAAAATAGTGGTGTTCTGTTGCTTGAAATAGTTTGGAAGAATCATATGCTCCAGAATTATCAAAAGTGTATTATCCCCTTAATAAGAAGAAGTGTTGGTAAATCCGGAGCAGGTAATTCTTCCAATATAATCCAAACAACAGGACACACCATTATTGTTGTTCATCTGGTCCTGTTTCCTGGCATACTTTGGAGGAATCACGGCACTCTAATGTATGTAGTTACTAAAAGTGTATTATTATAATCCTCCTAATAGACGATAATAGTGATGTTTCATGACTGACTTTAGCCACACATACATATAATCATTTATTTTCTTCATACTCGTGTTTCCAAGTCATATTTCAGAGACAGGAAGCCATCAATCAATCATTTATGACTCCAAAGGCGAAATATCAAGGTTGGAAGTTCAGTGTTGCCAATTAAGTTTTTCTTTTTTTTTACGGGTATTGTTGTAAGCGTCCGACGTTTGTGAAGAAGACTTAATTAAACTTGTCGTAGCACTGGAACTTAGAGTGATGGTTTGTGTATACGAGAATATCACTGTGCCTTTTCCCTTCCCCTCAGAATGTGTACAAACATGCGAGATTTACATCCTAAGCTTCGGAATAACCACACTCAATTGGCAAACACGACTACAGTAGAGTGCCTTGAAAATTACCGCTTGGCACCCCTCCCCCTTCTCCTGCCACACGCTCGCTATCTGGCATCCCCTCCCTCCCTCCCTCCCTCAGCGGCGGCAAGGTGAGGCGACGAGTGAAGAGGCTGCCAGGTGTGTCAGCCCCGTTAGTCTGTGCGTGGATGTTGACGTGAGTGGACGGCGATTCTCAACTGCTCTCCTCCTTCTCCTCTCACTCGTCTACTCGTGGATTTTTTTATTATCTCAACTTCCAATCAGGTAGGAGGATTATAGACACATTTTTCTAAGTGGTGGCCTAATTATTCCCGATGTGTTTAGTGAGGTGTAGGAACAGGGCAGACAGGCTTGCTTTATTGCTTATATTATGTCATTATTTTATGGTGTACAAAATAGATGTACGTCGTAGGTAGGGTAAGAAAAATGATTAAGGATACCCTGGAAGAATGTAGTGAGTGATGAAGGAAAGGGACGACGACTAGTATGGTGGTGGTGGTGGTGGTAGACAGAAGAGGTAGACGAAAGGAGGGGGAATTGAGGACACGTTTTCTCGTAGGCTATCATGTGCTTTCCCTGCTTCCATATTTGTTGTCGTGTGCCGTGTATGCCAGCCAGTCAGTGCCTTACCTCTTGAATAGTATGGCATTGTTTATAAGTTGCTGTCATTGAAGTGTGTAACAAATGCATAATGATAGCAACAATGGTGAAAGCAACAACAGAAGAGACGATAGAGTTGTGGAGCCTAGCATGTTGTTGAAGTAAAAGGGATTTGTTGTCTATCTATTTAACACTCTTGCCCTGTCGGTCGCGTTGCTTCGTTCTCCGTCCTTCATCCTCCACCACTCTTATTGTTTTGCTCCTCCGATGTTCGTGTACTTCCTTCAACAACCAACTGACTGACATTAGGCTGAGAGACGGGCGGTGTTAACCTCAATATAAAGTGAGCCTAGTGAAGGAGGAAAGTGTATTAGGCTAGTGTGACGGTGTAGCCTAACCCGTTACTTGGCCGAGTTACCTTGTTATGTCTCTCTCTCTCTCTCTCTCTCTCTCTCTCTCTCTCTCTCTCTCTCTCTCTCTCTCTCTCTCTCAGATTTCTTATCAAACGGTATATGAAATTTGCTCGGTTATGCTTCACTTAATACACAGTGTCACAGAGAACAAACATTTTCTCACAGACTGACACGTTTGAAGAGATGTTGGCATTGCTTCCTGTAATCACGTAATACTATTTTTTTTACACACTGATGCGTAATGTACAGTAACTAGTATGGGCATTTCAAAATGGGTGAATGCCCATACTAGTTATGACATACGGATCAGTGTGTCAAAAGATAGTAGTTAACGCTGCATTACAGGCCAATGCAAATTATCTTCAACGTTTAAGTGTGAGAATGTTTGTTGCTGTGACACTGATGTATGAAGCTGATTCCTCCACACTGAGAGAGAGAGATGAGAGAGAGAGATAAGAAATTGAGAGAGAGAGAGAGAGAGAGGAAAATAAATCTATTTCGTTTATTGAGGTACTAATGTGTCCCTTTATTTCATGCATAACAGATTATAATTACATACTCCCGTTAACTCGACTGAAAGGCAACATTATATTCTACTACTTTTCAAAGGATAGGTTACTAGATACTCGTACATTGGGCGTATAAGGATATTTAGCTGTAGAAGGAGGGAATAATGTAACTCTAATGGACAGGAGATTGGTTTTATGATTCTGTCTGCTCGATTTTAGTCTTTGGTTCCAGAAATAGTTAAGTAATACGAGCATCAGTAGTCCCCCTTCCCCCTCCCCCCCTTAGTTAGATTAGTGTATAGAGACGGAGACAGCAATGGGAAAGTAAAGGAAACATCACTTCGTATTTCAAAGCCGGTGGTGGTGGGCAATCTGGTGTCTTCGTAGTAACTTTCAAAGCACTTCAACAAAACAGATCCCCATTTGCGTATACCTATATAGTGTAGTCTGTTTCATGGTAGAATTTGGAGGAATTTGTTGTCATCCAATTCGCCCAAAACAAATGATGGATGATCCACTTATGGGTCCTGATTTTGCCAGCGACGTAGAGGAGTTGTTGTTGTTGTTGTTGTTGTTGTTGTTGTTGTTGTTGTTGTTCCCCAGACTGTCTGGCCGAGCAGTCCCGAGTCTTAACTGGGTAACTGGGTCCACATAATTCTGTCACAAAACATTCACTCAGCTTGGCTGGTGTTTCACGGCGTAGTATGGAGGAATCAGTAGCCACCAGTTCGTTATGCAGGTTTCTTTATCTATATAATAAATAGGTCTGTCTACTCATAGTCAAGTGAAATATTGCTCTTAGATGATAGAACACGTGTCAGGAAATGCTCAAATGACAGTGAAATTTTGGCCTTACAGACTGTAGTCATTATAGTCACTGTATGATATATTTTTAAGGAAGAGCACATTTTTTTGGGGGGGAATTATAAGACCTTAGCCCAGTGAGTATGTAATAACCCTGTATGTACAGTACGTACATACATTAGTCGTGTCGCGAATTACCCGAAGATGAAAATGTAACTCGTGATGGAACATTGTGAAAACCAAATGACACACGTTTAACCCGTCACCGAATGTATACTATATGTGTCCATATTTCACGACACAGCTATCGGCGCTCACTGTATGCACTTCCTCCCCTGCTAACCCATCGAAAAGCAATGCCGCTATAACTATTGCAACACACAGGCGTCACACACTTCCTGATTATCTGTGTACACGCATGTCTCTGGGCAGCCAAGTCTTCTTCCCTAACCCACCTCAACTCACCTCAACTCACACTCATAGCTCCTCAGGCGTGTGTTTTGATATACGATCCCCCCACCCCACACCCCGACGGTCCAGAGATAGAGGAGGGTACCCCAACGTGTGTGTGTGGGGGGGGGGTGTTATTTAACCATACTGAGGAAGGTGAGGGAGAACTGAAAGCTAGAAATCCGCTTGAAAAGAGTGAGAGAGAGGTCTAAAATAATGTCCAGCTTCCTTCGCAATGCCTAACATAATTAGTATATTGCGTTTAATTAAGGAAGGATAAGTTGTACCGTCAAACTCGGCATGTGTAATGATTCCCACAACCGTAAACACAACCCAGTCATCTACAGTATTTTCCCTCTTGTTGTTGAAGCCATCACGTGTGTACTGTTGTCATCGTTCTAACCAATACTCGCTGCGCTGTACAATGATAAACAAAACACCATGGCTTTCCTTTTCATTCCACTGTTCCTGAATCTACAACGTATGTATTGTACTGTAGACTCGGACACTCAGTTATTTATTTTGTACAGTCATCTGCTAAATCCAGTAAAGTAGTTCCTCTTGAGTTTCTAAATCTAAACTGGTCTAGTTCCAATTTGCCCTAAAGATATTACCGTACTTCCTATAAGAGACTTTCCAGTTTTGAGTAAATCTGATTTGAAGCAGCCATGATCACCTCGAATATTAATGAAATAGTATATTAGTAAATTATCAACGGACTAATCATAAGAAGTTGAAGTTTCACAAGAATACCCAAGGGCGAATCAACGAGCACTGGTGTGTTTGTGTGTGTGTTTGTGTGTGTGTGTGTGTTGTACGGGTGGTCTCCTCTGTTATGCTCTGCTCTCCTCCCTCACTTCCGGGACTTGTAGCTACACGTTACTTTTTTTTCCCCCACCGTGACTCAGCCTGACTCGGTTTCACTTTCTCTCATATATTTTACAATGTGCAGAGAGTGGATGGCTGGATGGCTGGCTGGTGATGAGCAAACCAATCTGTAAAAAATATGATAGCGAGGAAGATTATAATTATTAGTGCTGCGCTTTACCGCCAAAACTACGGCCAGGTGAGTTACGTAATTTTACACTGACTTACGCCAAATGATATTAAAACATCACAGAGAAGCCTTGCACGTGTGAATAAATGAGCAACAAAATATTAAAACTAAACCACTTCGCAACGCTTTACAACTCGACAAGAAACCCCACATCATCCATGGGTATAAAACTAATGGAGTAATAATCCCTTGTGGTCAAATCAGAAAACCACTAACTCCTCCAAACTATACCAAGAAACAGACGACTTTTTCCATATACGACACGGGAATTTAATGTTTTGTAGCACAGTTTAGAGGAATCAGTAGCCACAGACAGTAGTTTCAGCTTTAGGGTTCTTAAGGAAATATTATGGAAAACGTCTGCAGAGTAAAGTAAAGTATTGGTAGAGTTATTGAGCAGATGGTGTTGTCGATGTGAGGTTAGGAAAGAGAGTGGAAGGTGGCGGGGGACAAACAGACAGACGGGACAGGAGGAAAAGGGGACAGAAAGAGGAAGATATTTTAGATATATAGAGAGACCAAATATACAGAGAGAGAGAGAGAGAGAGAGACAGAGAGAGAGAGAGAGTGTGTGTGTGTGTGTGTGTGTGTGTGTGTGTGTGTGTGTGTGTGTGTGTATGTGTGTGTGTGTGTGTTTAAAGGATGAATTAGAAAGAGAAAACAAGAGTGAAGAAAGGAATGAATGATAAGAGGAGAGAGGAAGAAGCATAGAGAAAAAGCCAACAGACAGACAAACAAACAGAGGGAAGGAAGATAAAGTACGTATGACAGACAGAAAGTGAGAGTTACAAGAAGGACGACACAAAAACACAAACAACAACAACAACAACAACACGATTATTACCACCTCTACCATCCCCTCCAACACCAACACACTACCCCCTCCCCACCACCACCACCACCACCACCACCATCCCACCAACACGTGCCCCACCATCACTGCCTCTCCCCCCACCACCACTCAACTCCCCCCCCCCCCCTTCCCAACACCACCACCAACACACTATTCCCGCCACCAGACACACCAACCAACCCTATTTTGGCTACAAGATACGACTCGGTGAAAAGTTAAGCAACGACTGACTGCTAATGTGTATCCTTTCTGATTAGGACCAAGAAATATGTTTGTCTTACCTCGTATTTAAGAACATTATTATTACATTTCATATGAAAATAATACACGAGATACATACAGGAACTTTCAATTGCATTAAAATTGCTGCGTGCAAATTCCTCTTTTGTGTGTGTGTGTGTGTGTGTGTGTGTGTGTGTGTGTGTGTGTGTGTGTGTATATGCAAAATGTAGGCCATATATATGTCTGCACCTGATTATCTACATGTGTCTGGAAGTGTGTGTCTGGCGGAGGGGGTGGGAGGGGTGGTGGAGAGGGCGTTGCCACACACACATACACACACACTAAGGTTTGAATATGATTGAAAGACCGACGTCCCTGAAGTAATGTTGCTAGATAATATATTGAAGCCAGTAACATATAATATATAGAGGATATTTTATCACCAGTCGAGTGGTCTTACATTACGTGTGTGATCTTTGAATGAGTTGATGCCATATTCTCACACCATCATCATCTTTATTAAGGAGTTGTTGTGTTCGTAATAGTTATTGTGTTGAGTTGAGTTCTGTTATATGCTGGGGTACTGTGCAGTTGGTGTACTATTCCATCCTAATATACGAGTATTTATGATGGGTTTTTTTTTTTTTTTTTGCTTCATCTAGGTTTGACAGAGTGTAGTAAGTGGACTGGATAGGAGGCCAATATGATGATGATTCGAACACAACTCAGTGGGAAGAGAATGAACAATAATAATGGTTGTCTCTTGCCTGGAATTACTTAAGGACACTGTGATCGTGTGTGAAAATTTGGAGTCTTCTGATTCCTCCTGACCATCCCACGAAATAAGCTCCTTCCATATAGGTGGTGATTCGTGGCAATATTTGAAGGAAACGTTTATCTACAATTTTCAGACTACATCACATCACAGGGTCCCGGTTAATTAAAGGTATCATTGGCTCCAGATATACCACTAACACTGTATTACCTTCTTAAACTGAGGAGTGAAGATTAAAACAGGTAAAAAACTAGAGATTACAGAAGAAAGGAAAGAGATAACAAATAGCTTGGAGATAAGGGAGGCTCAATTATATCAAATACCTACCATTGTGGAGGATACTAGTGGTGAGTAGGCCTATTTTGTCACGTTTATTGTAGGCCTATAGTGTGGGGAATAGTGTGTATGTATGTATGTATGTATGTGTGTATGTACGTATGTGTTTATGTATGTACGTGTGTATGTATGTACAGCTGGTGGTGCTTTTCACTCGAACTATACCGGGGGCGAGGGAAGTGGCCACGGGGGTTTCTCTCTCTCTCTCTCTCTCTCTCTCTCTCTCTCTCTCTCTCTCTCTCTCTCTCTCTCTCTCTCTCTCTCTCTCCAGAATATTCCCCATCAGCATCTTCCTCCTCCTACATCTCTTCATTATCTTCCTCATTCACATCCACCTCCTTTTCCTATTCCTCCTCCTCCTCCCCTTGTTCTTTTTTTATCTCCTCTTCTTCCTCATATCCATTTTCCACCTCCTCCAAATTAAACCTCTTAATGGTCGTCTTCCTTAATAGTTCGTGTTCAGCCAATGGCATAAATCTACTTAAAAGAAACTAATTAACCCCGGGGGAGCCTAACTAATTGACCTGAGTCACCCCGGGGCCTAAGACGGATGAGTTATTACACGCTATCTACCACCACCAGGCTCCGTATATATTAATTAAGGGACCTTGTGGTGTAGTCAGAAAATTGGAGGTAAATGAGTCCTTCAAATATTGCCACCAAACACACACACACACACACACAAAACACACACACACACACACACACACCTCTATAATGGAAGGAGCGTGTTTCGTGGCATAGTCAGGAGGAATCAATAGAAGCCTCCAATTCCCATACATAATCACAAGGTTCTTAATTAAGCCTCTTAGAATTCGCATTTGTTATATGTTTGCATTATTGACCTTGCCAAAGTGTTTCAGACCCATTTCTTCTCTTGTAGTATACAGTCACGAGCACTAATAAGTTTAATGAGAAGTAATTCCAATTGAGATCTTATTGTGCATTTATTTACTGTATCTAGGTATTCGAAACACTCCTGGATACTTATTAGTGTGTTTTTTTTTTTTCAAGAGAGACTAAAAACAAAAATTTAAGACTTTGATGCTCTTGTTATAAGCTTTTGTTTTCCTGGTGTGTAAATTCAAGCTCTTACATTCTGCAAGATTTTTTTTGCCTAAATGAAAGTCGAAATTTGAAAATTTTGACCCCCATTTGTCAGCTGGGGGGGGGAATGAAAGAAGTCGTTTTTAAGGGGTTAATCATTGAAGAAAAAAAAATTATATTATAGGGCCAAGACACTCCTCAGGTCTCAGCGAAAAAACGTATGTAAAAATTATTACTCTCGGTGAAACGATGTGGCTGTGCATAGCGGCTAAACAGACAGACAGACAGACTGTTTTATATATATATATATATATATATAGATAGATAGATAGATAGATACTGTGTCTGAAAACCAAACTAGCCTCTTTCCTTGGCTATATAGGTATGGTGTGTTTTGTAAGTATGGTTGTAGCGAGTCAATCAGTAGTACCCTCTATTTCGCTGGCAAGGTCATGGCGTCCTTAGCATCAGAGGTTGAGAGGGACGGGGACGAGTCAGTCACGAGGAGGGGAGGAGAGGAGAGGATGATGGGATAGGATGGGAAGAGAGGAGAGGAGGATGGTATAGGATGGAAAGAGAGGGTGGGAGGATGGGAAGAGAGGAGAGGAGAGTGTAGGATAGGATAGGAAGAGAGGAGAGGGTTGGGTGGGATGGGAGGAGAGGAGGGGAGGATGGGATAGGATGGGAAGAGAGGGTGGGAGGATGGGAAGAGAGGAGAGGGTTGGGTGGGATGGGAGGAGAGGAGAGTGTAGGATAGGATAGGATGGGAGAATAAGAGAGGAGGGTAGGATGGAAAAAGAAAAGAGAGGAAAGGATGAAAAGATGGGAAGAGAGAATGGGAGGGAAGAGGGGAGAAGAAGGAAGGAGAGGAGGAAAGGACGAGAGTAGATAGTGGTAGGAAGGAGGAGAGGAGAGGGGAGGGGGAGGAGGAGAAGGGTGAGATAGGATGAGAGGAAAGTAGGGGGAAGGAGGGTATGGGGGGGAGGGACCAGACAGACAGACAGACAGCGTGGCGTCTGGGCCTGGGAGGGACGAATGGAGGGAGGAAGGGAGGGAGGGAGGGTGAGTGGGAAGGGAGGGGAGGAGGGAGGGGGAGTGGGTGGGATGGTAGAAAGGTTGGTAAGAGAGAGAGAGAGAGACTGGAAGAGTGAAAGTGAGAGTGAGAGGGATAGGAGAGGGAGGGAGAGGGTGAGTGAGAGAGTGAGTTAAGGTTGTAGGTAAGAGAGAGAGAGAGAGAGAAAGAGAAAGAGAGAGAGAGTGTGTAATGTTGGACTGCCTGGAGGTGTGTGTGTGTGTGTGTGTCAGACCAGTAAACCTGCTGCCCCTTGGAATACGAGTATAGTAGGGGGTGCGGGAATAGGGGGACAGGCTTGGGAGGGGTTAGGGGGGTGCGGGAATAGGAGGCTCGAACCTGTGCCACCAAACCAACACCAACAACACATCCATACTTTGGAGGAACCAGTAGCATCCAATACCAAAACATTTATCTCACGCTTTTTTTTTAGAAATACTCATATGAAGGTAGAGATTTGTACAAGTTAAAAGTTGATGGTACAAAAATTGAAATAATAATAATAATAATAATAATAATAATAATAATAATAATAATAATAATAATAATAATAATAATAATAATAATAATAATAATAATAATAATAATAATAATAATAATAATAATAATAATAATAATAATAATAATAATAATAATAATAATAATAATAATAATAATAATAATAATGATAATAATAATAATTTGTACATCATCATCACCATCACCACCATCATCATCACCATCACCATCACCACCACCATCATCATCATCACCATCATCATAGTCTAGTCTACATAATGTTTAGCGTGGGCTGTACATTCTAAGCTGTCATTTACACCCCTTCCCAAGCACTTTACGACCTTCTTATCCCACTCCTCATCTCTTACACTATCATCCCTTTTACCTCTCTAACAAGTCACTTTCTCCATCCCTATACTTCCCTCCCTATGTCCTCCCTCCCTGCCTGCCTCTCTCCCGCCCTCCCTACCTTTCTCCATCCATGCTTTCCTCCCTCCCTCCCTCCCTCACTCCCTGCCTCTCTCTCGCCCTCCCTACCTTTCTCCATCCATACTTTCCTTCCTCCCTCCCTCCCTGCATGCTTTCCTTCATCCCTACCTTCCTCTCTCCCTGCTTCCATCCCTGCTTCTCTCCCTGTTTCTTTCCCTTTCTCCCTCCTTTCCTTCCTCCCTTAGCCTGCCCCTCAGACAATTCCATTAGGCCCCCATGCTTATTCTGCCTCCCTTCCGCCCCCCCCCTCCCCCCACGTCCTCCCCTCCCACACTCTTTATCTCTTTTTCGCACTCTCCCTTTCTCTCTCTTTCATTCATCTTCTCTGTAACCCTCTCACACCTTCTTTTCTTTCCTGCTCTCCTTCTTCCCTTCCTCCCTCCATCTCACTCTCTCATACTCTCAATCTCCTTCTCTCCTTCCCTCTCGACCTTGCTCCATTTCACCCAATTTTTTTTTCTATCCTCTCTTACCCTCACTCCTCCCTATCTTTCACTTTCATTCATCCTTCCCTTTTTTCCTCCCACCCTCTTTCCTTGCCTCTATCCTTTCATTCTCTTCCCATTCCCACCCTCTCAGTCTCCCTCCATATCCCTCTCCCATGAGATCTACCCTCTTCCCTTCCTTCCTTCTTCCCTCCCATTCATACCCACTCAGCTTCCCTCTTCCCTCCATCCCTCCCATTCATATACCTCTCAGCTTCCCTCTTCCCTTCATCCCTCCTCCTCCTCCTTCTCCTCCTCCCCCATCCCTTCTCGTATAGGCTCGTATAGGCCTGGGCCATTACGGCGTGACTGTCTGACTCTTCCTATGCCAGCCAAGAACTTTATGGCGGATAATTGAGGCCTTCCGAATGGGGACAGGCGTATCAACCAATCGGGGGAAATGACTTACGCTTCCTCTCATAACTTTTTTTCTTCTTCCCTTTAAGCCTTGTGGGTTAGGCATGGATGGGGATATGTTGTTGTTGTTGTTGTTGTTGTTGTTGTTGTTGTTGTTGTTTTGTTTATATGAGGGCAAGACCAAGGGCACATTTAGGTATCTGGATAAAACTGTGATTAGATAAAAGAAGAAAACATTTAATTCAGACTTTGTATGTGCCTGAGCCCACCGCTGTCTACCTTTCCTCGGCTTCTACTTTCCCTTTAATCAGTCACTCCTAACATCTCCGACCAAAGCTTAATTAAAGTCATGGAACGGTTTAGGCATTAGGGACAGAATCTTAAAAACCACACCTGTAACAAGTCAGGGTTAGCCTAGTGTTGCTCTCTCTAATCTTGGAGAACAGTGTTGTACAGTATATAGGACGCAGGTCGTCTCGTTATCACCAGTCCACACCAGGGATTTCAACGGAATAATAAAAACACTGCAAACTTGTGAAGATTTTTCTTATGAGAGTTATAGTATAATAATGCAGATTTATGTGAAGCTGAATGTTTCCTAATTATATGCCAATTAACTACTATGCAAGGGTAGTGAACGCTTCTGTAATCAAATAGTTACACATATACACAATTTCCACAACTAGGTAAACAATTTTCTTGGTAACTATATTATTTATATGTAAATGTAAATTAGCATGACTAGAACATTTTTGAAAAGTAAAAACCGTTGACACCAAAAAATTCAACATTGCATGGGATAATAACTTCTACAAGTCAGAGTCAACTTGTCTCAGGAAGCAATAGCGAAACGTTGTCAGTAATGTCTCTACCTCATATTGTGCTTACTCGTAGTAGTAGTAGTAGTAGTAGTAGTAGTAGTAGTAGTAGTAGTAGTAGTAGTAGTAGTAGTAGTAGTAGTAGTAGTAGTAGTAGTAGTAGTAGTAGTAGTAGTAGTAGTAGTAGTTAGTAGTACAGGAAAATTACTGGTATACTGAACGGAGCATTGTTAATTAACTTTAGAATAAGATGCGGTTTTGTTTATGGCATTCCTGAGGTTTGTAAACTTAAAGCACTGACGTCAATCTTTGTCGTCATGTGGTCAGATAAACTCTACTTTCTGTCTGGTGGTCAGTTAACGAGAAGGAATATACAATCAAACACAATATTTATTTGCTATTACTACTACACTTATGATGGACATTGGTCTATTACAGTCTTTGGGTCTGGAAATATAAATCGGTATTGTACTCATTCTTGGGTAAACAAACGCTGTGAATGAGGAGAGAGTAACCTTGGCACCGTGGTGAGTGTGACTAAGTGTACGCCTGAAGTGTCTGTCACCTGCTTTACACACACGCACACATACACACACACACAAGGTCACATCACACCATAACAGCTCCTCGCGACCAGAAGTCAGTCAGTCAGTCTTTCCGTCTGCATATTGAATGGATTATCACAAACCCACAAGAACTTTCTCTACTCTCTCTCTCTCTCTCTCTCTCTCTCTCTCTCTCTCTCTCTCTCTCTCTCTCTCTCTCTCTCTCTCTCTCTCTCTCTCCTAACCGTTTCATATTTCCACTACACAAACTTGATGTATATACAGTATTATAGTTTGTTCACATCGTATTATTCCCCCCACCGCTACTCCCTTACTCCACCTTCTCCTCACACTCCCCCTTAATTAAGGTGGTAATTCGTTTTTGTTACATTGGAGCTCCTCGATTCCTCCAAAGTATGCCAGGGAACAGGACCAGATGAACAAAAATAATGATGTTCTGTTGCTTGGAATAGTTTGGAGGATTCAGTTGCTCCAGAATTACCAACACAAAACATTACTTCCCCCTTAATTAAACTCTATTGCAACCACCCCCCCACCCACCCATCCCCTCCGTCAGTGTTTGCCTTCATCCCACTACAATTTCACTGTTTATGTCCCCAACCTATAATGTGTGTGTTGTTGTTGTTTTTTATACTGGCGAAAATGCACCGATTTCATTCGACGTACTATGATCATTGCTACACGTTTGGTTTACATTTAATTGCCTATAGGTTACTGATAGCTGTGTAATTTTTGATGTACGTTGTATTGAATTGCATTATATTTACTGAAAGGAGCCAAGAATTTTAATGAGGGGAGTCTGTATATTTTTTGCCTCGTTAAACAATATGGAACAAAGTCATTACCTTCACCACTACACTGTTCCAAACCCCCACATCTTCCAAGAAGTTTACCCCACAACACAGTTACCACCCCCACCTCAGGGTTGACCTCTTTCGCCACACTTTCCACTTCTATACCTTCCAAGAATTTTCCTCCCAACCCCGCGGTAATTCCCTTCCTTTCTCATCCCCCACCCCCTCCCATACAACACCCCCACCACTTCCTCTCTCCTTCCGCTTTCCAGCCAGTGTTTTCCCTTCCCTAAAACCACACACGCGTGGCATCTCGTCACCCCTATCTTTCTCCCAAAACCCACACGTATCCTCCCACAACAACCACACCGATTCTCCTCTACACCCCCCCCCCCCCTCTACCCTCCCTCATCGCCCCCCCCTCCCTCCCCTCTACCCTCCCTCATCGCCCCCCTCCCCATTCTACCCCCCCCCCCTCAGAGTTTTCCCTCCCTCACACACACAGTCATGCGCTCCAGCTCCCGTCAATCATCCAGTCAACAACAGCAGTTCTTTTGTTCCAGTGGTCCAGTTTCGGGGTTTTTCTAATAAGATTCATTCCAGTTCGTGCCTCAGTGACCCTCCTTTAGGTCCATTTCCAGTCTCCCTCCCTTTCAAAGTCCTTTTTTTTTTTTTTTTTTTTTTGTATGATGATTCCCTTATTTCTTTAATTATCTTCAACATTCCTGCTTCAATTCTTCACTCTCTTGTTTTTCCCTCTTGTTAACAACTCCTTGACCTCTTTGTGATATTGACAGACTGGTGGGCGGTGGTGGTGATGCCTGTATGTGAGAATTGGAGTGCAGTCATCCTCCTCTAAACTGTGACACAAAACAGTCCCTTATGGCGAGAGACTCTGGTTCGTGACACAGTTTGGAGGAATCAGTCAAATTAACCTCCTCTTAAAATTAACCTTGCATCGTCACTGAAGAACCAACCAACCAACCAACCAACCAACCTGCCCCTTCTTTCTCACTATTTACATTTTCTCTCTTCCTCCTCCTCTTCCTCCTCCTCCTCACTACTTTCTCCTCCCTCTCCAGTTCTTCCTTCTCACTCCTCCTCAGGTTTTCAACACTGTCACTCGCTCTTCTTGAGTTTCTCCTTACTCATTCGCACATATTTTTACTCAATTTTTTTTATCTCGTCTTTTTTTTTTCGTCATTATCAAGTTCCACCTCGACTTTTTTTACTGTTTTTATTCCCTTTCTCCTACATTATTTATCTTTATGTTGTTTTCTCGTTCGCGTTTTTCATCATATATCGTCATTTTTTTTTTACAGTGTATAGCTATTTATTTTTCTCGAGTGCTGACTTTTAAACGTGTGTGGTGTGTATGTGTGTGTGTGTGTGTGTGTGTGTGTGTGTGTGTGTGTGTGTGTGTGTGTGTGTGTGTGATTTAATTCGACTAATTTCAACTACGTCACTTCCCATCTCAAGCTTTCATAAATGTTTCCTATTTTCATCTTC
>JAWZYT010002658.1:0-5000 GCA_034508575.1 Petrolisthes manimaculis
ACACCTAAAGCTAAGAAACTCTAAACAGGAACACGAAAAAAATAATACTATCCCTCCTCCCCATTCTTCTCTTGATACACCCACTCCTCCCTCATCTTGTACTACCACACGTAATCAACAGTACACCTAAGAAATTCTAAACTGGCAAACACTAAAAAATAATCTATCCCTCGTCCCCTCTTAACTGATACACCCACCCCTCCCCCATCTTTTCATTACCACATACAATCTAAACTGGCAAACGAAAAAATTATCTATCCATCCTCCCCACGTTCACTGGTATTACCCACCCCTCCTCTTCCTCCTCTTCGTCCTCCATCTCCCGTCCTCCTCCTCCTCCGCCCTCCTCCTCCTCCTCCTCCGCCTCCTCCTACTCCTACCTCCTCCTACTAGTCTACTCCTCCTCCTCCTCCTCCTCCTCTCCTCCTCCTCTTCCTCTTCCTCCTCTTCCTCCTCCTTCTCCTCCTCTTCCTCCTCCTCCTGCTCTGACTACCACACCTAGCAACACCGGGGCACAGCAAACGACCTATCCTACCCCATATTTACACGGACAAATTGTAACTCGTGTCATAAGTAACGGTGAGGCAGGAATAACACGAATGACAACGAGCTCTCTCTCTCTCTCTCTCTCTCTCTCTCTCTCTCTCTCTCTCTCTCTCTCTCTCTCTCTCTCTCTCTCTCTCTCTCTCTCTCTCTCTGTGTGTGTGTGTGTGTGTGTGTGTGTGTGTGTCATTACTCCCACACACACACACAGTCAGGACACGAGGTAGAAATAGTAAGAGGAACATATATCAGACTAGCAGTGTAGTGTATAGGTGTACAGTCAGATTTATAAGTCATACACATTACAGGGAGATTCATGTGTTGGTGAATTGGAAAAGATCTCACATTCCTCCAAACTATACCACCACGAAACAGATCCCCTATATTAGTATCATTGAAGGAGTCTGTTTTGTGGTATATAGTTAGGAGGAATCATCAGTATATATAGCCTTCCAAATTTACCAACAAGGGAATCTCTCCTTAATTAAAAGGTGGTAATTCTTTTTTGGTACATTGGAGTGCCTTGATTCCTCCATAGTATGTATGCTAGGAAACAGGACCATGCAGAAGTACAACAATAATGGTGTTCTGTGGCTTGGAATAGTTTGGAGGATTCAGTTGCTCCAAATTTACCAACACAGAACTTTCCCTTTGAATCGCTTAATTGGCCTTTGGTAAAGTATATAATAATAATATAAGTGTATTGTTTTTATTATCCAATTTTGTCTCGCGAAAAGAAGAAGAAGAAGAAGAAGAAAAAAAAACTAGACAAATCACTCGAGAGCCATTATAGTATATAATATAATTCAGTTTCGCAAAAAACAAGAAGAACAAAAAACTCGAAAAAGAATGATACATATATAAATAAATAAATAAATAAATGTGATAATCGTGATCTCCAATGTTAATCTGACTGTATATACTGTACATACATACATCAATTAAAGGAAAGTCAAATAGAATAGATACATGGGATGGTGATGTAAGGTATGCATGGTGGTGATAGAGTGAAAATATAAGCATAAGACAATTCACACAAGACTACAGGAAGATGGTGTTGACTTTCCCCATAATGTTTATTTACACTTAGAGAATGCGAGAGAGAGGCTTATTGGGTGAGTTGTTAAATCAGTCTGGATCAACTAATTCCTCCAAACTATTCCTCCAGACTATTCCTCCAAACTATTCCTCCAAACTATTCCTCCAGACTATTCCTCCAGACTATTCCTCCAGACTATTCCTCCAAACTATTCCTCCAAACTATTCCTCCAGACTATTCCTCCAAACTATTCCTCCAAACTATTCCTCCAGACTATTCCTCCAGACTATTCCTCCAGACTATTCCTCCAAACTATTCCTCCAGACTATTCCTCCAGACTATTCCTCCAGACTATTCCTCCAGACTATTCCTCCAGACTATTCCTCCAGACTATTCCTCCAGACTATTCCTCCAAACTATTCCTCCAGACTATTCCTCCAGACTATTCCTCCAAACTATTCCTCCAAACTATTCCTCCAAACTATTCCTCCAGACTATTCCTCCAGACTATTCCTCCAAACTATTCCTCCAAACTATTCCTCCAGACTATTCCTCCAGACTATTCCTCCAGACTATTCCTCCAAACTATTCCTCCAGACTATTCCTCCAGACTATTCCTCCAGACTATTCCTCCAGACTATTCCTCCAAACTATTCCTCCAAACTATTCCTCCAAACTATTCCTCCAAACTATTCCTTCCTCCGGGACACTATTATATATTTAAAATGAATTCATGTGGACCATTTTGTTTCCTGGTATACTTTGGTGGAGGGAATCAGGACACTCCACTAAAAATGTACCCAAAGTGTTTTATTACCCATGAAGGAATACTGAGGTGGTCATTCTTCTTCTTATTATTATTATTATTATTATTGTTCTTCTTCTTCTTCTTCTTCTTCTTCTTCTTCTTCTTCTTCTTCTTCTTCTTCTTCTTCTTCTTCTTCTTCTTCTTCTTCTTCTTCTTCTTCTTCTTCTTTCTTTTTTTACTCGAGTGTTCCAGAGCACGTAAATCATCCAGACTGTATTTACATGACTGCCGCTCATATTAACATCTCCCTCCCTCCCTCTTCCCGGCCATTGTAGTAATTCACACCCACACCCACACCCACACCCACAACCACGCACACTCACACCCACACTCACACCCACAGCCACCTACACCCACACCTACACCCTCAACCACGCACGCCCACGCCCACACCTACACCCAAACCAACACACACCCACACCAACCCACACTCACCCACACTCACCCCCACAGCCACACCCACACTCACAGCTGCGGTCTGGACTATCATTTATCTGGTGTAATTTACGAGTTTTCCGAGGCCCTCCATCCATCCTTCACGTGGTGGCTTCATAATACAACTCCAACTCTCAGAAATACTTACAAGATGAAGAATTTGTATGGGAGGGTGGGGGGTATAGGGGGAGAGGTGGGGGGGTTGGGGGTATAAGGGGGAGAGGTGGGGTGAGACGGGGGAGAGGTGGGGGGGTTGGGGGTATAGGGGTGAGAGGTGGGGTGAGACGGGGGAGAGGTGGGGGGGTTGGGGGTATAGGGGTGAGAGGTGGGGTGAGAGGGGGAGTGGTGGAGGTCTCGGATTTTACAATTGGCTGGTACTATTATTATTAAGGAGGGAAAGTTTTGTGTTGGTAAAATCTGGAACAACTGAATCCTACAAACTATTCCAAGCAACAAACAGAACACCATTATGTTTGTTCTTCTGGTCCTGTTTCCTGGCATACTTTGGAGGAATCATGGCACTACAATATACCAAAAAAATTACCACCTTAAAAGGGAGAGGTAACTGTTTTGTGTTGGTAAAATCTGGAGCAACTGAATCCTCCAAACTATTCCAAGCAACAAATAGAACACTATTATTTTTGCTCATCATGTCCTGTTTTCTGGCATACTTTGGAGGAATCATGGCACTACAATATACCAAAAAAGAATGACCACCTTAATTAAACAAGCTCCAATAAGTATAGGAGACAGTCACGGGATAATTTAAGCGTTGGAACCGGTTGATTCACTCGTACGTCAACTGATTCACTCGTACGTCAACTGATTCACTCGTACGTCAACTGATTCACTCGTACGACAACTGATTCACTCGTACGTCAACTGATTCACTCGTACGTCAACTGATTCACTCGTACGTCAACTGATTCACTCGTACGTCAACTGATTCACTCGTACGTCAACTGATTCACTCGTACGTCAACTGATTCACTCGTACGTCAACTGATTCACTCGTACGTCAGCTGATTCACTCGTACGACAACTGATTCACTCGTACGTCAACTGATTCACTCGTACGTCAGCTGATTCACTCGTACGTCAGCTGATTCACTCGTACGTCAGCTGATTCCAAACTTCAACAAGGCCTGGATATTTACTATGACTCGTGCCTGTATACATATTGGGCTAGAAAGGAAGGAAGGAAGGGAAACGACTGTACGTAACACCCAGACGAATGATTCAATACCAAGATCCATTTACCCTCCCCAGACGGACACACACACAGCATGGGTTTGAAGGACTCTATTCATCACAGACAGAGGAACACCAAGGCTTTCCGCGGCCACTTACAGTAGGTCTTTTCTGTGTCTCTGTGTGTGTGTTTTTATGTTTCTTCATACTTCGATACTGGATAATATAGTTGTCTCTTCTTTGTTATTATACAGAATTGTCCATAACTGTATAGAAATACTATTATTTTACCAACTACAATATATACGTAAAGTATGACACAAAATAGAGCTTAGTTAGTTAGATTATATTTTGGTATTTTTGTCTGTCTATCTGTCTGTCTGTTTGCCTCTCTCAACTATATATATATATATTTTTTTTTTTTTCATTGGTTCATTTTGAAGCCTTGCTCTCCCTCAGCGCCCCCTGCAGGAGATTTATCACACGTCCTTTATGCCCTGGAGTTATATTTTCCTCCCTCCATCCTTGAAAACAGCCAATAACTTGATTTATGAGTTCTTCAGCCTCCACTATTTTTGAGATTTCTCGGTGATTTTTTTCCCCTCTTTCTTTTTCTGATGGGAAAGTGAAAAGTTGTCTGTGAGTCCATGGGAGGCTTCTGATTCCTTCCCCCGAAATGTGACCAAAACACAGATTATGTCTATTATATAATTATACACGTTAGAGTGAGAAAAGTTACTTCATGGTACAGTTTGGAGGAAGGCTTATGTACAGTTGCCAGCACTTATAACTGGTACATGCAGCGTTGTCAGTCCTCCAGTCCTGTAGTGGTTATAAGTGCAGGCAATTGTACAATACACTCGCAACCCAAAATTTGTATTCAGGTCTTGTTAAAGTAAGTTTCGAATCAGTTGAAAGTGAAACAATTACAACGCTTATCCTACATGTTTCATATTTGCTTGAGCTCGCTAAATTAACACCGTA